>CM032160.1:23648285-24248285 GCA_018901935.1 Pugionium cornutum
ATGTCAAGTTGATCGGCCAGTTAAAGTGATCATTCTAAACTGATCATTTGTGCTAATTGCGTAAAGGCTTATAAATGAAGCATAATGCATGAGATCATGCAGTTTTGGCTAGATTGGATTACTTGAATGCTTTTTGTATCTATTTCTGTCTCAATTTGTTACAATATAGAGAATTGAGCTAGTTTAACATGGGAATTGGATTCGTGTCATTCTAAGCTCTAAATCAAAAGTTAGGGATGATTTAGTGCATACATGTCAAGTTGATCGGCCAGTTAAAATGATCATTTTAAATTGTTCAATTGTGGACATTGAGTAAAGGCTTATGAATCAAGAATAATGCATGGGCTCATGCAGTTTTTGCTAGAGTGGATTACCGGAATGCTTTTTTGAATCTATTTCTGTCTCAAATTTTGTCACAATATAGAAAATTGAGCAAGCTTAGCGTGGGCATTGGATTCATGTCATTCTGATCTTTAAATAAAAAGTTATGGACGATTTAGTGTGGACATTTCAAGCTGATCGGCCTGTTAAAGTGATCATTCTAAACTGATCATTGGTGCTAATTGAGTAAAGGCTTACAAAGGAATCATAATGCAGGAGATCACACAGTTAGGGATAGATTGGATTACTTGGACGCTTTTTCATATCTATTCCTGCCTCAAATTTTGTCACAATATAGAAAATTGAGCTAGCTACACGTGGGCATTGGATTCGTGTCATTCTGAGGTCTCAATTAAATGGTACGGACGATTTAGTGCGATCATGTCAAGTTGATCGGGTAGTTAAAGTGATCATTCTAAGCTAATCATTGGTGGTTATTAAGTAAAGTCTTATAAATGATGCATAATGCTTGACATCACGCTGTTCGGGATAGATTGGATTTGTTGGACGCTTTGTCGTATCTATTTCTACCACAAGTTTTGTCAAAATATAGAAAATTGAGCTAGCTTAATGTGGGCATTGGATTCGTGTCATTCTGAGCTATAAATAATAAGTTACGGATAGTTTAGTGCGTACATGTCAAGTTGATCGGCCAGTTAAAGTGATCATTCTTAACTGATCACTGGTGCTCATTGAGTAAAGGCTTATAAATGAAGCATAATGCATGACATCACGCAGTTCGGGATAGATTGGATTACTTGGACGCTTTGTCGTATCTATTTCTGTCTGAAATTTTGTCAGAATATAGAAAATTGAGGTAGCTTAACGTTGGCATTGGATTTGTGTCCTTCCGAGCTCTAAATCATAAGTTACCCACAATTTAGTGCGGACATGTCAAGTTGATCGGCCATTTAAAGTGATCATTCTTTACTGATCATTGGTGCTCATTGAGTAAAGGCTTATAAATCAAGCATAATGCATGACATCACGTACTTCAGGATAGATTTGATTACTTGGACACTTTGTCGATCTATTTCTGTTAGAAAATTTGTCACAATATAGAAAATTGAGCTAGCTTAATGTGGGCATTGGATTCGTGTCCTTTGGAGCTCTAAATCAAAAGTTACGGACAAGTTCGTGCGATCATGTCAATTTGATCGCCCAGTTAAAGTGATCATTCTAAACTGATCATTGGTGCTCAATGAGTAAAGGCTTATAAATGATGCATAATGCATGACATCGCGCAGTTCGGGATACATTGAATTACTTTTATGATTTGTCGTATCTAGTTCTCCATCAAATTTTGTCATAATATAGAAAATTTAGCTAGCTTAACGTGGGCATTGGATTCATATCATTCTGAGCTATAAATCGTAAGTTACTGATGATTTAGTGCGTATATGTCAGGTTGATCGGCCAGTTAAAGTGATCATTCTTAACTGATCATTGGTGCTCATTGACTAAAGGCTTATAAATGAGGCATAATGCATGGCATCACGCAGTTTGGTATAGATTGGATTACATGTACGCATTTTTATATCAATTTCAGCCTCAAATTTTGTCACAATATAGAAAATTGAGCTATGTTAATGTGGGCATTGGATTCGTGTCATTCAAAGCTCTAAATCAAAATTTATTGACGATTTTGTGCGGACATGTCAAGTTGGTCGGCCAGTTAAAGTGATTTTTCTAAATTGATCGTTGGTCCTCATTGAGTAAAGACTTATAAATGATGCCTAATGCATGACATCACACAGTTCGGGATTGATTGGATTACTTGGATGCTTTGTCTTACTATTTCTGCCTCAAATTTTGTCACCATTTAGAAACTTGAGCTAGCTTAACATGGGCATTGGATACGTGTCATTTTGAGATATAAATCATAAGTTACAGGCGATTTTGTGCGGACATGTCAAGTTGATCGGCCAGTTAAAGTGATCATTCTTAAGTGATCGTTTCTGCTCATTTTGTAAAGGCTTATAATGAAGCATAATGCATGGCATCACGGAGTATAGGCTAGATTGGATTACTTGAACGCTTTTTTATATCTATTTCTACCCCAAATTTTGTCCCAATATAGAAAAGTTAGCTAGCTTAACGTGGGCATTGGATTCGTGTCATTCGGAGCTCTATCTCAAAAGTTAGGGACGATTTAGTGCGGACATGTCAAGTTGATTGGCAAGTTAAAGTGATCATTCTAAAATGATCATTGGTGCTCATTGAGTAAAGGCTTATAAATGAAGCATAATGCATGGCATCATGTAGTTATGGCTAGATTGGATTTCTTGGACGCTTTTTCGTATATATTTTTGTGTCAAATTTTGTCACAATATAGAAAATTGAGGTAGCTTAACGTGGGCATTGGATTCGTATTATTCTCAGCTCTAAATCAAAAGTTACGGACGATTTAGTGTGGACAGGTCAAGTTAATCGGCTAAAATAAGTTATCATTCTAAACTGATCATTTGTGGTCATTGAGTAAAGGCTTATAAATGAAGCATAATGCATGGCATCAAGTAGTTCGGGTTGGATTGGATTTTCTGGACACTTTGTCATATTTGTTTTTGTCTCAAATTTTGTAACAATATAGAAAATTGAGCTAGCTTAACGTGGGCATTGATTCGTGTCATTCTAAGCTATAAATCAAAAGTTACGGAGGAATTACAGCGGACATGTCTAGTTGATTGGCCAGTTAAAGTGATCATTGGTGCTCATTGAGTAAAGGTTTATAAATGAAGCATAATGGATGACATCACGTAGTTTGAGATAGATTGGATTACTTGAACGCTTTGTCGTATCTATTTCTGTCTCAAATTTTGTCACAATATAGAAAACTGAGGTAGCTTAACGTAGCCATTGGATTTGTGTCATTCTTAGCTCTAAATAAAAAGATAAGGACGATTTAGTGCAGACATGTCAAGTTGATCAGGAAGTTAAAGAGATCATTCTTAACTGATCATTGGTGCTCATAGAGTAAAGGCTTATAAATGAAGTGTAATGCATGGCATCATGCAGTTTTGGATAGATTGAATTACATGGACGCTTTATCGTATCTATTTATATCTCAAATTTTGTCGCAATATAGAAAATTGAGCTAGTTTAACGTGGGCATTGGATTCGTGCCAGTCTAACCTCTAAATCAAAAGTTCAGAAAATTTAGTGGGGACATGTCAAGTTGATCGGGCAGTGAAAGTGATCATTCTCAACTGATCATTTGTGCTCAATGAGCAAAAGGCTTATAAATAAAGCATAATGCATGGCATCACGAAGTTTGGGACAGATTTGTTTACATGGACGCTTTGTTCTATCTATTTCTTTCTGAAATTTTGTCACAATATAGAAAATTGAGCTAGCTTAACGTGGTCATTGGATTCGTGTCATTCTGAGCTCTAAATCAAAAGTTACGGACAATTCAGTGCGGAAATGTCAACTTGATTGGCTAGTTAAAGTGATCATTCTAAGCTGATCATTGGTGCTCATTGAGTAAAGGCTTATAAATGATGCATAATGCATGACATCACGCAGTTCAGGATAGATTGGATTACTTGGACGCGTTATCGTATCTGTTTTTGTCTCAAATTTTTTTCACAATATTGAAAATTGATATAGTTTAACGTGGCCATTGGATTCGTGCCAGTCTGATACCTAAATCAAAAGTTCAGATGATTTAATGCGGATCAGCCAATTAAAGTGATCATTCTTAACTGATCATTGGTGCTCATTGAGTAAAGGCTTATAAATGAAGTATAATGCATGGCATCACAGCGTTCGGGATAGATTGGATTACATAGACGCTTTGTCGTATCTATTTCAGTCTCAAATTTTGTTATAATATAAAAATTTGAGCTAGTTTAATGTGGGCATTGGATTTGTGTCATTCCGAGCTGTAAATTAAAACTTACTGATGATTTAGTGCGGACATGTCAAGTTGGTCGGCCAGTTAAAGTGATCATTCTAAACTGATCATTAGTGCTCAATGAGTAAAAGGCTTACAAATGAAGTATAATGCATGACATTAAACAGTTCGGGATAGGTTGGATTACTTGGACGCTTTGTCATATCTATTTCTCTCTCAAATTTTGTCCCATTATAAAAAATTCAGCTAGCTTAACGTGGGCATTGGATTCGTGTCATTTTGAGCTCTAAATAAAAAGATACGGACGATTTAGTGCGCACATGTCAATTTGATCGGCCAGTTAAAGTGATCTTTCTAAACTAATCATTGGTGCTTATTGAGTACAGGGTATAAATGATGAATAATGCATGACATCACACAGCTCGAGATAATTGGATTACTTGGATACTTTGACGTATTAATTTCTACCTCAAATTTTGTCAAAATATAAAAAATTAAGCTTGCTTAACGTGGACATTGGATTCGTTTCAGTTTGAGCTATAAATCATAAGATACGGAAGATTTTGGGCTGACATGTCAAGTAAAAGTGATCATTTTAATTGATCGTTGGTGCTCATTGAGTGAAAGCTTATAAATGGAGCATTATGCATGTTATCACGGAGTATTGGCTAGATTGGATTACTTGAACGCTTTTTATATCTATTTATGACTCAAATTTTGTCACAATATAGAAAATTGAGCTAGCTTAACATGGGCATTGGATTCGTGTCATTCTGAGCTCTAAATCAAATGTTAGGGACGATTTAGTGCGGACATGTCAAGTGTATTGGCAAGTTAAAGTGATCTTTATAAACTGATCATTGGTGATCATTGAGTAAAGGCTTATAAATGATGCATAATGCATGACATCACACAAATCGGGATAGATTGGATTACTTGGACACTTTTTTATATCTTCTTCTGCCTCAAATTTTGTCGCAATATAGAAAATTGAGCTAGATTAACGTGGGCATTGGACTTGTCTCATTATGAGCTCTAAATCACAAGTTAGGGACAATTTAGTGCGGACATGTCAAGTTGATCAGCTAGTTAAATTGATCATTCTAAACTGATCATTTGTGCTCATTGAATAAAGGCTTATAAACGAACCATAATGCATGGGATCATGCAGTTTTAGCTATATTGGATTACTTGAACGGTTTTCTGTATCTATTTTGGTCTAAAAGTTTGTTACAAAATAGAGAATTGAGCTAGATTGACGTGGGCATTAGATACGTGTCATTATGAGCCGTAAATCAAAAGTTACGGACGATTTAGTGCGTACATGCCAAGTTGATCGGCCAGCTAAAGTGTTCATTCTAAACTGATCATAGGTGCTCGTTGAATAAAAAACTTACAAATGAAGCATAGTGCATGACATCACGCAGTTAGGGATAGATTGGATTACTTGGACGCTTTGTCGTATCTATTTCTGTCTCCAAGTTTTTCACAATATAGAAAATTAAGCTATGTTAACGTGGGCATTGGATTCGTGTCATTCTGAGCTCTAAATCAAAAGATACAGACGTTTTAGTGCTGACATGTCAATTTGATCGGCCAGTTAAAGTGATCTTTCTAAACTGATCATTGGTGCTTATTGAGTAAAAGCTTATAAGTGAAGCATAATACATGACATCACACAGTTAGGGATAGATTGGATCACTTGGACACTTTTTATATCTTTTTCTGCCTCTAATTTTGTCACGATATAGAAAATTGAGCTAACTTAACGTGTGCATTGGACTTGTCTCATTTTGAGCTCTAAATCAAAAGTTAGGGACGATTTAGTGCGGACATGTCAAGTTGATCGGCTAGTTAAATTGATCATTCAAAACTGATTATTTGTGCTCATTGAATAAACGCTTATAAACGAAGCATAATGCATGGGATCATGCAGTTTTGGCTATATTGGATTACTTGAACGCTTTTTTGTATCTATTTCTGTCTAAAATTTTGGTACAACATAGAGAATTGAGCTAGCTTGACGTGGGCGTTGGATTTGTGTCAATCTGAGCCGTAAATCAAAAATGACGTACGATTTAGTGTGTACATGTCAAGTTGATCAGCCAGTTAAAGTGTTCATTCTAAACTGATCATTGGTGCTCGTTGAATAAAAAACATACAAATGAAGCATAGTGCATGACATCACGCAGTTAGGGATAGATTGGATTACTTGAACGCTTTTTGTATCTATTTTTGTCTAAAATTTTGTTACAACATAGAGAATTGAGCTAGCTTGACTTGGGCCTTGAATTCTTGTCATTCTGAACCGTAAATCAAAAGTTAGGGACAATTAAGTGCGTACATTTCAAGTTGATCGGCCAGTTAAAGTATTCATTCTAAACTGATCATTGGTGCTCATTGAATAAAAAACTTACAAATGAAGCATAGTGCATGACATCACGCAGTTAGGGATAGATTGGATTACTTGGACGCTTTGTCGTATCTATTTCTGTCTCAAATTTTGTCACAATATAGAAAATTAAGCTAAGTTAACGTGGGCATTGGATTCGTGTCATTCTGAGCTCTAAATCAAAAGGTACGGACGATTTAGTGCGGACATGTCAATTTGATCGGTCAGTTAAAGTGATCTTTCTAAACTGATTATTGGTGCTTATTGAGTAAAGGGTTATAAATGAAGCATACTGCATGACATCACGTAGTCAGGATAGATTGGATTATTTAGATCCTTTGTCGTATCTATTTCTATCTTAAATTTTGTCACAATATAGAAAATTGAGCAAGCTTAATATGGGCATTGGATTCGTGTCATTCTAAGCTCTAAATCAAAAGTTACAGATGAGTTAGTGCAGACTTGTCAAGGTGATCGGATAGTTAAATGTTCATTCTTATAAATCATGCATGGCATCATGAACTTTTGGCAAGATTGGAGTTCTCGAACGCTTTTTGTATCTATTTTTGTCTAAAATTTTGTCACAATATAGAAAATTGCGTTAGCTTAACATGGGCATTGGATTCATGTTATTCCGAGCTCTAAATCAAAATTTATGGTCAAGTTAGTGTAGACATCCAATTGATCACCTAGTTAAAGTGATCATTCTAAACTGATCATTGGAGCTCATTGAGTAAAAGCTTATAATTGAAGCATAATTCATGATATCACGTAGTTTGGGATAGATTGGATTATTTGGACGCTTTGTCGTATCTATTTTTGTCTCAAATTTTGTCACAGTATAGAAAATTGAGCTAGCTTAACGTGGGCATTGGATTCATGTCATTCAGAGCCGTAAATCAAAAGTTATAGACGATTTAGTGCGCACATGTCAAGTTTATTGGCCAGTTAAAATGATGATTCTAAACTGATCATTGGTGCTCATTGAACAAAAGGCTTACCAATGAAGCATAATGCATGACATCACGAAGTTAGAGATAGATTTGATTACTTGGACGTTTTTTCATATCTATTTCTGTATCAAATTTTGTCAAAATATAGAAAATTGAGCTAGCTTAATTTGGGGATTGGATTTGTGTCATTCTGAGTTCTAAATCATAAGTTATAGACTAGTTTCTGCGTACCACTACAAGAAAACATTAACATTTCCGACGGCATTTCCGATGGACAAAAAACCATCAGACTTTTCTGACAAATTTACGACGGATACGCGACGGATAGCCAAGGGTACTAAAACCGTCGGAGATCCGTCGGTAATTTCTGACGCCGGAAAGATCGTCGGTAAATCGATGGTGAAAACTGACGGTAAACCGTTGCATTTCTGACGAAATCCTAATCGTCGGGATATCCTCTTGAAACCATCGGAAAGTTACTGACGTATCTGAAGCCATCGGTAATATTCCGACGATTTCTCGATAGATTCTGTGTTTTAGAGCCTGTCAGGAATACGTCGGCAGCTCTCGTCGGAAAACCATCGGAACTATCCGACCATTGTCGGATACAATCGGCAATCCGTCGGAAATATACGTACCTTGTTAAAATTTTGTGTTTATCCGTCGATGGTCGGAAACCATCGGAAATCCATCGGTTTATAAAGATAAAATATATTCAAAATACATGAATATCCGGTTGTGGTCGCTAACCGTCGGAATTCCATCGAAAATAGAGAATATTCTGAAGAATAATCTTTTTAAAGTTCGTAATTATCTGTTAAAAATTCTTAATAATCTGTTAAAAATTCTTAATAATCTGTTAAAAATTCGTGATAATATCTAATTTTCACTATAAATAAGCTATGATCTTTCAAAATTTTAACAGAACCAAAATTTTTTAAAAATATGTGTTCTTCGGGTTCCTTTGAGTATTTTCGATCGTGGATGGATAAACCTCGATATGATTCAACCACGGGGGAATTGACTGATGAATTTGCGCAAGGTGTTGAAGAGTTCATGACATTTGCATCAAAGAATAGCATGACATCGGAATATGGTAAAATGTATTGTCCGTGTATTAAATGTCGAAATCATAGATTAATCTCTGTTAGAGAAGTACGTAATCATTTGTATAGGAATGGATTTATGCCGGGTTACAAAATTTGGTATTCACATGGAGAAACTGATGCAACGATGCAATATTATGGTAGTACTTCAAAAAGGATAGATAATACTAATGTTAGGGTATAGGAACCGGCATCAGAAGTTGATATAAACGGAGGTACTGTTCAGATGGTGAATGATGCATTTCGTGAACAAAGAGAATCGTACATCGAAGATATTAGCAGAATAGAGGAACCTAATTTGGAAGCCCGGAAATTTTTTGATATGTTAGATGCATCCAAGCAGCCTCATGTAGAGATGGATTATCGCCTTTATCTGCTGCAAGCAGGTTGATGACGATAAAGACGGATTTCAACTTGCCTGAAGATTGTGTGAATGCGACAGCTGATTTTGTTAGAGATATATTACCTGAAGATAATATTGCACCTGCTTCATATTACGAGGTTCAAAAACTTGTATCTGGTCTTGGATTGCCATATTAGATGATCGATGTATGTATTGACAATTGCATGATCTATTGGAGAAATGATGAAAACCGCATGAAGTGCCGATTTTGTCACAAACCTCGATTTCAAGAGACAAGCGGTAGAGTACCTATTCCGCATAAACGGATGTGGTATTTGCCATTAACAGAGAGGTTAAAGAGGTTATATCAATCTAAACACACGGCAAAACCTATGAGATGGCATGCAGAACATAATTCGAATGGAGAAATTGTGCATCCCTCGGATGCAGAAGCATGGAAACATTTTCAACAGGTTTATCCTAGTTTTGCATATGAGCCTAGAAACGTATACCTCGGGTTATCTACAGATGGATTCAACCCTTTTGGGAAGCATGGGAGGCAATACTCGTTGTGGCAAGTTATCGTTACACCTTATAATTTGCCTCCTTCTTTGTGCATGAAACGAGAGTTTTTATTTCTAACAATTCTCGTCCTCGGCCCAGAGCATCCTAAGCGATCGCTTGATATTTTCTTGCAGCCACTAATTCATGAGTTAAAAATATTATGGGAAAATGGTGTCGAAGCATTCGATGTTTCCAACCAACAGAACTTCTTGATGCGAGCTGTACTTATGTGGACGATAAGTGATTTTCTAGCATATGGTATGTTATCAGGATGGTCGACGCATGGAAGATTAGCATGCCCATATTGTCAAGATAATACTGATGCGTTCCAACTGAAACACGGACGAAAGACTAGTTGTTCGATTGTCATCGTCGATTTCTACCACAAGATCATCCATATCGCCGGAGCACGACATTGTTTAGGAAAAACAAAAAAAAATTTTGATGCTCCACCTCCTATTGTTGACGGGAATTATATGTTGACTCAACTTAGAGATTTTGGTGCTTAGAGAACGGCTTCTTGTGGAGGTAACGGACATTACCCTGTTGATGGTTTTGGCGAATACCATAATTGGCACAAGAAGAGCATTTTTTGGGATTTACCATATTGGAAGGACCATTTGTTGCGCCATAATCTAGATGTTATGCACATTGAGAAGAATTTTTTCGACAACATAATGAATAACATTCTAAATGTGCAAGGAAAAACAAAAGATAATTTGAAAGCTAGATTTGATTTGCCGGATATTTGTTCCCGGAAGGAACTACATGTATTTGTTCCCGGATGCGCATGCAAAAGATGAATTCTTTGACTGGATTAAGCATAGTGTCAAATTTCCAGATGGATACGCATCTAATCATCGTAATTGTGTCGATACTATTGAAGGTAAATTTTCAGGGATGAAAAGTCATGATTGTCATGTTGTCATGCAAAGATTATTCCCATTTGCCTTTAGCGATCAACTACCTAAAAATGTCCACGGAGCAATTGCAGGTACGATATTAAATTTACATTATTTATATATATATATATATATATTAATATTTTCATATATTATATGATATTAAAATATATTTTTTATGTAGGGATTGGTGCTTTTTTCCGAGATTTATGTACAAGATCACTTACTGTAGACGATATCCGAAATTTGGAGGAAAAAATACCGGTTCTCATTTGTAACCTGGAGAAAATATTTCCACCAGCATTTTTTGATGTTATGGAGCATCTTCCTATTCACCTCCCTAGAGAAGCAGCCCTTGGAGGACCTGTTCAGTACAGATGGATGTATCCTTTTGAGAGATATATGTTCCACCTAAAGAAAAAAGTTAAAAATCTTTGAAGAATAATGCATAGGCTTATTAATGAAGAATAATGCATGGGCTTATGCAGTTTTGGCTATATTGGATTACTTGAATGCTTTTTTGAATATATTTTTGTCTTAAATTTTGCCACATATAGAAAATTGAGCTAGCTTGTCGTGGGCATTGGATTCATGTCATTCTAATCTCTAAATCATAAGTTTTGGACGATTTAGTGCGGACATGTCAAGTTGATCGGCCAGTTAAAGTGATCATTCTAAACTGATCATTGGTGCTCATTGGGTAAAGGCATACAAATGAAGCATAATGCATGACATCACACAGTTAGGGATAGATTGGATTACTTGGACGCTTTGTCGTATCTATTCCTATCTCAAATTTTGTCACAATATAGAAAAGTGAGCTAGCTTAACGTGGGCATTAGATTTGTGTCATTTTGAGGTCTAAATCAAAAGTTATGGAAGATTTAATGCGGTCATGTCAAGTTAATCGGCCCGTTAAAGTGATCATTCTAAACTAATCATTGGTGCTCATTGAGTAAAGGCTTATAAATGATGCATAATGCATGACATCTCACAGTATGGGATAGATTAGATTACATGGACACTTTGTCGTATCTATTTTTGCCTCAAGTTTGTCAAATTATAGAAAATTGAGCTAGCTTAACGTTGCCATTGAATTCGTGTCATTCAGAGCTATAAATCATAAGTTATGGACGATTAATTGCGGACATGTCAAGTTGATCGGTCAGTTAAAGTGATCATTCTAAACTGATCATTTGTGCTCATTGAGTAAAGGCTTATAAATGAATGATAATGCATGGGATCATGCATTTTTAGCAAGATTGGTTTACTTGAACGCTTTTTTGTATCTATTTATGTGTCAATTTTTGTTACAACATAGAGAATTTAGCTAGATTAACGTAGGCATTGATTACGTGTCATTCTAAGCTCTAAATCAAAAGTTAGGGACGATTTCATGCGGACATGTTAAGTTGATCGGACAGTTAAATTGATCATTTTAAACGGATCATTGGTGCGCATTTAGTAAGGGCTTATAAATGAAGCATAATGCATGGCATCATGCATTTTTGTCTAGATTGGATTACTTGAAAGCTTTTTTGAATCTATTTCTGTCTGAAAGTTTGTCAGAATATACAAAATTGAGCTAGTTTAATGTGGCCATTGGATTCGTGTCATTCTGAGCTATAAATGAAAAGGTATAGATGATTTAGTGCGGACATGTCAAGTTGACCGCTTAGTTAAAGAGATCATTCTAAAGAGATCATTGGTGCTCATTGAGTACATGCTTACAAATGAAGCATAATGCATGACATCACACAGTTAGGGATAGATTGGATTACTTGGACGCTTTATTGTATCTATTTCTATCTCAAATTTTGTCACAATATAGAAAATTGAGCTAGCTTAATGTGGGCATTGGATTCGTGTCAGTCGGAGCTCTAAATAAAGAGTTACGGACGATTTAGTGCAATCATGTCAAGTTGATTGCCCAGTTAAAGTGATCATTCTAAACTGATCATTGGTGCTCATTGAGTAAAGGCTTATAAATGATGCATAATGCATGACATCCTGCAGTTCGGGATACATTGAATTACTTTTATGCTTTGTCGTATCTAGTTCTGCATCAAATTTTGTCATAATATAGAAAATTTAGCTAGCTTAACGTGGGCATTGGATTCGTGTCATTCTGCGCTATAAATCAAAAGTTAAGGACGGTTTAGTGCGGACATGTCAAGTTGATCGGCCAGTTAAAGTGATCACTCTAAACTGATCATTTGTGCTCATTGCATAAAGGCTCATAAATGAATCATAATGCATGGGATCATGCAGTTTTGGCTATATTGGATTACTTGAATGCTTTTTGTATCTATTTCTGTCTCAAATTTTGTTACAACATAGAGAA
This sequence comes from Pugionium cornutum, assembly GCA_018901935.1. Lineage (NCBI taxonomy): Eukaryota > Viridiplantae > Streptophyta > Magnoliopsida > Brassicales > Brassicaceae > Pugionium > Pugionium cornutum. The sequence goes on from CM032160.1 coordinate 23,661,127, forward strand.
TTGAGCTAGCTTAACGTGGGCATTGGATTCGTGTCATTCTAAGTTCTAAATATAAAGTTAGGGACGATTTAGTGCGGACATGTCAAGTTGATCGTGCAGTTAGAATGATCATTTTTAATTGTTCACTTGTGCTCATTGAGTAAAGGCTTATAAATGAAGAATAATGCAGGGGCTCATGCAGTTTTGGCTAAATTGGATTACTTGAATGCTTTTTTGAATCTATTTCTGTCCAAATTTTGTTACAATATAGAAAATTGAGCTAGCTTATCGTGGGCATTGGATTTACGTCATTCTGATCACTAAATAAAAAGTTACGGATGATTTAGTGCGGACATGTCAAGTTGATCGGCTAGTTAAAGTGCTTTTTATAAACTGATCATTGGTGCTCATTGAGTAAAAGCTTACAAATGAAGCATAATGCATGACATCATGCAGTTAGGGATAGATTTGATTACTTGGACACTTTGTCATATCTATCCCGGTATCAAATTTTGTCACAATATTGATACTTGAGCTAGTTTAACGTGGGCATTGGATTCGTGTCATTCTGAGGTCTCAATCAAAAGTTACAAACGATTTCGTCTGATTATGTCAAGTTGATCGGCCAGTTAAAGTGATCATTCTAAACTTATCATTGGTGCTTATTGAGTAAAGGCTTATAAATGATGCATAATGCATGACATCACGCAGTTCGAGATAGATTGGATTATTTGGACGCTTGTCGTATATATTTCGGTCTCAAGTTTTGTCAAAATATAGAAAATTGAGCTAGCTTAAAGTGGAAATTGGATTCATGTCATTATGAGCTATAAATCATAAGTTACGGACGATTTATTGCGGAAATGTCAAGTTGATCGGGCAGTTAAAGTGATCATTCTTAACTGATCATTTGTGCTCATAGAGTAAAGCTCATAAATGAGGCATAATGCATCACCACAAAAAAACATCGAATTTGCGACCACGAAAGTGGTCTCAAAGTGGTCGCAAAACAGGAATTTGCTACTACATTGCGACCACTCAAAGTAGTCGCAAATTCTTAGTCGCAAAAATAAGTAGTCGCAAATCAGTCGCAATTTTGCGATTGATTTGCGACCACGGTAATAATGGTTCAATTTGCTACTGATTTGCGACCAATCGTTGGTGACTACTTTTGCGACTACTTTGCGACTGAATTTTCGTTACAAATTTTGCCAATATTTTGCGACTGCTTATGCGGTTGCAAATCCCGTAGTCACAAATCAGTCACAAAATTTTGTGACTGATTTGCGACTACAAGAACCATTGTAGTCGCAAATCTGTCACAAAATTTTGGGACTGATTTGCGACTTCCGAGCCATGTGGTAGCAAATCAGTCACAAAATTTTGTAACTGATTTGCGACTACAGTTTACACGCAGTCGCAAATCAGTGATAAATAATTGCGACTGATTTGCGACTGATTTGCGACTGATTACAAAATATTCGAAAAAAATTTTATAGTCGCAAATCGGTCCCAAAAAATTGAGACTGATTTGCGACTACAACGGAATTAAATTTTTTGAAAATAATAATTAATTAAAAAATATTTTGAAATAATTTTAATATTTCGAAATTAAAACTAAAAAATAATAATTTTTAATTTTAATTTCTGAATATTTTAATAAATTATTATTTTTTGAAACGTTTAATTATTAATAATATTATTTAGTAATTAATAATAAATATTATAATATTAAATATAAATGATATTGTTGAAATTAATTATTTTATAATGTATAATATAATTTAAATTATAAATAAATTATTAAGTAATTATTGTAATAAATACAAAGAAATTAAAAATTAAAAATCTAATTTTTATTTACTGAAATTCAATTTACAAAAAAAAAATACAACTAATTCTCCGGCGGCGGAAATTGAAAATCTGAATGCGAGAATGGGGTTGCAGCCGTCGACGGTTCCCCTGGGAAATTGTTATCCCGCATATTGGAGGCAAATACGGGATCCGTCCGTTGAAAATACCTGAGGAGTATCTCCAAGTTGAAGTTCTTCTTTTGGTTTTCTTTATGCTGTTATTGTATCTTCTCATTTGCTTCCAAAATCTGCGCGTTTTGTTGTACAATAAGCGCGTTTTGTTCTTGAAGCATTATGTAGTCGGCGGTAGTGGACGCGGTTCAGGCTACCGAGTCCGTAAAGACGGCCTCGGTCATTCGTAACAGAAGATTACAAAATAATGAAAATAAAAATAAAATATTAAATTAAATAAATAAAATAATTTAATATAAAAAAAAATTTTAAATAATTTTTTACCTGAATGAAGATCTCATTCTTCTCTTCTAGAGTTAGCTCAATTGGACTGGAACTACCGTCACACGTTTCTGTTTGATCAACCTCCACGTTCGCCATCTTCTCTTGGATGTTACGTTCGCATGCTTCAGAGAGTTGTTTTGCTTTCAAATCTACATACGAACCATCTGTTCTAGTGTGAGTCTTTATAAAGACCTCATCTATTGAGACAGGTCGTCCTAAATTATTTTCCTACACATAAATTGAAATAAAGTTTATTTATTAAATAATAATTAAATTTTTAATTAAATTTAAATAATTGAAACTACTTACCATTTCCTGTTGGATCTAAATGTAGGATTTTTGGTCCGACAAATGCTTGTACGGGGGAAGACTATCCCGAGAGGAGTTGCGGTTATTTGAGCATTTGCTACTCCTCTTGTTAGACGTTTCTGTTCCCCAATAGTTTGTCATAATTTTGAGCAGATTTGGGGAAATCCATCAGGGACGTTTGCCGGTTATATGAGCTGTGCTCACCATCCCTTTCAACCGTCTTACGCAGATGGTCTCGAACTCTTTTCGTACCACCAGGGTGATCACAGGATCCCAGGTGTACGATTTCTTGAAATTAAATTTATAAAATATTAATGTATATTATTTAAATATTATAAAATAAATAAATTAAAAAAAAATAACTTACCGCAAACTCGATAAAATATTTTTCCGACCTCTCAGCAGGTACGACCGTCCAAATGTAGTAGGGGCCATCAAATTTATTTTTTCATAATTTTTGAAATTTGACGGGTAATAGCTCTTTTATCGCGTTCAAGCCTAATATTTTTACTATACACAAAAATTTAAATATCATATTAATATATTAATAAATTTTTAATAATATAAATAAAAATAAAAAAGAAAAAATACGTGATAACGTCGAATTTGGTGCCGGTAGTGGAGACAGCACTGTCAAATATCAAGAGTGATAGTTTGTTCCTCCATTCCCGTTTCGCACTCGGGAATATCTTCCTCCTCATGTTTTTCTGATTCCTTAAACCATGGAGAAGTTTGGGTTTCAGAAATGAAATGAGGGGTAAACGTATATTAGGGAGGGAGGCGGGATGCCGCTCTATTAGTGGAGGGTGAGGGGTTCGAGGAGGTTGAAGAGGTACCACGGCCGGAAGACAATGGGATAGATCGTCTTCCACGACCTCTCATCAATCTACCGCTACTTGTCATTTGTTTGATTGGATTTTTTTTATTATGAGAGGGTTTGGAATGTTTAGAGAGGTTATAGGAAAGTGAGGTTATGTTTGAAGTGTGAAAACGGAGGGAAAACCATTAATGGTTAATTTGCAACTGATTTGCGAACATAGGTTAATTTATTCGAAGAATTTAATGGTGATCGCAAATCAAGCAAATTATTGTGATTGAATTGCCACCACATTGTCAATGCAGTGGCAAATTGGTGGCAAATAAGTCACAAATAATACCTTAAACCCTAAATTTTTTTATTTTGGTGAATAACTAATTTATGGTACCTGCTTTTCGTGCGTATGTGGGCAGCAAAGTAATGTTCCAAGAAGTAAGATATCTCATCATTCACATATGATTCAACAATCGACCCTGTAGCATATCTTTTGTTCTTTGCCTTGCTTTTCAGTTTTTTATAAAACCTTTCAAATGGATACATCCACCTATATTGCACAGGTCCACCCAGTTCAGTTTCGTATGGTAGATGTACAGGAAGATGCTCAATGACGTCAAAAAATGAAGGCGGAAAGTTCTTTTCCGAATTGCACAAAATTATGACTATGTTTTCCATCAAAATTCGGACACGGTTTTGTTGTAATGATCTGGAGCATAAATCACGCAAAAATCCTCCAATCCCTATATATATTACCATCGATAATTAATTACTACATGCAATTATTATTAATTTACGTACTTCAAATATAAAATATATATATTAATATATATACCTGATAATGCTAGATGAACGTTCCGTAGTAAAAGTTCTGCGAATATAAAAGGGAGAAGCCTTTCCATATAAACATGGCAGTCATGGCTTTTCATGCCCGAGAACTTCAGTCCATCCATATCCACACAATTTGCTAAATCTGTTGCATAGCCGTCCAAAAATTTGACATCATTTTTGATACATTCCAATAACCGTTCTTTTTCTTTTTGTGTCAATCGAAATATAGAGAATGGAGCATTACCCCGACCATCCACGTGCAACTCTTTTCGAGAGCAAAACTTCGCAATATCCAATCTTGACTTAACTGTATATTTTAATTTCTCTTTCACATTCATAAAACTATTAATGATATTATCGAAGAAACTCTTCTCTATTACATCACATCAAGATTATGTCGAAGGTTAAAATCCATCCAGTACGGCAACTCCAAAAATATGCTTTCTTTGTGCCAATTATGCCAGTTGCCGTAACATTCTTCTTTACTTTCATGACCGTTTCCTCCGCAGTCAGATGTTCTTAGAGGATTGGCAGTTTTTATTCGCTCGTATAAAACTTGTTCACCTGTCAATGATTGTGGAGGATAGTCATTCAAATCGTGCTTACCTTTTAAAAAATTTGTTTTATTTTTTCGTAACGGGTGACCCTTAGGAAGAAAACTTCTATGACAATCAAACCAACACGTATTTCTCGCATTTGGTAATTGAAATTCCTTCGTATCATCCATACAAATTGGAAAATCCAGTCTTCCATGCGTTGTCCATCCTGACAACATTCCATAAGCGGGAAAATCGCTTATCGTCCATAGTAACACGACTTTTAGATTGAAATTTTGATTCAATGATACATCGTATGCATCAACTCCCGTAGACCATAATTCTTTCAACTCATCAATCAAAGGTCGGAGGAATATATCCAGACTAGCACGCGGATGATTTGGCCCCAAATTTAGAATTGTTAGAAACAAATACTCTTTCTTCATACACATGTCCGATGGCAAGTTATATGGAGTGATAATCACCGGCCATAATGAATGATTACGAGACATCCCAAATGGATTGAACCCATCAGTACATAAGCCAAGATAAGCGTTTCAAGATTCAGCAGCAAATCTAGGATGTAGATATTGAAAATTTTTCCACTCTGCAGCATCAGATGGATTACTCATTTCTCCGTCTTCTGCTTCATGCTCGGCGTGCCACCTCATTTCCTCTACGGTTTTCTCGCTTTGATACATTCTTTTAAGTTTATCACCTATAGGTAAATACCACATACGACTGAAAGGTATTCTCGTCCTGCCCTCGTTTGGCTTATACCGGGGGGAATCGCAAAATTTGCATTTTTCCCATTTCTCATTTTCTTTCCATAAGATCATACAATTGTAAACACACACGTCAATTGTATAAAATGGAAGGCCTAAATTTTGCATCAATTTTTCGGTTTCATAATATGAACCCGTTGTCTGATTCTCCTCAGGCAAATATTCTGTAAACAGCTCCGCCCAAGAATCCATACATTTTTCTGGTAAATTAAAATTAGACTTGATGTTCATGAACCGAGCAGCTAAAGATAACTATGAGTGCCCTTCGTGACAACCATCATACAACGGATTTTTCGCAGCTTCTAACATGTTGTAAATTTTTTATGTTTCTTCATTACGCCGTTCTTCTTCATTATTATATTCTTCTTCGTTCTGATTATAGTACTGATGATCATCAGTCGTTGTCTCACGAAATGCATCCATCACCATTTCAACATATCTATTACTGGATGTACCAACTGTTTCATTACTAGTACTACCACGCGTACCTCCCTGATTTCTTTGGACATCACCCCGACTAGTACTCGTCCCTAACTGAACATTCAGCTCTTCTACATGTTTATACCAAATATAATAATTTGCAAAATTCATGAACTGCTCCATGGCTTGTGCAAATTCCGCGGATTTATTTCTTGTTTCATTATCAATCCTTTTGTACATCCAATCTCTCGAATTACTATAATTTCCCCACATGTTTTAAGATTTTTTTGCGGACATGTCAAGTTGATCGGCCAGTTAAAGTGATCATTCTTAAGTGATCGTTGCTGCTCATTTTGTAAAGGCTTATAAATGAAGCATAATGCATGGCATCACGGAGTATAGGCTAGATTGGATTACTTGAACGCTTTTTATATCTATTTCTACCCCAAATTTTGTCCCAATATAGAAAAGTTAGCTAGCTTAACGTGGGCATTGGATTCATGTCATTCGGAGATCTAAATCAAAAGTTAGGGACGATTTAGTGTGGACATGTCAAGTTGATCGGCAAGTTAAAGTGATCATTCTAAAATGATCATTGGTGCTCATTGAGTAAAGGCTTATAAATGAAGCATAATGCATGGCATCATGTATTTCTGGCTAGATTGGATTTCTTGGACCCTTTTTTCGTATATATTTTTTTGTCAAATTTTGTCAAAATATAGAAAATTGAGCTAGCTTAACGTGGCCAGTGGATTCGTGTTATTCTCAGCTTTAAATCAAAAGTTACGGACGATTTAATGCGGACATGTCAAGTTAATCGGCTAAAATAAGTTATCATTCTAAACTGATCATTTGTGGTCATTGAGTAAAGGCTTATAATTGAAGTGTAATGCATGGCATCAAGTAGTTCGGGTTGGATTGGATTTTCTGGACACTTTGTCATATTTGTTTTTGTCTCAAATTTTGTCACAATATAGAAAATTGAGATAGCTTAACATGTGCATTGGATTCGTGTCATTCTAAGCTTTAAATCAAAAGTTACGGACGAATAATTGCAGGCATATCAAGTTGATTAGCCAGTTAAAGTGATCATTGGTGCTCATTGAGTAAAGGTTTATAAATGAAGCATAATGCATGACATCACGTAGTTCGGGATAGATTGGATTACTTGAACGCTTTGTCGTATCTAGTTGTGTCTCAAATTTCGTTACAATATAGAAAATTCAGCTAGCTTAACGTAGCCATTGGATTTGTGTCATTCTGAGCTCTAAATAAAAAGATACGGACGATTTAGTGCAGACATGTCAAGTTGATCGGCCAGTTAAAGTGATCATTCTAAACTGATCATTGGTGCTCATTGAGTAAAAACTTATAAATAAAGCATAATGCATGACATCACACAGTTCGGGATAGATTGGATTACTTGAACGCTTTGTCGTATCTACTTATGTCTCAAATTTTGTCACAATATAGAAAACTCAGGTAGCTTAACGTGGGCATTGGATTCATATCATTTTGAGCTCTAACTCATAAGTTACGAACGATTTAGTGCCAACATGTCAAGTTGATCAGGAAGTTAAAGAGATCATTCTTAACTGATCACTGGTGCTCAAAGAGTAAAGGCTTATAAATGAAGCGTAATGCATGACATCATGCAGTTTTGGATAGATTGAATTACATGGACGCTTTATCGTATCTATTTGTATCTCAAATTTTGTCGAAATATAGAAAATTGAGCTAGTTTAACGTGGGCATTGGATTCGTGCAAGTCTAACCTCTAAATCAAAAGTTCAGAAAATTTAGTGCGGACATGTCAAGTTGATCGGGCTGTGAAAGTGATCATTCTCAACTGATCATTGGAACTCATTGAGCAAAAGGCTTATAAATAAAGCATAATGCATGGCATTACGAATTTTGGGACAGATTTGATTACATGGACGCTTTGTTCTATCTATTTCTTTCTGAAATTTTGTCACAATATAGAAAATTGAGCTAGCTTAACGTGGTCATTGGATTCGTGTCATTCTGAGCTCTAAATCAAAAGTTACGGACAATTCAGTGCGGAAATGTCAACTTGATCGGCTAGTTAAAGTGATCATTCTAAGCTGATCATTGGTGCTCATTGAGTAAAGGTTTATAAATGATGCATAATGCATGACATCACGCAGTTCAGGATAGATTGGATTACTTGGATGCGTTATCGTATCTGTTTTTGTCTCAAATTTTTTTCACAATATAGAAAATTGATATAGTTTAACGTGGCCATTGGATTCGTGCCAGTCTGATACCTAAATCAAAAGTTCAGACGATTTAATGCGGACATGTCAACGTTATCAGCCAATTAAAGTGATCATTCTTAACTGATCATTGGTGCTCATTGAGTAAAGGATTATAAATGAAGTATAATGCATGGCATCACAGCGTTCGGGATAGATTGGATTACATGGACACTTTGTCGTATCTATTTCAGTCTCAAATTTTGTTACAATATAAAAATTTGAGCTAGTTTAATGTGGGCATTGGATTTGTGTCATTCCGAGCTGTAAATTAAAACTTACTGACGATTTAGTGCGGACATTTCAAGTTGGTCGGCCAGTTAAAGTGATCATTCTAAACTGATTATTAGTGCTCATTGAGTAAAAGGCTTACAAATGAAGCATAATGCATGACATCAAACAGTTCGGGATAGATTGGATTACTTGGACACTTTTTCATATCAATTTCTCTCTCAAATTTTGTCCCATTATAAAAAATTCAGCTAGCTTAACATGGGCATTGGATTCATGTCATTTTGAGCTCTAAATAAAAAGATACGGACGATTTAGTGCGGACATGTCAATTTGATCGGCCAGTTAAAGTGATCTTTCTAAACTCATCATTGGTGCAGATTGAGTAAAAGCTAATAAATGAAGCATAATGCATGACATCACGTAGTTCAGGATAGATATGATTATTTGGACGCTTTGTCGTATCTATTTCAATCTCAAATTTTGTTACAATATAGAAAATTGAGCAAGCTTAATATGGGCATTGGATTCGTGTCATTATAAGCTCGAAATCAAAAGTTATAGATAAATTTAGTGCAGACATGTCAAGTTGATCGGCTAGTTAAAGTGATCATTCTTATAAATGAATCATAATGCATGGCATCACGAACTTTTGGCTAGATCGGAGTACTTGAATGCTTTTTTGTATCTATTTTTGTCTCAAATTTGTCACAATATAGAAAATTGAGTTAGCTTAACATGGGCATTGGATTTATGTTATTCTGAGCTATAAATCAAAAGATATGGTCAATTTAGTGTAGACATGTCCAGTTGATCACCCAGTTAAAGTGATCATTCTAAACTGATCAATGGTGCTCATAGAGTAAAAGCTTATAAATGAAGCATAATTCAATATATCACGTAATTTGGGATAGATTGGATTATTTGCACCCTTTGTCGTATCTATTTTTTCTCAAATTTTGTCAGAATATAGAAAATTGAGCTAGCTTAACGTGGGCATTGGATTCGTGTTATTCGAAGCTGTAAATCAAAAGTTATAGATGATTTAATGCGGACATGTCAAGTTGATCGACCAGTTAAATTGAGCATTCTAAACTGATCATTGGTGTTCATTGAATAAAAGGCTTACAAATGAAGCATAATGTATGACATCACGAAGTTAAGGATAGATTTGATTACTTGGATGCTTTATCATATCTATTTCTGTCTCAAATTTTTTTCACAATAAAGAAAATTGAGCTAGCTTAACGTGGGGATTGGATTTGTATCATTTTGAGTTCTAAATCAAAAGTTACGGACTATTTATTGTGTACATGTCAAGTTGATTGGGCAGTTAGCGTGATCATTCTAAACTGATCATTGGTGCTTATTGAATAAAAGGCTTACAAATAAAGTATAATGCATGACTTCATAATGTTAGGGATAGATTGGATTAAATGGACGATTTGTCGTATCTATTTTGGTCTCAAATTTTGTCACAATATAGAAAATTGAGCTAGGTTAACGTGGGCATTGAATTCATGACATTCTGAGCTATAAATCAAAATTTACGGAAAATTTAGTGCAGACATGTCAAGTTGATCACCGAGTTAAAGTGATCATTCTTAACTGATCATTGTGCTCATTCAGTATAGGCTGATAAATGAAGCATAATGCATGGCATCGCGCACTTTTGGCTAGATTAGATTTCTTGTACAATTTTTGTATCTATTTCTGTCCCAAATTTTGTCACAATATAGAAAATTGATCTAGCTTAACGTGGGCATTGGATTCGTGTTATTCCGAGCTCTAAATCAAAACCGATGGTCAATTTAGTGCAAACATGCCCAGTTGATCTCTCAGTTAAAGTGATCATTATAAACTGATCATTGGTGCTCATTGAGTAAGAGATTAGAAATGAAGCATAATGCATGACATCACGTAGTTCGGGATAGATTGGATTTTTTGGACACTTTATTGAATCTATTTCGGTCTCAAATTTTCTCACAATATAGAAATTGAGCAAGCTTAATGTGGGCTTTGGATTCATGTTATTCTGAGCCGTAAATCAAAAGTTACAGACGATTTAGTGTGTACATGTCAAGTTGATTGCCCAGTTAAAGTGATCATTCTAAACTGATCATTGGTGCTCATTGAATAAAAAGCATACAAATGAAGCATAGTGCATGACATCACGCAGTTAGGGATAAATTGCATTACTTGGACGCTTTGTCATATCCAATTTGGTCTCAAATTTGGTCACAATATAGAAAATTCAGCTAACTTAATGCGGGCATTGGATTCGTGTCATTCTGAGCTCTAAATCAAAAGATACGGATGATTTAGTGCGGACATGTCAAGTTGATCGGCCAGTTAAAGTGATCATTCTAACTGATCATTGGTGCTCATTGAGTACAGGGTATAAATGATGAATAATGCATGACATCACACAGCTCGAGATAATTGGATTACTTGGATACTTTGTCGTATCAATTTCTGCCTCAAATTTTGTCACAATATAAAAACTTAAGCTTGCTTAACGTGGACATTGGATTCGTTTCAGTTTGAGCTATAAATCATAAGATACGGAAGATTTTGGGCTTGCATGTCAAGTTGATCGGCAAGTAAAAGTGATCATTTTAATTGATCGTTGGTGCTCATTGAGTGAAAGCTTATAAATGAAGCATAATGCATGTTATCACGGAGTATTGGCTAGATTGGATAATTTGAACGCTTTTTTATATCTATTTCTGACTCAAATTTTGTCACAATATAGAAAATTGAGCTAGCTTAACGTGGGCATTGGATTCGTGTCATTCTGAGCTCTAAATCAAACGTTAGGGACGATTCAGTGCGGACATGTCAAGTTGATCGGCAAGTTAGAGTGATCTTTCTAAACTGATCATTGGTGCTCATTGAGTAAAGGCTTATAAATGACGTATAATGCATGACATCACACAATTCGAGATAGATTCGATTACTTGGACACTTTTTATATCTTTTTCTGCCTCAAATTTTGTCACAATATAGAAAATTGAGCTAGCTTAACGTATAATGCATGACATCATTGCTGATGAACCAGATTTGAGGTCAAATCCTTTTCAAGAGGAGGGGGATGATACGAGCATGGAAAGCACACAAAAGGAGAAGCTCATGGCTAGAAATGAACCAGTGGAACATGAAGAAGCTCTTGCACTACCAGCTGGACCATTAACCCGAGCCAAGGCCAAGAAACTCAAAGAGCCAATCAGCTGCATGCTCAACAAGGAGAATGCACAACAAATTCACTTGAGCTTGATTGGAGAAGTGCCTAAAAGCACTCTGATTTTAGTACAAGCTCAAGACAACATACAAATGGGTATGTGATCCATTTGTACTCTTTTTCCCTTATCCAAGTTTTCTCCCATTGGGTTTTCTTGGTAAGGTTTTTAATGAGGCAAATGAATCACATTACAACCAGCCCAATTTGTTGTTTAAAATCAAAAGGAGTTCAATTCAAAATGATCAAAATTGGCGTCATCAAAGGGGGGGAAAGTGTCTACATTCATAGTCAAAATAAGAGTTAATGAAGTCAAGGTCTTTGGTCAAGGTCTTTGGTCAAGTCTTCCCTTGTAATTGTAACCAATTTAATGTTGTAGGCTCCTCATATTACGTCCCCTTATAGTATAAATAGGGGCTTTCAGTTGTAAACTTGACAATTCAACTTTTCAAATAAAAACAGCTTCTTTTCTTAAGATTGAGAGTGATTCTCTTCTTAATCTGATTGTTGGTGTGTAATATCCTTCAGTCAACATTTAGTAGCCTTAGTGTGTAATATCTAAGCTACTATCTTAGGTAAATCAGTAGTCTTTCCGCAGCTACTGTGTGACCCTTCAATCCACAACCTTTGAACAGATTGAATTTCGATTCATTCTGTTGCAAAGCCTATCTCAACCGCATCCAGAAGTGCATTCCTTGGGAGGTTCGCATCATCGGCCAGTTAAAGTGTTCATTCAAAACTAATCATTGGTCCATGTTGAATAAAAAACATACAAATGAAGCATAATGCACGACATCACACAGTTAGGGATAGATTGGATTACTTGAACGCTTTTTTATATCTATTTCTGACTCAAATTTTTTCACAATATAAAAAATTGAGCTAGCTTAACGTGGGCATTGGATTCGTGTCATTTTGAGCTCTAAATCAAAATTTAGGGACGATTTAGTGCGGACATTTCAAGTTGATCGGCAAGTTAAAGTGATCATTCTAAACTGATCATTGGTGCTCATTGAGCAAAGGCTTATAAATGATGCACAATGCATGACATCACACAGTTCGGGATAGATTGGATTACATGGACACTTTTTTATATCTTTTTCTGCCTCAAATTTTGTCACGATATAGAAAATTGAGCTAGATTAACGTGGGCATTGAACTTTTCTCATTATGAGCTCTAAATCAAAAGTTAGGGACAATTTAGTGCGGACATGTCAAGTTGATCGGCTAGTTAAATTGATCATTCTAAACTGATCATTTGTGCTCATTGAATAAAGGCTTATAAACGAAGCATAATGCATGGGATCATGCAGTTTTGGCTATATTGGATTACTTGAACGGTTTTCTATATCTATTTTGGTCTAAAAGTTTGTTACAAAATAGAGAATTGAGCTAGATTGACGTGGGCATTAGATACGTGTCATTATGAGCCGTAAATCAAAAGTTACAGACGATTTAGTGCGTACATGCCAAGTTGATCGGCCAGCTAAAGTGTTCATTCTAAACTGATCATAGGTGCTCGTTGAATAAAAAACTTACAAATGAAGCATAGTGCATGACATCACGCAGTTAGGGATAGATTGGATTACTTGGACGCTTTAGCGTATCTATTTCTGTCTCAAAGTTTGTCACAATATAGAAAATTAAGCTATGTTAACGTGGGCATTGGATTCGTGTAATTCTGAGCTCTAAATCAAAAGATACGGACGTTTTAGTGCTGACATGTCAATTTGATCGGCCAGTTAAAGTGATCTTTCTAAACTGATCATTGATGCTTATTGAGTAAAAGCTTATAAATGAAGCATAATACATGACATCACACAGTTCGGGATAGATTGGATTACTTGGACACTTTTTATATCTTTTTCTGCCTCAAATTTTGTCACAATATAGAAAATTGAGCTAGCTTAACGTGGGCATTGGACTTGTCTCATTTTGAACTTTAAATCAAAAGTTAGGGACGATTTAGTGCAGACATGTCAAGTTGATCGGCTAGTTAAATCATTCTAAACTGATCATTTGTGCTCATGGAATAAAGGCTTATAAACGAAGCATAATGCATGGGATCGTGCAGTTTTGGCTATATTGGATTACTTGAACGCTTTTTGTACCTATTTCTGTCTAAAATTTTAGTACAACATAGAGAATTGAGCTAGCTTGACGTGGGCATTGGATTTGTGTCAATCTGAGCCGTAAATCAAAAGTGACGGACGATTTAGTGTGTACATGTCAAGTTGATCAGCCAGTTAAAGTGTTCATTCTAAACTTATCATTCGTGCTCGTTGAATAAAAAACTTACAAATGAAGCATAGTGCATGATTCACGCAGTTAGGGATAGATTGGATTACTTGAACGCTTTTTTGTATCTATTTCTGCCTAAAATTTTGTTACAACATAGAGAATTGAGCTACCTTGACTTGGGCATTGGATTCGTGTCATTCTGAGCCATAAATCAAAAGTTAGGGACGATTTAGTGCGTACATGTCAAGTTGATCGGCCAGTTAAAGTGTTCATTCTAAACTGATCATTGGTGCTCGTTGAATAAAAAACTTACAAATGAAGCATAGTGCATGACATCACACAGTTAGGGATAGATTGGATTACTTGGACGCTTTGTCGTTTCTATTTCTGTCTCAAATTTTGTAATAATATAGAAAATTAAGCTAAGTTAACGTGGGCATTGGATTCGTGTCATTCTGAGCTCTAAATCAAAAGATACGGATGATTTAGTGCGGACATGTCAATTTGATCGGCCAGTTAAAGTGATCTTTCTAAACTGATCATTGGTGCTTATTGAGTAACGGGTTATAAATGAAGCATAATGCATGACATCACGTAGTCAGGATAGATTGGATTATTTAGATGCTTTTTGTCGTATCTATTTCTATCTCAAATTTTGTCACAATATAGAAAATTGAACAAGCTTAATATGGGCATTGGATTCGTGTCATTCTAGCTCTAAATCAAAAGTTACAGATGAGTTAGTGCAGACATGTCAAGTTGATCGGATAGTTAAATGATCATTCTTATAAATGAATCATAATGCATGGAATCACGAACTTTTGGCAAGATTGGAGTACTTGAACGCTTTTTGTATCTATTTTTGTCTCAAATTTTGTCACAATATAGAAAATTTGTGTTAGCTTAACGTGGGCATTGGATTCATGTTATTCGGAGCTCTAAATCAAAATTTATGGTCAATTTAAGACATGTCCAATTGTTCACCTAGTTAAAGTGATCATTCTAAACTGATCATTGGAGCTCATTGAGTAAAAGCTTATAATTGAAGCATAATTCATGATATCACGTAGTTTGGGATAGATTGGATTATTTGGATGCTTTGTCGTATCTATTTTTGTCTCAAATTTTGTCACAATATAGAAAATTGAGCTAGCTTAACGTGGGCATTGGATTCGTGTCATTTGGAGCCGTAAATCAAAAGTTATAGATGATTTAGTGCGGACATGTCAAGTTTATCGGCCAGTTAAAATGATGATTCTAAACTGATCATTGGTGCTCATTGAACAAAAGGCTTACCAATGAAGCATAATGCATGACATCACGAAGTTAGCGATAGATTTGATTACTTGGACGTTTTGTCATATCTATTTCTGTATCAAATTTTGTCAAAATATAGAAAATTGAGCTAGCTTAATTTGGGGATTGGATTTGTGTCATTCTGAGTTCTAAATCATAAGTTACAGACTAGTTTTTACATACATGTCAAGTTGATCGGGTAGTTAACGTGATCATTCTAAACTGATCATTGGTGCTCATTGAATAAAACACTTACAAATGAAGTATAATGCATATCATCACAAAGCTGGGAATAGATTGGATTAAATGGACGCTTTGTCGTATCTATTTCGGTCTCAAATTTTGTCACAATATAGAAAATTGAGCTAGCTTAACGTGGGGATTGAATTCGTGACATTCTGAGTTCTAAATCAAAAGTTATGGAAGATTTAGTGCAGACATGTCAATTTGATAGACCAGTTAAAGTGATCATTTTTAACTGATCATTGGTGCTCATTGTGTAAAGGGTTATAAATGAAGCATAATGCATGACATCACGTAGTCAGGATAGATTGGATTATTTAGACGCTTTGTCGTATCTATTTCTATCTCAAATTTTGTCACAATATAGAAAATTGAGCAAGCTTAATATGGGCATTGGATTCGTGTCATTCTAAGCTCTAAATCAAAAGTTACAAATGAGTTAGTGCAGACATGTCAAGTTTATCAGATAGTTAAATGATCATTGTTATAAATGAATCATAATGCATGGCATCACGAACTTTTGGCAAGATTGGAGTACTTGAACGCTTTTTTATCTATTTTTGTCTCAAATTTTTCACAATATAGAAAATTGTGTTAGCTTAACGTGGGCATTGGATTCATGTTATTCCGAGCTCTAAATCAAAATTTATGGTCAATTTAGTGTAGACATGTCCAATTGTTCACCTAGTTAAAGTGATCATTCTAAACTGATCATTGGAGCTCATTGAGTAAAAGCTTATAATTGAAGCATAATTCATGATATCACGTAGTTTGGGATAGATTGGATTATTTGGACGCTTTGTTGTATCTATTTTTATCTCAAATTTTGTCACAATATAGAAAATTGAGCTAGCTTAACGTGGGCATTGCATTCGTGTCATTTTGAGCCGTAAATCAAAAGTTATAGACGATTTAGTGCGGACATGTCAAGTTTATCGGCCAGTTAAAATGATGATTCTAAACTGATCATTGGTGCTCATTGAACAAAAGGCTTACCAATGAAGCATAATGCATGACATCACGAAGTTAGCGATAGATTTGATTACTTGGACGTTTTGTCATATCTATCTCTGTATCAAATTTTGTCAAAATATAGAAAATTGAGCTAGCTTAATTTGGGGATTGGATTTGTGTCATTCTGAGTTCTAAATCATAAGTTACAGACTAGTTTTTACATACATGTCAAGTTGATCGGGTAGTTAACGTGATCATTCTAAACTGATCATTGGTGCTCATTGAATAAAACACTTACAAATGAAGTATAATGCATATCATCACAAATCTGGGAATAGATTGGATTAAATGGACGCTTTGTCGTATTTATTTCGGTCTCAAATTTTGTCACAATATAGAAAATTGAGCTAGCTTAACGTGGGGATTGAATTTGTGACATTCTGAGTTCTAAATCAAAAGTTATGGAAGATTTAGTGCAGACATGTCAATTTGATCGACCAGTTAAAGTGATCATTTTTAACTGATCATTTGTGCTCATTGAGTAAAGGGTTATAAATGAAGCGTAATGCATGACATCACGTAGTCAGGATAGATTGGATTATTTAGACGCTTTGTCGTATCTATTTCTATCTCAAATTTTGTTACAATATAGGAAATTGAGCAAGCTTAATATGGGCATTGGATTCGTGTCATTCTAAGCTCTAAATCAAAAGTTACAAATGAGTTAGTGCAGACATGTCAAGTTTATCGGATAGTTAAATGATCATTCTTATAAAATAATCATAATGCATGGCATCACGAACTTTTGGCAAGATTGGAGTACTTGAACGCTTTTTGTATCTATTTTTGTTTCAAATTTTGTCACAATATAGAAAATTGCGTTAGCTTAACGTGGGCATTGGATTCATGTTATTCCGAGCTCTAAATAAAAATTTATGGTCAATTTAGTGTAGACATGTCCAATTGATCACCTAGTTAAAGTGATCATTCTAAACTGATCATTGGAGCTCATTGAGTAAAAGCTTATAATTGAAGCATAATTCATGATATCACGTAGTTTGGGATAGATTGGATTATTTGGACGCTTTGTCGTATCTATTTTTGTCTCAAATTTTGTCACAATATAGAAAATTGAGCTAGCTTAACGTGGGCATTGGATTCGTGTCATTTTGAGCCGTAAATCAAAAGTTATAGATGATTTAGTGCGGACATGTCAAGTTTATCGGCCAGTTAAAATGATGATTCTAAACTGATCATTGGTGCTCATTGAACAAAAGGCTTACCAATGAAGCATAATGCATGACATCACGAAGTTAGCGATAGATTTGATTACTTGGACGTTTTGTCATATCTATTTCTGTATCAAATTTTGTCAAAATATAGAAAATTGAGCTAGCTTCATTTGGGGATTGGATTTGTGTCATTCTAAGTTCTAAATCATAAGTTACAAACTAGTTTCTGCGTACATGTCAAGTTGCTTGGGTAGTTAACGTGATCATTCTAAACTGATCATTGGTGCTCATTGAATAAAACACTTACAAATGAAGTATAATGCATATCATCACAAAGCTGGGAATAGATTGGATTAAATGGATGCTTTGTCGTATCTATTTCGGTCTCAAATTTTGTCACAATATAGAAAATTGAGCTAGCTTAACGTGGGGATTGAATTCGTGACATTCTGAGCTCTAAATCAAAAGTTATGGAAGATTTAGTGCAGACATGTTAATTTGATCGGCCAGTTAAAGTGATCATTTTTAACTGATCATTGGTGCTCATTGAGTAAAGGGTTATAAATGAAGCATAATGCATGACATCACACACTTTTGGCTAGATTAGATTACTAGAACGCTTTTTGTATCTATTTCTGTCTCAAATTTTGTCATAATATAGAAAATTGTTCTAGCTTAACGTGGGCATTGGATTCGTGTTATTCCGAGCTCTAAATCAAATGTTATGGTCAATTTAGTGCAGACATGTCCAGTTGATCACCCAGTTAAAGTGATCATTGTAAACTGATAATTGGTGCTCATTGAGTAAAACTTATAAATGAAGCATAATGCATGACATCACGTAGTTCGGGATAGATTGGATTATTTGGACACTTTATCGTATCTATTTCGGTCTCAAATTTTGTCACAATATAGAAATTGAGTTAGCTTAACGTGAGCATTGCATTCGTGTCATTCTGAGCTGTAAATCAAAAGTTATGGACGATTTAGTGTGTACATGTCAAGTTGATCCGCCAGATAAAGTATTAATTCTAAACTGATCATTGGTGCTCATTGAATAAAAAGCTTACAAATGAAGCATAGTGCATGACATCACGTAGTTAAGTATAGATTGGATTGATTGAACGCTTTGACATATCTATTTATGTCTCAAATTTTTTCACAATATAGAAAATTCAGCTAACTTAACATGGGTATTGGATTCGTGTCATTCTGAGCTCTAAATGAAAACATACGGACAATTTAGTGCAGAAATGTCAAGTTGATCGGCCCGTTGAAGTGATCATTCTTAACTGATCATTGGTGCTCATTGAGTAAAGGCTTATAAATGATGAATAATGCATGACATCACGGAGTTCGGGATAGATTGGATTACTTGAATGATTTTTTGTGTCTATTTCGGCCTCAAATTTTGTAACAATATAGAAAATTGAGCTAGCTTAACGTGGGAATACGATTCGTGTCCTTCTGAGCTCTAAATCATAAGTTACGGATGATTTAGTGCGGACATGTCAAGTTGATCGCTTAGTTAAAGTGATCATTCTAAACAGATCATT
The DNA here is from genome assembly GCA_018901935.1 of Pugionium cornutum. Classification (NCBI taxonomy): domain Eukaryota; kingdom Viridiplantae; phylum Streptophyta; class Magnoliopsida; order Brassicales; family Brassicaceae; genus Pugionium; species Pugionium cornutum. Next base: position 23,680,374 of record CM032160.1, read on the forward strand.
GGTGCTCATTGAGTAAAGGCTTACAAATGAAGCATAATGCATGACATCATTCAGTTAGGGATAGATTGGATTACTTGTACGCTTTTTTGTATCTATTTTTGTCTCAAATTTTGTCACAATATTGAAAATTGAGCTAGCTTAATGTCGGCATTGGATTCGTGTCATTCTGAGCTCTAAATCAAAAGATACGGGCGATTTAGTGTAGACATGCCTAGTTGATCGGCCAGTTAAACTGATAATTCTAAACTGATCATTGGTGCTCATTGAGTAAAGGCTATAAATGATGCATAATGCATGACATCACACAGTTCGAAATACATTGAATTACTTGGAGGCTTTGTCGTATCTATATCTACATCAAATTTTGTCATAATATAGAAAATTTAGCTAGCTTAACGTGGGCATTAGATTCGTGTCATTCTGAGTTATAAATCAAAAATTAGGTATGATTTTGTGTGGACATGTCAATTTGATCGGCCTGTTAAAGCGATCATTTTAAACTGATCATTTGTCCTTATTGCGTAAAGGCGTATAAATGAAGCATAATACATGGGATAATGTAGTTTTGGCTAGATTGGATTATTTGAATGCTTTTTATATCTATTTCTGTCTCAAATTTGTTACAACATAGATAATTGAGCTAGCTTAAAGTGGGCATTAGATTCGTGTCATTCTAAGCTCTAAATCAAAGGTTAGGGACGATTTAGTGCGGACATGTCAAGTTGATCGGCCAGTTAAAGTGATCATCTTAAACTAATCATTTGTGCTCATTTAGTAAAGGCTTATAAAAGAAGAATAATGCATGGGCTTATGCAGTTTTGGCTAGATTGGATTACTTGAATGCTTTTTTGAATCTATTTTTGCCTTAAATTTTGTCACAATATAGAAAATTGAGCTAGATTAGCGTGGGCATTGGATATATGTCATTATGATCTCTAAATCAAAAGTTATGGAAGATTTAGTGCGAACATTTCAAGTTGATCGACCAGTTAAAGTGATCATTCTAAACTGATCATTGGTGCTCATTGAGTAAAGGCTTACAAATGAAGCATAATGCATGACATCACACAGTTAGGGATAGATTGGATTACTTGGACGCTTTGTCATATCTATTTCTGTCTCAAATTTTGTCACAATATAGAATATTGAGCTAGGTTAACGTGGGCATTTGATTCGTGTCATTCTGAGATCCATATCAAAAGTTACGGAAGATTTAGTGCGATCATGTCAAGTTGTTCGGCCAGTTAAAGTGATTATTTTAAACTGATCATTGGTGCTCATTGAGTAAAGGCTTATAAATGACGCATAATGCATGACATCTCGCAGTATGGGATAGACCAGATTACTTGGATGCTTTGTCGTATCTATTTTTACCTCAAGTTCTGTCAAAATATAGAAAATTGAGCTAGCTTAACGTGGGCATTGGATTCGTGTCATTCTGAGAAATAAATAATATGTTACGGACGATTTAGTGCGGACATGTCAAGTTTATCGGATAGTTAAAGTGATCATTCAAAACTGATCATTTGTGCTCATTGAGTAAAGGCTTATAAATGAATCATAATGCATGAGATCATGCAGTTTTGTCTAGATTGGCTTACTTGAACGCTTTTTTGAAACTATTTCTGTATCAAATTTTGATACAACATAGAGAATTTAGCCAGATTAACGTGGGCATTGGATTCGTGTCATTCTAAGATCTAAATCAAAAGTTAGGGACAATTTCGTACGTACATGTCAAGTTGGTCGGCCAGTTAAAGTGATCATTTTAAACTGGTCATTGGTGTTCATTTAGTAAAGACTTATAAATGGAGAATAATGCATGGCATCACGCAGTTTTAGCTAGATTGGATTACGTGGACGATTTTTCGTATCTATTTCATTCTCAAATTTTGTCACAATATAGAAAATTGAGCTAGCTTAATGTGGGAATTGGATTCTTGTGCTTCTGAGCTCTAAATCATAAGTTACGGACGATTTAGTGCGGATATGTAAAGTTGATCGGCTAGTTAAAGTGATCATTCTTAACTGATCATTGATCCTCATTGAGTAAAGGCTTATAAATGAAGCTAAATGCATGACATCACCTAGTTTGGGATAGATTGGAGTACTTGGACGCGTTGTCGTATCTATTTCTGTCTGAATTTTTGTCAGAATATGGAAAATTTAGCTACCTTAACATGGGCATTGGATTCATGTCATTCTGAGCTATAAATCAAAAGTTTAGGACGATTTAGTTCGGACATGTCAAGTTGATCGCTTAGTTAAAGTGATCATTCTAAACAGATCATTGGTGCTCATTGAGTAATTAAATGCTTACAAATGAAGCATAATGCATGACATCACGCAGTTAGGGATAGATTGGATTACTTGGACGCTTTTTTGTATCAATTTCTGTCTCAAATTTTGTCACAATATAGAAAATTGAGCTAGCTTAATGTGGGCATTGGATTCGTGCCATTCGGAGCTCTAAATCAAAAGATCCAGACGATTTAGTGCAAATATATTAAGTTGATCGGCCAGTTAAAGTGATCATTATAAACTGATCATTGGTGCTCATTGAGTAAAGGCTATAAATGATGCATAATGCATGAAATCACATAGTACAGGATACATTGAATTACTTGGATGTTTTGTCGTATCTACTTCTGCATCAAATTTTGTCATAACATAGAAAATTTTGCTGGCTTAACATGGGCATTAGATTCGTGTCATTCTGAGCTATAAATCAAAAGTTAGGTACGATTTTGTGCGGACATGTCAATTTGATTGGCCAGTTAAAGTGATCATTCTCAAGTGATCATTTGTGCTTATTGCGTAAAGGCTTATAAATGAAGCATAATGCATGGGATCATGCAGTTTTGGGTAGATTGGATTACTTGAATGCTTTTTGTATCTATTTGTGTCTCAAATTTTGTTACAACATAGAGAATTGAGCTAGTTTAACGTGGGCATTGGATTTGTGTCACTCTAATCTCTAAAGCAAAGGTTAGGGACGATTTAGTGTGGACATGTCAAGTTGATCGGCTAGTTAAAGTGATCATTTTAAACTGATCATTTGTGCTCAATGAGTATAGGCTTATAAATGAAGAATAATGCATGGGCTGATGCAGTTTTGGCTATATTGGATTACTTGAACGAATCTATTTTTGTCTTAAAATTTTTCCACAATATAGAAAATTGAGCTAGATTGTCGTGGGCATTGGATTCATGTCATTCTAACCTCTAAATCAAAAGTTTTGGACGATTTAGTGCGGACATGTCAAGTTGATCGGCCAGTTAAAGTGATCATTCTAAACTGATCATTGGTGCTCATTGGGTAAAGGCATACAAATGAAGCATAATGCATGACATCACACAGTACGGGATAGATTAGATTACTTGGACACTTTGTCGTATTTATTTTTGCCTCAAGTTTTGTCAAATTATAGAAAATTGAGCTAGCTTAACGTAGCCATTGAATTCGTGTCATTCGGAGCTTTAAATTATAAGTTATGGACGATTTATTGCGGACATGTCAAGTTGATCGGTCAGTTAAAGTGATCATTCTAAATTGATCATTTGTGCTCATTGAGTAAAGGCTTCTAAATGAATCATAATGCATGGGATCATGCAGTTTTAGCTAGATTGGTTTACTTGAACGCTTTTTTGTATCTATTTTTGTGTCAATTTTTGTTACAACATAGAAAATTTAGCTAGATTAACGTAGGCATTGATTTCGTGTCATTCTAAGCTCTAAATAAAAAGTTAGGGACAATTTCGTGTGGACATGTTAAGTTGATCGGCCAGTTAAATTGATCAATTTAAACGGATCATTGGTGCGCATTTAGTAAAGGCTTACAAATCAAACATAATGCATGGCATCATGCATTTTTGTCTAGATTGGATTACTTGAAAGCTTTATTGAATCTATTTCTGTCTGAAAGTTTGTCAGAATATAGAAAATTGAGCTAGTTTAATGTGGCCATTGGATTCGTGTCATTCTGAGCTATAAATGAAAAGGCATAGACGTTTTAGTGCGGACATGTCATGTTGATCGCTTAGTTAAAGGGATCATTCTAAAGAGATCATTGGTGCTCATTGAGCACAGGCTTACAAATTAAGCATAATGCATGATATCACGCAGTTTGGGATACATTGAATTACTTTGATGCTTTGTCGTATCTAGTTCTGCATCAAATTTTGTCATAATATAGAAAATTTAGCTACCTTAACGTGGGCATTGGATTCGTGTCATTCTGCGCTATAAATCAAAAGTTAAGGACGGTTTAGTGCGGACATGTCAAGTTGATCGGCCAGTTAAAGTGATCATTCTAAACTGATCATTTGTGCTCATTGCGTAAAGGCTTATAAATGAAGCATAATAACATGGGATCATGCAGTTTTGTCTATATTGGATTACTTGAATGCTTTTTGTATCTATTTCTGTCTCAAATTTTGTTACAACATAGAGAATTGAGCTAGCTTAACGTGGGCATTGGATTCGTGTCATTCTAAGTTCTAAATATAAAGTTAGGGACGATTTAGTGCGGACATGTCAAGTTGATCGTGCAGTTCAAATGATCATTTTAAATTGTTCACTTGTGCTCATTGAGTAAAGGCTTATAAATGAAGAATAATGCATGGGCTCATGCAGTTTTGGCTAAATTGGATTACTTGAACGCTTTTTTGAATCTATTTCTGTCCAAATTTTGTTACAATATAGAAAATTGAACTAGCTTATCGTGGGCATTGGATTCACGTCATTCTGATCACTAAATAAAAAGTTACGGATGATTTAGTGCAGACATGTCAAGTTGATTGGCTAGTTAAAGTGATTATTATAAACTGATAATTGGTGCTCATTGAGTAAAAGCTTACAAATGAAGCATAATGCATGACATCACGCAGTTAGGGATAGATTTGATTACTTGGACGCTTTGTCATATCTATTCCTGTATTAAATTTTGTCACAATATTGGAAATTGAGCTAGTTTAACGTGGGCATTGGATACGTGTCATTCTGAGGTCTCAATCAAAAGTTACAAACGATTTAGTGTGATCATGGTAAGTTGATCGGCTAGTTAAAGTGATCATTCTAAACTTATCATTGGTGCTTATTGAGTAAAGGCTTATAAATGATGTATAATGCATGACATCACGTAGTTCGAGATAGATTGGATAATTTGGACGCTTTATCGTATATATTTTGGTCTCAAGTTTTGTCAAAATATAGAAAATTGAGCTAGCTTAACGTGGGAATTGGATTCATGTCATTATGAGCTATAAATCATAAGTTACGGACGATTTATTGTGGAAATGTCAAGTTGATCGGGCAGTTAAAGTGATCATTCTTAACTGATCATTTGTGCTCATAGAGTAAAGCTCATAAATGAGGCATAATGCATCACCACAAAAAAAACATCGAATTTGCGACCACGAAAGTGGTCTCAAAGTGGTCGTAAAACAGGAATATGCGACTACATTGCGACCACTCAAAGTAGTCGCAAATTCTTAGTCGCAAAAATAAGTAGTCGCATATCAGTCGCAATTTTGCGATTGATTTGCCACCACATAATAATGGTTTAATTTGCTACTGATTTGCGACCAATCGTTGGTGACTACTTTTGCGACTACTTTGCGACTGAATTTTCGTTACAAATTTTGCCAATATTTTGCGACTACTTATGTGGTTGCAAAACCCGTAGTCACAAAATTTTGTGACTGATTTGCGACTACAAGAACCATTGTAATCGCAAATCTGTCACAAAATTTTGGGACTGATTTGCGACTTCCGAGCCATTTGGTCGCAAATCAGTCACAAAATTTTGTAACTGATTTATGACTACAGTTTACACGCAGTCGCAAATCAGTGACAAATAATTGTGACTGATTTGCGACTGATTTGCGACTGATTTGCGACTGATTACAAAATATTCAAAAAAAATTTTGTACTCGCAAATCGGTCCCAAAAAATTAAGACTGATTTGCAACTACAACGGAATTAAATTTTTAAAAAATAATAATTAATTAAAAAATATGTTAATATTTCGAAATTAAAACTAAAAAATAATAATTTTTAATTTTAATTTCTGAATATTTTAATAAATTATTATTTTTTGAAACCATTAATTAATAATAATATTATTTAATAATTAATAATTAATATTATAATATTAAATATAAATTATATTGTTGAAATTAATTATTTTATAATGTATAATATAATTTAAATTATAAATAAATTATTAAGTAATTATTGTATTAAATACAAAGAAATTAAAAATTAAAAATCTAATTTTTATTAATTGAAATTCAATTTACAGAAAAAAATACAACTAATTCTCCGGCGGTGGAAATTGAAAATCTGAATGCGAGAATGGGGTTGGAGCCGTCGACGGTTCCCCTGGGAAATTGTTATCCCGTATATTGGAGGCAAATGCGGGATCCGTCCGTTGAAAATACATGAGGAGTATCTCCAAGTTGAAGTTCTTCTTTTGGTTTTCTTTATGCTGTTATTGTATCTTCTCATTTGCTTCCAAAATCTGCGCGTTTTGTTGTACAATAAGCGCGTTTTGTTCTTGAAGCATTATGTAGTCGGTAGTAGTGGATTGCAACCCACTACGCCTACCCGACACGTGGACGTGGTTCAGGCTACCGAGTCCGTAAAGATGGCCTCGGTCATTCGTAACAGAAGATTACAAAATAATGAAAATAAAAATAAAATATTAAATTAAATAAATAAAATAATTTAATATAAAAAAAATTTTAAATTTTTTTTACCTGAATGAAGATCTCATTCTTCTCTTCTGGAGTCAGCTGAATTGGACTGGAAGTACCGTTAGACATTTCTGTTTGATCGACCTCCACGTTCGCCATCTTCTCTTGGATGTTACATTCGCATGCTTCACAGAGTTGTTTTGCTTTCAAATCTACATACGAACCATCTGTTCTAGTGTGAGTCTTTATAAAGACCTCATTTATTGAGACAGGTCGTCCCAAATTATTTTCCTACACATAAATTGAAATAAAGTTTATTTAAATAATAATAATTTTTTTAATTAAATTTAAATAATTGAAACTACTTACCATTTCTTGTTGGATCTGATTGTAGGATTTTTGGCCCGACAAATGCTTGTACGGGCCAAGACTATCCCAAGAGGAGTTGCGGTTATTAGAGCATTTGCTAGTCCTCTTGTTAGACGTTTCTGTTCCCCAATAGTCTGTCATAATTTTCAGCAGACTTGGGGAAATCCATCGGGGAAGTTTGCCGGTTGTATGAACTGTGCTCACCATCCCTTTCATCCGTCTTACGCAGATGGTCTCGAACTCTTTTCGTACCACCAAGGTGATCACAAGATCTCAGGTGTACGATTGCTTGAAATTAAATTTATAAAATATTAATATATATTATTTAAATATTATAAAATAAATAAAATTTTTTTTAAAAAATAACTTACTGCAAACTCGATAAAATATTTTTCCTACCTCTCAGCAGGTACGACTGTCCAACTGTAGTAGGGGCCATCAAATTTATTTTTTCAAAATTTTTGAAATTTGACGGGTAATAGCCCTTCTATCGCGGTAAAGCCTAATATTTTGACTATACAAAAAAATTTAAATATCATATTAATATATTAATAAATTTTAAATAATTATTTATAAATAAAAATAAAAAAAGAAAAAATACGTTATAACGTCGAATTTGGTGCCGGTAGTGGAGACCGCACTGTCAAATATCAAGAGTGATTGTTTGTTCCTCCGTTCCCGTTTCGCACTCGGGAATATCTTCCTCCTCATGTTAATCTGATTCCTTAAACCGTGGAGGAGTTTGGGTTTCAGAAATGAAATGAGGGGTAAACGTATATTAGGGAGGGAGGCGGGATGCCGCTCTATTAGCGGAGGGTGAGGGGTTCGAGGAGGCTAAAGAGGTACCACGGCCGGAAGACGATGGGATAGATCGTCTTCCACGACCTCTCATCAACCTACCGCTACTTGTCATTTGTTTGATTGGATTTTTTTGATTATGAGAGGGTTTGGAATGTTTAGAGAGGTTATAGGAAAGTCAGGTTATGTTTGAAGTGTGAAAATGAGGGAAAACCATTAATGGTTAATTTACAACTGATTTGCGAACATAGGTTAATTTATTCGAAGAATTTAATGGTGATCGCAAATCAGTCGCAAATAATTGTGACTGAATTGCCACCACATTGTCAATGCAGTGGCAAAGTGGTGGCAAATAAGTCACAAATAATACCTTAAACCCTAAATTTTTTGATTTTGGTGGATAAATTGAATTATATAAGATTGATTACTTGATTATAAGTTATACAAATTTCAATTACTAAGAAAACAATAACATTTACCAAATTTTCAAATCATTTACCTAAAACACTTAACAAATTTACTTAACCTTATAACTCTTACATACATTTCAAATGTTCTCTAAAATATAAATGAATACAAATATGGTTTTCAATATATGTGGTTACTTATAATGGTTAGTAGTTAAATAAAAATGCAAATACAAGTTGTAAATGTGGAAAATATTTAGGGAAAATGTGAATTTACCGTATGTGGTCGCAAATGAGTCGCTATTTTGCGACTGATTTGTGATTGCATATCAAATTGAGTTTGTGGTCACAAATCGGTGGCAAATTTGCGACTGATTTGCGACCACTAGTCATCATCTGAAGATGAAATATTACATTGAAATTCATCTTCTAGTTCCACATCTCTGACATCGAAATCAATTTTTTCCGTATGATTAACTCTATCGACCAACCAATCGACTTTTATCTCTTGAACAACCATTACATCTTCATCATTTTCTTGTTGCAATAGGCCAATCTCGTCTTTGTTTTTGTATTTCCCCAACATGTTAGATCAAGGATTAAGTTTCAAAACACTGAGCCATGTTTGTTTTGATGATGATTTAGTGTGCGGTTAGGGAATATAACAAACTTGATCTGCTTGAGAGGTTGATACATCATAAGTAATGAAATATAAATAAGTTATATATTTTTAACAAAATTAATTATATAGTTAATTATTTACGTATACGTACCAAGAAGAAATGGTTCGTATTTATAGTATTTCCCCGATGATAAGACATTAGTGACGTCATTTTCCGACTTCCAAGTACCTTTCGAAAGCGTAGGATCGTACCATTCACATTTAAAAAGCGTGATCTTCAAATTTAGGAGGGCCAACACACTCAAGTTGAATGATATCTGTTAAAATCCCGTAAAAATCAGCTTCATCAAATGCATCTGATTAATTGTCTCCCTTCACACAAATACCGTAGTTACATGTCTTTCTCCTCTGTCCATGTTTCTTCGTGTGGAACATATAACCTCTTGTAAAATAGATTGGCCAAGTTGACGCTTTATTCATCGGCCATTGAACTAATTCTTGAGCCCATATAGGAAAGATGCGTGAATTTGTGGAAATGCATGAATTGACCTATGATCACATATATATATAATTAAAGTTAGTATTTCAAAATTAATAAATTTAATATAATATACATGTCAAATAATTAAACATACATAATCTCTAACCCATATGTCGAACTCTTCCTCTCTTTTCGATGAAATGTCATCTTCTGAAAGATATGGATACGTACATCGAATGTGATCTTCAAACATGCTACAAAAGTAAATATGAATAATTAATATTTATTGCTTGATACAATGAACTGAAATGTAATAAATGCAATTAATTGTTTTCATATACCTCTCTAGTGGCCGAAAATATTCACAATTTCGTATAACATATGCATGTGCATATTTATATTCTTTTTTGGAGAGCCATATTTCTTTACATTTACCACTTGGATGACCCATGTGCGTAGATATATCTGGTACTCCGGGATCCGGATATACAGGAACGTCACCTTCATCGAATCTTGTAGACCTATGTATATATATTATATTACACGATATATCAGCACGAAAATTTGCCATTCATAATAAAATAATTAATTAATAAACATAAGCACTAATTTATGGTACTTGCTTTTCGTGCGTATGTGGGCAGCAAAGTAATGTTCCGAGAAGTAAGATATCTCATCATTCACATATGATTCAACAATCGACCCTGTAGCATATCGTTTGTTCTTCGCCTTGCTTTTCAGTTTTTTAAAAAACCTTTCAAATGGATACATCCACCTATATTGCACAGGTCCACCCAGTTCAGTTTCGTATGGTAGATGTACATGAAGATGCTCAATGACGTCGCAAAATGAAGGGGGAAGGTTCTTTTCCAAATTGCACAAAATTATGACTATGTTTTCCATCAGAATAAATGGTTCATATTTGTAGTATTTCCCCGATGATAAGACATCAATGACGTCATTTTCTGACTTCTGAGTACCTTTCGAAAGCGTAGGATCGTACCATTCTCATTTAAAAAGTGTGATCTTCAAATTTAGGAGGCCAACACACTCAAGTTGAATGATATCTGTTAAAATCCCGTAGAAATCAGCTTCATCAAATGCATCTGATTAATTGTCTCCCTTCACACAAATACCGTAGTGACATGTCTTTCTCCTATGTCCATGTTTCTTCGTGTGGAACATATAACCTCTTGTAAAATAGTTCGGCCAAGTTGACGCTTTATTCATCGGCCATTGAACTAATTCTTGAGCCCATATAGGAAAGACGCGTGAATTTGTGGAAATGCATGAATTGACCTATGATCACATATATATAAAATTAAAGTTAGTATTTCAAAATTAATAAATTTAATGTAATATACATGTCAAATAATTAAACATACATAATCTCTAACCCATATGTCGAACTCTTCCTCTTTTTTCGATGAAATGTCATCTTCTGAAAGATATGGATACGTACATCGAATGTGATCTTCAAACATTCTACAAAAGTAAATATGAAAAATTAATATTTATTGCTTGATACAATGAACTGAAATATAGTAAATGCAATTAATTGTTTTCATATACCTCTCTAGTGGCCGAAAATATTCACAATTCCGTAAAACATACGCATGTGCATATTTATATTCTTTTTTGGAGAGCCATATTTCTTTACATTTACCACTTGGACGACCCATGTGCATAAATATATCTGGTATTCCGGGATCCGGATATACAGGAACGTCACCTTCATCGAATCTTGTAGACCTATGTATATATATTATATTACACGATATATCAGCACAAAAATTTGCCATTCATAATAAAATAATTAATTAATAAACATAAGAACTAATTTATGGTACCTGCTTTTCGTGCATATGTGGGCAGCAAAGTAATGTTCCAAGAAGTAAGATATCTCATCATTCACTATGATTCAACAATCGACCCTGTAGCATATCTTTTGTTCTTCGCCTTGCTTTTCAGTTTTTTAGAAAACCTTTCAAATGGATACATCCACCTATATTGCATAGGTCCACCCAGTTCAGTTTTGTATGGTAGATGTACAGGAAGATGCTCAATGACGTCGAAAAATGAAGGCGGAAAGTTCTTTTCCAAATTGCACAAAATTATGACTATGTTTTCCATCAGAATTCGGACACGGTTTTGTTGTAATGATCTGGAGCATAAATCACGGAAAAATCCTCCAATCCCTATATATATTACCATCGATAATTAATTACTACATGCAATTATTATTAATTTACGTACTTCAAATATAAAATATATTTATTAATATATATACCTGATAATGCTAGATGAACGTTCCGTGGTAAAAGTTCTACGACTATAAAGGGAGAAGCCTTTCCATATAACATGGCAGTCATGGCTTTTCATGCCCGAGGACTTCAGTCCATCCATATCCACACAATTTGCTAAATCTATCGCATAGCCATCCGAAAATTTGACATCATTTTTGATACATTCCAATAACCATTTTTTTGCTTTTTGTGTCAATCGAAACATAGGGAATGGAGTATTATCCCGACCATCCACGTGCAACTCTTTTTGAGAGCAAAACTTCGTAATATCCAACCTTGACTTAACTGTATATTTTGATTTCTCTTTCACATTCATAAGAGTATTAATGATGTTATCGAAGAAATTCTTCTCTATTACATCACATCAAGATTATGTCGAAGGTTAAAATCCGTCCAGTACGGCAACTCCAAAAATATGCTTTCTTTGTGCCAATTATGCCTGCTGCCGTAACCTTCTTCTTTACTTTCATGACCGTTTCCTCCGCAGTCAGATGTTCTTAGAAGATTGACAGTTTTTATTCGCTCGTATAAAACTTGTTCACCTATCAATGATTGTGGAGGATAGTCATTCCAAATGTGCTTACCTTTTAAAAAATTTGTTTTATTTTTTCGTAACGGGTGACCCTTGGGAAGAAAACTTATATGACAATCAAACCAACACGTATTTCTCGCATTTGGTAATTGAAATGCCTTCGTATCATCCCTACAAATTGGAAAAGCCAGTCTTCCATGCGTTGTCCATCCTGACAACATTCCATAAGTGGGAAAATCGCTTATCGTCCATAGTAACACGACTTTTAGATTGAAATTTTGATTCAATGATACATCATATGCATCAACTCCCGTAGACCATAATTCTTTCAACTCATCAATCAAAGGTCGGAGGAATATATCCAGACTAGCACGCAGATGATTTGGCCTCGAATTCAGAATTGTTAGAAACAAATACTCTTTCTTCATACACATGTCCGATGGCAAGTTATATGGAGTAATAATCACCGGCCATAATGAATGATTACGAGACATCCCAAATGGATTGAACCCATCAGTAAGCCAAGATAAACGTTTCGAGATTCAGCAGCAAATCTAGGATGTAGATATTGAAAAATTTTTCACTCTGCAGCATCAGATGGATTACTCATTTCTCCGTCTTCTGCTTCATGCTCGGCGTGCCACCTCATTGCCTCTATGGTTTTGATACATTCTTTTAAGTTTATCACCTATAGGTAAATACCACATACGACTGAAAGGTATTCTCGTCCTGCCCTTGTTTGGCTTATACTGGGGGGAATCGCAAAATTTGCATTTTTCCCATTTCTCATTTTCTTTCCATAAGATCATACAATTGTAAACACACACGTCAATTGTATAAAATGGGAGGCCTAAATTTTGCATCAATTTTTTGGTTTCATAATATGAACCCATTGTCTGATTCTCCTCAGGCAAATATTTTGTAAACAGCTCCGTCCAAGAATCCATACATTTTTCTGGTAAATTAAATTCAGACTTGATGTTCATGAACAAAGCAGCTAAAGATAACCGTGAGTGCCCTTCATGACAACCATCATACAACGGATTTTTCGCAGCTTCTAACATGTTGTAAAAATTTTATGTTTCTTCATTACGTCGTTCTTCTTCATTATTATATTCTTCTTTGTTCTGATTATAGTACTGATGATCATCAGTCGTTGTCTCACGAAATGCATCCATCACCATTTCAACATATCTATTATTGGATGTACCAACTGTTTCATTACTATTACTACCACGCGTACCTCCTTGATTTCTTTGGACATCACCCCGACTAGTACTCATCCCTAACTGAACACTCAGCTCTTCTACATGTTTATACCAAATATAATAATTTGCAAAATTCATGAACTGCTCCATGGCTTGTGCAAATTCTGCGGATTTATTTCTTGTTTCATTATCAATCCTTTTGTACATCCAATCTCTCGAATTATTATAATTTCCCCACATGTTTTAAGATTTTTTTTTCCTTCGATTCTACAAATGAAAGAATGGGATGGAGCATATATATACAACATTTTGCCACTAGTTTGCCACTACTTTTCCACTGTTTTGCCACTACTTTGCGACTACAATAGTGTAGTCTCTTAAATGTCGTTATACCTAACACGCACATGTTTTTTATGTTGGCACTTTGCCACCACTTTGTGACTGAAGAGCCACTCCCGAATGTAGTCGCAAATTGGTCACATTTTTAGCGACCAATATGCGACTAACAAGTGGTTTTCAGTCTCTAAATGGTTGCAAAATAGCGACTGATTAACGACTACATAGATCAGTCGCAAAACAGTCGCATTTCAGTCTCTAAATGGTTGCGTATTATGACCAATATGCGACTACAGGTTTTGGTCACACTTTTGCGACCACTTTGAGACTACACTCCGTAGTCGCAAAGTAGTCGCAAAATCGTGGTAAACGTGGTCGCAAATTTTGCGACTACATATGTGGTCGCAAAATGCAGTGGCATTTTGGCAGTTTTCTTGTAGTGTCTGACATCACGGAGTTTTGGCTAGATTGGATTACTTGAATATTTTGTTGTATCTATTTCTGCCTCAAATTTTGTCACAATATAAAAAATTCAGCTAGCTTATCGTGGGCATTGGATTCGTGTCATTCAAAGCTCTAAATCAAAAGTTAGGGACGATTTAGTGCGGACATGTCAAGTTGATCGGCCAGTTAAAATGATCATTCTAAACTTATCATTTGGGCTCATTGAGTAAAGGCTTATAAATGAAGCATAATGCATGGCATCATGCAGTTTTGCATATATTGGATTACATGAATGCTTTTTTGAATCAATTTCTGTCTCAAATTTTGTCACAATATAGAAAATTGAGCTAGCTTAACGTGGCCATTGGATTCGTGTCATTCTAAGCTATAAATCATAACTTACGGATGATTTAGTACAGACATGTCAAGTTGGTCGGCCAGTTAAAGTGATCATTCTTAACTGATCATTGGTGCTCATTGAGTAAAGGCTTATAAATAAAGCATAATGCATGGCATGACGTAGTTTTGGCTAGATTGGATTACTTGAACGCTTTTTTCATATCTATTTTGTGTCAAATTTGGTCACAATATAGAAAATTGAGCTACCCTAATGTGGGCATGGGATTCGTGTTATTCTGAGCTCTAAATCGAAAGTTACGGACGATTCAATGCGGACATGTCAAGCTGATCGCCTAGTTAAAGTCATTCCGAACTGAACATTTGTGCTCATTGAGTAAAAGCTTATAAATGAAGCATAATGCAAGGCATCACGTAGTTCAGGATAGATTGGATTATATGGACACTTTTTCGTATCTATTTCTATCTCAAATTTTGTAACAATATAGAAAATTGAGCTAGCTTAACATGAGCATTAGATTCTTGTTATTTTGAGCTCTAAATCAAAAGTTACGAACGATTTCGTTTGGACATGTCAAGTTGATCGGCCAGTTAAAGTGATCATTCTAAACTGATCATTGGTGCTCATTGAGTAAAGGCTTATAAATGATGAATAATGCATGATGTCACGAAGTTCGGGATAGGTTGGATTACTTGAACGATTTGTCGTATCTATTTCAGTCAAAAATTTTGTCACAATATAGAAAATTGAGCTAGCTTAACGTGGGCATTGGATTCGTGTCATTCGGAGCTCTAAATCAAAAGTTACAGACGATTTAGTGCGATCATGTAAAGTTGATTGGCCAGTTAAACTGATCATTCTAAACTGATCATTGGTGCTCATTGAGTAAGGGCTTATAAATGATGCATAATGCATGAAATCCCACAGTTGGAGATACATTGAATTATTTTGATGCTTTGTCGTATCTAGTTCTACATCAAAATTTGTCATAATATAGAAAATTTAGCTAACTTAACATGGGCATTGGATTCGTGTCATTCTGAGCTATAAATCAAAAGTTAGGGACGGTTTAGTGCGGAAATGTCAAGTTGTTCGGCCAGTTAAAGTTACATTCTAAACTGATCATTTGTGCTAATTGCGTAAAGGCTTATAAATGAAGCATAATGCATGAGATCATGCACTTTTGGCTAGATTGGATTACATGAATGCTTTTTGTATCTATTTCTGTCTGAATTTGTTACAATATAGAGAATTGAGCTAGTTTAACGTGGGAATTGGATTCGTGTCATTCTAAGCTCTAAATCAAAAGTTAGGGATGATTTAGTGCGTACATGTCAAGTTGATCGGCCAGTTAAAATGATCATTTTAAATTGTTCAATTGTGGACATTGAGTAAAGGCTTATGAATCAAGAATAATGCATGGGCTCATGCAGTTTTGGCTAGATTGGATTACTTGAACGCTTTTTTGAATCTATTTCTGTCCCAAATTTTGTCACAATATAGAAAATTGAGCTAGCTTAGCGTGGGCATTGGATTCATCTCATTCTGATCTTTAAATCAAAAGTTATGGATGATTTAGTGTGGACATGTCAAGCTGATCGGCCAGTAAAAGTGATCATTCTAAACTGATCATTGGTGCTAATTGAGTAAAGGCTTACAAATGAATCATAATGCAGGAGATCATGCAGTTATGGATAGATTGGATTACTTGGACGCTTTGTCATATCTATTCCTGCCTCAAATTTTATCACAATATAGAAAATTTATCTATCTTAATGTCGGCATTGGATTCGTGTCATTCTGAGGTCTCAATCAAATGTTACGGACGATTTAGTGCGATCATGTCAAGTTGATCGGGTAGTTAAAGTGATCATTATAAGCTAATCATTGGTGCTTATTAAGTAAAGTCTTATAAATGATGCATAATGCTTGACATCACGCTGTACGGGATAGATTGGATTTGTTGGACGCTTTGTCGTATCTATTTCTACCACAAGTTTTGTCAAAATATAGAAAATTGAGCTAGCTTAATGTGGGCATTGGATTCGTGTCATTCTGAGCTATAAATAATAAGATACGGACGGTTTAGTGCGTACATATCAAGTTGATCGGCTAGTTAAAGTGATCATTCTTAACTGATCATTGGTGCTCAAATAGTAAAGGCTTATAAATGAAGCATAATGCATAACATCACGCAGTTCGGGATAGATTGGATTACTTGGACGTTTTGTCGTATCTATTTCTCTCTGAAATTTTGTCAGAATATAGAAAATTGAGGTAGCTTAACGTGGGCATTGGATTCGTGTCATTCTGAGCTATAAATCAAAAGTTAAGGACGATTTAGTGCGGACATGTCAAGTTGATCGGCCAGTTATAATGATCATTCTAAACTGATCATTTGTGCTCATTGAGTAAATGCTTATAAATGAAGCATAATGCATGGCATCATGCAGTTTTGCAGAGATTGGATTACTTGAAGGATTTTTTGAATCTATTTCCGTCTCAAACTGTGTCATAATATAGAAAATTGAGCTAGCTTAACGTGGGCATTAGATTCGTATCATTCGGAGCTATAAATCATAACTTACGGATGATTTAGAGGGATCATATCAATTTGATCGGCCAGTTAAAGTGATCATTCTTAACTGATCATTGATACTCATTGAGTAAAGGCTTATAAATGAAGCATAATGCATGGCATCACGTAGTTCTGGCTAGATTGGATTACTTGAACGTTTTGTTCGTATCTATTTGTGTCAAATTTGATCACAATATAGAAATTTGAGCTACCCTAACGTGGGCATTGGATTCATGTTATTCTGAGCTCTAAATCAACAGTTACGAACGATTTAATGCGGACATTTCAAGTTGATCGCCTAGTTATAGTTATCATTCTAAACTGAACATTTGTGGTCATTGAGTAAAAGCTTATAAAATGAAGCATAATGCATGGCATCATGCCGTTTGAGATAGATTGTGTCACATAGACACTTTTTCGTATCTATTTGTGTCTCAAATTTTGTCACAATATAGAAAATTAAGCTAGCTTATCATGGGCATTGGATTCATGTTATTATGAGCTCTCAATCAAAAGTTACGGACAATTTAGTGCGTACATGTCAAGTTTATCGGCCAGTTAAAGTGATCATTATAAACTGATCATTGGTGTTCATTGAGTAAAGGCTTATAAATGATGCATAATGCATGACATCATGTTGTTCGGGATAGATTGGAATACTTGGACACTTTGTCGTATCTATTTCAGTCTCAAATTTTGTCACAATATAAAAAATTGAGCTTGCTTAACGTGGGCATTGGATTTGTGTCCTTCCGAGCTCTAAATCATAAGTTACCCACGATTTAGTGCGGACATGTCAAGTTGATCGGCCATTTAAAGTGATCATTCTTAACTGATCATTGGTGCTCATTGAGTAAAGGCTTATAAATCAAGCATAATGCATGACATCACGTAGTTCAGGAGAGATTTGATTACTTGGACACTTTGTCGATCTGTTTCTGCCTGAAAATTTGTCACAATATAGAAAATTGAGCTAGCTTAATGTGGGCATTGGATTCGTGTCATTCAGAGCTCTAAATCAAAAGTTACGGACGAGTTAGTGCGATCATGTCAATTTGATCGCCCAGTTAAAGTGATCATTCTAAACTGATCATTGGTGCTCATTGAGTAAAGGCTTATAAATGATGCATAATGCATGACATCACGCAGTTCGGGATACATTGAATTACTTTTATGATTTTTCGTATCTAGTTCTCCATCAAATTTTGTCATAATATAGAAAATTTAGCTAGCTTAACGTGGGCATTGGATTCATATCATTCTGAGCTATAAATCATAAGTTACTGATGATTTAGTGTGGATATGTCAGGTTGATCAGCCAGTTAAAGTTATCATTCTTAAATGATCATTGGTGCTCATTGAGTAAAGGCTTATAAATGAAGCATAATGCATGGCATCACAGACTTTTGGATAGATTGGTTACATGAACGCTTTTTATATCTATTTTTGCCAAAAATTCTGTCACGATATAGAAAATTGAGCTAGATTAATGTGGGCATTGGATTCGTGTCACTCTGAGCTCTAAATAAAAATTTAGGCATGATTTGGTGCGGATATGTCAAGTTGATCGGTCACTTGAAGTGATCATTTTAAACTGATCATTGGTTCTCATTGATTAAAGGCTTATGTAAGAAGCATAATGCATGGAATTTCACAGTTTTTGCTAGATTGGATTACTTGAACGCTTGTTCGTATCTATTTTTGTGTAAACATTTGTCACAATATGGAAAATAAAGCTAGCTTAACGTGGGCATTGGATTTGTGTTATTCTGAGGTCTAAATCAAAAGTTACGGACGATTTAATACAGACATGTCAAGTTTATCGACTAGTTATAGTTCTCATTCTAAACTGATCATTTGTGCTCATTGAGTAAAGGCTTATAGATGAAGCATAATGCATGGCATCACGGAGATTGGGATAGAATGGATTACATGGACACTTTGTCATAGCTATTTCTGTCTCAAATTTTGTCCCAGTATAGAAAATTGAGCTAGCTTAACGTGGGCACTGGATTTGTGTCATTTTGACCTCTAAAACAAAAGTTACGGACGATTTAGTGCGGACATGTCAAGTTGATCGGCCAGTAGATTGGATTACATGACCGTGTTGTCGTATCTATTTCTACCTCATATTTTGTTGCAACATATAAAATTGAGTAAGCTTAACGTCGGCATTGGATTTGTTTCATTCTGAGCTCTAAATCAAAAGTTACGAACGGTTTAGTGCGATCGCGTCAAGTTGATCGGCCAGTTAAAGTGATCATTCTAAACTGATCATTTGTGCTAATTGTGTAAAGGACGATTTAGTGCAGACATATCAAGTTGTTCGGGTAGTTAAAGTGATCATTCTAAACCGATCGTGGGTGCTCATTGAGTAAAGCCTTATAAATGATGCATAATGCATGGCAATACACAGTTTTAGATAGATTGGTTTACTTGAACGCTTTGTCATATCTTGTTCTGTCTAAAATTTTGTCACAATTTAGAAAATTGAACTAGCTTAACGTCGGCATTGGATTCGTGTCATTCTGAACTATAAATCATAAGTTACAGACGATTTAGAGTGGAAATGTCAAGTTGATCAGCTAGTTAAAGTGATCATTGTTAACTGATCATTGGTGCTCATCGGGTAAAGGCTTATAAATGAAGCATAATGCATGGCATCACGGAGTTATGGCTAGATTGGTTACATGGACGCATTTTTATATCAATTTCAGCCTCAAGTTTGGTCACAATATAGAAAATTGAGCTAGCTTAACGTTGGCATTGGATTCGTCTCATTCTGAGCTCAAAATCAAAAGTTAGGAACGATTTTGTGCGGACATGTCAAGTTGATCGGCTAGTTAAATTGATTACTCTAAACTGGTCATTTGTGCTCATTGAGTAAAGGCTTATAAATGAAGCATAATGCATTTTTGGCTAGATTGGATTACTTGAATGCCTTTTTGTATCTATTTCTGTCTCAAATTTTGTTACAACATAGAGAATTGAGCTAGCTTAATGAGGTAATTGGATTCGTGTCATTCTATGCTCTAAATCAAAAGTTACGGATTATTTAGTGCGGACTTGTCAAGTTGATCGTCCAGTTAAAGTGATCAATTTAAACTGACAATCGGTGCTAAAGGCTTATAAATGAAGCAAATTGCATGGCATCATGCAGTTCTGGCTAGATTGGATTACTTGAACGCTTTTTGAATGTATTTTGGTCTCTAATTTTGTAACAATATTGAAAAATGAGCTAGCTTAACGTAGGCATTGGATTCGTGTCATTCTGAGCTATAAATCATAAGTTACAGACGATTTAGTGCGGACACTTCAAGTTGATCGGCCTGTTAAAGTGATCATTCTTAACTGATCATTGGTGCTTATTGAATAAAGGCTTATAAATGAGGCGTAATGAATGGCATCACGCAGTTTTGGCTATATTGGATTACTTGAACAATTTTTCAAATCTATTTTGTGTCAAATTTTGTCACAATATAGAAATTTGAGCTAGCTTAACATGGGCATTGGATTCGAGTTGTTCAGAGCTCTAAATCAAAAGGTATGGACGATTTAATGCGGACATGTCAAGTTGATCGCCTAGTTAAAGTTAGCATTCTAAACTGATCATTGGTGCTCATTGAGTAAAGGCTTATAAATGAAGCATAATGCAAGGCAACACTAAGTTCAGGATAGATTAGATTACACGGACACTTTTTCGTATCTATTTCGGTCTTATATTTTGTCACAATATAAAAAATTGTGCTAGCTTAACGTGGGCATTCGATTCCTGTCATTATGAGCTCTAAATCAAAAGTTACAGACAATTTAGTCCAGACATGTCAAGTTCATCGGCCAGTTAAAGTGATCATTCTTAACTGATCATTGGTGCTCATTGAGTAAAGGTTTATGAATGAAGCATAATCACGCAGTTCAAGATAGATTGGATTACATGGACACTATGTCGTATCAATCTCTGTCTCAAATTTTATCACAATATAGAAATTTGAGCTAGCTTAACGTGGTCATTGGATTCATGTCCGTATGAGCTCTAAATCATAAGTTACGGAAGATTTAGTGCAGATATGTTAAGTTGATCGACTAGTTAAAGTGATCATTCTTAACTGATCATTGGTGCTCATTGACTAAAGGCTTATAAATGAGGCATAATGCATGGCATCACGCAGTTCGGTATAGATTGGATTACATGTACGCTTTGTCGTATCTATTTCTTCCTCAAATTTTGTCACAATACAGAAAATTTGAGTTAGATTAGCGTGGGCATTGGATTCATGCTCTAAATCAAAAGTTACGGACGATTTAATGCAAACATGTCAAGTTGATCGGCCCGTTAAAGTGATCATTATAAACAGATCATTGGTGATCATTGAGTAAAGGCTTACAAAGGAAGCAAATTGTATGACATAACGATTCGTGTCATTCTAAGCTATAAATCATGAGTTAGGGACGATTTAGTGCAGACATATCAAGTTGATCGGCAAGTTAAAGTGATCATTCTAAACTGAACATAGTGTTCATTGAGTAAAGGCTTATAAATGAAACATAATGCATGGCATCACACAGTTTTGGCTAGATTGGATTACTTGAACGCTTTTTGTATCTATTTTGTGTCAAATTTGGTCACACTATAGAAAATTGAACTAGCTTAACGTGTGCATTGGATTCGTATTATTCTGAGCTCTAAATCAAAAGTTAAAGAAGATTTAATGCGGACATCTCAAGTTGATCGCCTAGTTAAAGTTATCATTCTAAAATGATCATTTGGGATGATTGAGTAAAGGCTTATAAATAAACATAATGCATGGCCTCACTCAGTTCCGGTAAGATTGGATTACATGGAAACTTTGTCGTATCTATTTCTGTCTCAAATTTTGTCACAATATAGAAAATTGAGCTAGCTTAACGTGGGCATTCGATTCGTGTTATTTTAAGCTCTAAATCAAAATTTATGGGGGATTTAGTGCGGACATGTCAAGTTGATCGGCCAGTTAAAGTGATCATTCTAAACTTATCATTGGTGCTCATTGAGTAAAGGCTTATAAATGATGCATAATGCATGACATCACACAGTTCGGGATAGATTAGATTACATGGACACTTTTTCGTATATATTTTGGTCTTAAATTTTGTCACAATATAAAAAATTGTGCTAGCTTAACGTGGGCATTCGATTCCTGTCATTATGAGCTCTAAATCAAAAGTTACAGAAAATTTAGTCCAGACATGTCAAGTTGATCGGCCAGTTAAAGTGATCATTCTTAACTGATCATTGGTGCTCATTGAGTAAAGGTTTATGAATGAAGCATAATGCATGGCATCACGCAGGTCAAGATAGATTGGATTACATTGACACTATGTCGTATCTATCTCTGTCTCAAATTTTATCACAATATAGAAATTTGAGCTAGCTTAACGTGGTCATTGGATTCATGTCCGTATGAGCTCTAAATCATAAGTTACGAAAGATTTAGTGCAGAAATGTTATGTTGATCGGCCAGTTAAAGTGATCATTCTTAACTGATCATTGGTGCTCATTGACTAAAGGCTTATAAATGAGGCATAATGCATGGCATCACGCAGTTCGGTATAGATTGGATTACATGTACGCTTTGTCATATCTATTTCTGCCTCAAATTTTGTCACAATATAGAAAACTTGAGTTAGATTAGCGTGGGCATTGGATTCATGCTCTAAATCGAATGTTACGGACGATTTAATGAAACATGTCAAGTTGATCGGCCCGTTAAAGTGATCATTATAAACAGATCATTCGTGATAATTGAGTAAAGGCTTACAAAGGAAGCGTATTGCATGACATAACGATTCGTGTCATTCTAAGCTATAAATCATGAGTTAGGGACGATTTAGTGTAGACATATCAAGTTGATCGGCAAGTTAAAGTGACCATTCTAAACTGAACATGGTGTTCATTGAGTAAAGGCTTATAAATGAAACATAATGCATGGCATCACACAGTTTTGGCTAGATTGGATTACTTGAACGCTTTTTGTATCTATTTTGTGTCAAATTTGGTCACAATATAGAAAATTGAGCTAGCTTAACGTGTGCATTGGATTCGTATTATTCTGAGCTCTAAATCAAAAGTTAAAGAAGATTTAATGCGGACATCTCAAGTTGATCGCCTAGTTAAAGTTATCATTCTAAAATGATCATTTGGGCTTATTGAGTAAAGGCTTATAAATGAAGCATAATGCATCGCCTCACTCAGTTCCGGACAGATTGGATTACATGGACACTTTTTCGTATCTATTTCTGTCTCACATTTTGTCACAATATAGAAAATTGAGCTAGCTTAACGTGGGCATTGGATTCGTGTTATTTTGAGCTCTAAATCAAAATTTATGGACAATTTAGTGCGGACATGTCAAGTTGATCGGCCAGTTAAAGTGATCATTCTAAACTGATCATTGGTGCTCATTGGGTAAAGGCTTATAAATGATGAATAATGCATGACTTCACACAGTTCGGGATAGATTAGATTACATGGACGGTTTTTCATATCTATTTCGGTCTTAAATTTTGTCACAATATAAAAAATTATGCTAGTTTAACGTGGGCATTCGATTCCTGTCATTATGAGCTCTAAATCAAAAGTTACAGACAATTTAGTCCAGGCATGTCAAGTTGATCGGCCAGTTAAAGTGATCATTCTTAACTGATCATTGGTGCTCATTGAGTAAAGGTTTATGAATGAAGCATAATGCATGGCATCACGCAGTTCAAGATAGATTGGATTACATTGACACTATGTCGTATCTATCTCTGTCTCAAATTTTATCACAATATAGAAATTTGAGCTAGCTTAACGTGGTCATTGGATTCATGTCCGTATGAGCTCTAAATCATAAGTTACGAAAGATTTAGTGCAGAAATGTTATGTTGATCGGCCAGTTAAAGTGATCATTCTTAACTGATCATTGGTGCTCATTGACTAAAGGCTTATAAATGAGGCATAATGCATGGCATCACGCAGTTCGGTATAGATTGGATTACATGTACGCTTTGTCGTATCTATTTCTGCCTCAAATTTTGTCACAATATAGCGAATTTGAGTTAGATTAGCGTGGGCATTGGATTCATGCTCTAAATCAAATGTTACGGACGATTTAATGAAAACATGTCAAGTTGATCGGCCCGTTAAAGTGATCATTATAAACAGATCATTGGTGATAATTGAGTAAAGGCTTACAAAGGAAGCGTATTGCATGACATAACGATTCGTGTCATTCTAAGCTATAAATCATGAGTTAGGGACGATTTAGTGCAGACATATCAAGTTGATCGGCAAGTTAAAGTGACCATTCTAAACTGAACATGGTGTTCATTGAGTAAAGGCTTATAAATGAAACATAATGCATGGCATCACACAGTTTTGGCTAGATTGGATTACTTGAACGCTTTTTGTATCTATTTTGTGTCAAATTTGGTCACAATATAGAAAATTGAGCTAGCTTAACGTGTGCATTGGATTCGTATTATTCTGAGCTCTAAATCAAAAGTTAAAGAAGATTTAATGCGGACATCTCAAGTTGATCGCCTAGTTAAAGTTATCATTCTAAAATGATCATTTGGGCTTATTGAGTAAAGGCTTATAAATGAAGCATAATGCATCGCCTCACTCAGTTCCTGATAGATTGGATTACATGGACACTTTTTCGTATCTATTTCTGTCTAACATTTTGTCACAATATAGAAAATTGAGCTAGCTTAACGTGGGCATTGGATTCGTGTTATTTTGAGCTCTAAATCAAAATTTATGGACAATTTAGTGCGGACATGTCAAGTTGATCGGCCAGTTAAAGTGATCATTCTAAACTGATCATTGGTGCTCATTGGGTAAAGGCTTATAAATGATGCATAATGCATGACATCACACAGTTCGGGATAGATTAGATTACATGGACACATTTTTCGTATCTATTTCGGTCTTAAATTTTGTCACAATATAAAAAATTGTGCTAGCTTAACGTGGGCATTTGATTCCCGTCATTATGAGCTTTAAATCAAAAGTTACAGACAATTTAGTCCAGACATGTCAAGTTGATCGGCCAGTTAAAATGATCATTCTTATTTGATCATTGGTGCTCATTGAGTAAAGGTTTATGAATGAAGCATAATGCATGGCATCACGCAGTTCAAGATAGATTGGATTACATAGACACTATGTCGTATCTATCTCTGGCACAAATTTTATTACAATACAGAAATTTGAGCTAGCTTAACGTGGTCATTGGATTCATGTCCGTAGGAGCTCTAAATCATAAGTTACGAAAGATTTATTGTAGACATGTTAAGTTGATCGGCCAGTTAAAGTGATCATTCTTAACTGATCATTGGTGCTAATTGACTAAAGGCTTATAAATGAGGCATAATGCATGGCATCACGCAGTTCGGTATAGATTGGATTACATGTACGCTTTGTCGTATCTATTTCTGCCTCAAATTTTGTCACAATATAGAAAATTTGAGTTAGATTAGCGTGGGCATTGGATTCATGCTCCAAATCAAAAGTTACGGACGATTTAATGCAAACATGTCAAGTTGATCGGCCCGTTAAAGTGATCATTATAAACAGATCATTGGTGATCATTGAGTAAAGGCTTACAAAGGAAGCATATTGCATGACATAAGGATTCGTGTCATTCTAAGCTTTAAATCATGAGTTAGGGACGATTTAGTGCAGACATATCAAGTTGATCGGCAAGTTAAAGTGATCATTCTAAACTGAACATGGTGTTCATTGAGTAAATGCTTATAAATGAAACATAATGCATGGCGTCACACAGTTTTGGCTAGATTGGATTACTTGAACGCTTTTTGTATCTATTTTGTGTCAAATTTGGTCACAATATAGAAAATTGAGCTAGCTTAACGTGTGCATTGGATTCGTATTATTCTGAGCTCTAAATCAAAAGTTAAAGAAGATTTAATGCGGACATCTCAAGTTGATCGCCTAGTTAAAGTTATCATTCTAAAATAATCATTTGGGCTTATTGAGTAAAGGCTTATAAATAAAGCATAATGCATGGCCTCACTCAGTTCCGGACAGAATGGATTACATGGACACTTTGTCGTATCTATTTCTGTCTCAAATTTTGTCACAATATAGAAAATTGAGCTAGCTTAACGTGGGCATTGGATTCCTGTTATTCTGAGCTCTAAATCAAAATTTACGGACGATTTAGTGCGGACATGTCAAGTTGATCGGCCAGTTAAAGTGATCATTCTAAACTGATCATTGGTGCTCATTGGGTAAAGGCTTACAAATGATGCATAATGCATGACATCACACAGTTCGGGATAGATAAGATTACAAGGACACTTTTTTCGTATCTATTTCGGTCTTAAATTTTGTGACAATATAAAAAATTGTGCTTGCTTAACGTGGGCATTTGATTCCTGTCATTATGAGCTTTAAATCAAAAGTTACAGACTATTTGGTCCAGACATGTCAAGTTGATCGGCCAGTTAAAGTGATCATTCTTAACTGATCATTGGTGCTCATTGAGTAAAGGTTGATGAATGAAGCATAATGCATGGCATCACGCAGTTCAAGATAGATTGGATTACATGGACACTATGCCGTATCTATCTCTGTCTCAAATTTTATCACAATATTGAAATTTGAGCTAGCTTAACGTGGTCATTGGATTCATGTCCGTATGAGCTCTAAATCCTAAGTTACGAAAGATTTATTGTAGACATGTTAAGTTGATCGGCCAGTTAAAGTGATCATTCTTAACTGATCATTGGTGGTCATTGACTAAAGGCTTATAAATGAGGCATATTGCATGGCATCACGCAGTTCGGTATAGATTGGATTACATGTACGCTTTGTCGTATCTATTTCTGCCTCAAATTTTGTCACAATATAGAAAATTTGAGTTAGATTAGCGTGGGCATTGGATTCATGCTCTAAATCAAAAGTTAAGGATGATTTAATGCAAACATGTCAAGTTGATCGGCCCGTTAAAGTGATCATTATAAACAGATCATTGGTGTTCATTGAGTAAAGGCTTACAAAGGAAGCATATTGCATGACATAACGATTCGTGTCATTCTAAGCTATAAATCATGAGTTAGGGACGATTTAGTGCAGACATATCAAGTTGATCGGCAAGTTAAAGTGATCATTCTAAACTGAACATGGAGTTCATTGAGTAAAGGCTTATAAATGAAACATAATGCATGGCATCACGCAGTTTTGGCTAGATTGGATTACTTGAACGCTTTTTTTTATCTATTTTGTGTCAAATTTGGTCACAATATAGAAAATTGAGCTAGCTTAATGTGTGCATTGGATTCGTATTATTCTGAAATCTAAATCAAAAGTTAAAGAAGATTTAATGCGGACATCTCAAGTTGATCGCCTAGTTAAAGTTATCATTCTAAAATGATCATTTGGGCTTATTGAGTAAAGGCTTATAAATGAAGCATAATGCATCGCCTCACTCAGTTCGGGACAGATTGGATTACATGGACACTTTGTCATATCTATTTCTGTCTCAAATTTTGTCACAATATAGAAAATTGAGCTAGCTTAACGTGGGCATTAGATTCGTGTTATTTTGAGCTCTAAATCAAAATTTACGGACGATTTAGTGCGGACATGTCAAGTTGATCGGCCAGTTAAAGTGATCATTCTAAACTGATCATTGGTGCTCATTGGGTAAAGGCTTATAAATGATGCATAATGCATGACATCACAAAGTTTGGGATAGATTAGATTACATGGACACTTTTTCGTATCTATTTTGGTCTTAAATTTTGTCACAATATAAAAAATTGTGCTAGTTTAACGTGGGCATTCGATTCCTGTCATTATGAGCTCTAAATCAAAAGTTACAGAAAATTTAGTCCAGGCATGTCAAGTTGATCGGCCAGTTAAAGTGATCATTCTTAACTGATCATTGGTGCTCATTGAGTAAAGGTTTATGAATGAAGCATAATGCTTGGCATCACGCAGTTCAAGATCGATTGGATTACATGGACACTATGTTGTATCTATCTCTGTCTCAAATTTTATCACAATATAGAAATTTGAGCTAGCTTAACGTGGTCATTGGATTCATGTCCGTATGAGCTCTAAATCATAAGTTACGGAAGATTTAGTGCAGACATGTTAAGTTGATCGGCCAGTTAAAGTGATCATTCTTAACTGCTCATTGGTGCTCATTGACTAAAGGCTTATAAATGAGGCATAATGCATGGCATCACGCAGTTCGGTATAGATTGGATTAGATGTACGCTTTGTCGTATCTATTTCTTCCTCAAATTTTGTCACAATATAGAAAATTTGAGTTAGATTAGCGTGGGCATTGGATTCATGCTCTAAATCAAAAGTTACGGACGATTTAATGCAAACATGTCAAGTTGATCGGCCCGTTAAAGTGATCATTATAAACAGATCATTGGTGATCATTGAGTAAAGGCTTACAAAGGAAGCATATTGCATGACATAACGATTCGTGTCATTCTAAGCTATAAATCATGAGTTAGGGACGATTTAGTGCAGACATATCAAGTTGATCGGCAAGTTAAAGTGATCATTCTAACCTGAACATGGTGTTCATTGAGTAAAGGCTTATAAATGAAACATAATGCATGGCATCACGCAGTTTTGGCTAGATTGGATTACTTGAACACATTTTTTATCTATTTTGTGTCAAATTTAATCACAATATAGAAAATTGAGCTAGCTTTATGTGTGCATTGGATTCGTATTTTTCTGAGATCTAAATCAAAAGTTAAAGAAGATTTAATGCGGACATCTCAAGTTGATCGCCTAGTTAAAGTTATCATTCTAAAATGATCATTTGGGCTTATTGAGTAAAGGCTTATAAATGAAGCATAATGCATCGCCTCACTCAGTTCCGGACAGATTGGATTACATGGACACTTTGTCGTATCTATTTCTGTCTCAAATTTTGTCACAATATAGAAAATTGAGCTAGCTTAACGTGGGCATTGGATTCGTGTTATTTTGAGCTCTAAATCAAAATTTACGGACGATTTAGTGCGGACATGTCAAGTTGATCGGCCAGTTAAAGTGATCATTCTAAGCTGATCATTGGTGCTCATTGGGTAAAGGCTTATAAATGATGCATAATGCATGACATCACACAGTTTGGGATAGATTAGATTACATGGACACTTTTTCGTATCTATTTCAGTTTTAAATTTTGTCACAATATAAGAAATTGTGCAAGTTTAACGTGGGCATTCGATTCCTGTCATTATGAGCTCTAAATCAAAAGTCACAGACAATTTAGTCCAGACATGTCAAGTTGATCGGCCAGTTAAAGTGATCATTCTTAACTGATCATTGGTGCTCATTGAGTAAAGGTTTATGAATGAAGCAAAATGCATGGCATCACGTAGTTCAAGATAGATTGGATTACATGGACACTATGTCCTATCTATCTCTGTCTCAAATTTTATCACAATATAGAAATTTGAGCTAGCTTAACGTGGTCATTGGATTCATGTCCGTATGAGCTCTAAATCATAAGTTACGGAAGATTTAGTGTAGACATGTTAAGTTGATCGGCCAGTAAAAGTGATCATTCTTAACTGATCATTGGTGCTCATTGACTAAAGGCTTATAAATGAGGCATAATGCATGGCATCACGCAGTTCGGTATAGATTGGATTATATGTACGCTTTGTCGTATCTATTTCTGCCTCAAATTTTGTCACAATATAGAAAATTTGAGTTAGATTAGCGTGGGCATTGGATTCATGCTCTAAATCAAAAGTTATGGACGATTTAATGCAAACATGTCATGTTGATCGGCCAGTTAAAGTGATCATTATAAATAGATCATTGGTGATCATTGAGTAAAGGCTTACAAAGGAAGCATATTGCATGACATAACGATTCGTGTCATTCTAAGCTATAAATCATGAGTTAGGGACGATTTCATGCAGACATATCAAGTTGATCGGAAAGTTAAAGTGATCATTCTAAACTGAACATGGTGTTCATTGAGTAAAGGCTTATAAATGAAACATAATGCATGGCATCACGCAGTTTTGGCTAGATTGGATTACTTGAATGCTTTTTGTATCTATTTTGTGTCAACTTTCGTCACAATATAGAAAATTGAGCTAGCTTAACGTGTGCATTGGATTTTTATTATTCGGAGCTCTAAATAAAAAGTTAAAGAAGATTTAATGCGGACATCTCAAGTTGATCGCCTAGTTAAAGTTATCATTCTAAAATGATCATTTGGGCTTATTGAGTAAAGGCTTATAAATGAAGCATAATGCATGGCCTCACTCAGTTCCGGACAGATTGGATTACATGGACACTTTGTCGTATCTATTTCTGTCTCAAATTTTGTCACAATATAGAAAATTGAGCTAGCTTAACGTGGACATTGGATTTGTGTTATTTTGAGCTCCTAATCAAAATTTACAGACGATTTAGTGCGGACATGTCAAGTTGATCGGCCAGTTAAAGTGATCATTCTAAACTGATCATTGGTGCTCATTGGGTAAAGGCTTATAAATGATGCATAATGCATGACATCACACAGTTCGGGATAGATTAGATTACATGGACACTTTTTTGTATCAATTTCGGTCTTAAATTTTGTCACAATATAAAAAATTGTGCTAGCTTAACGTGGGCATTCGATTCCTGTCATTATGAGCTCTAAATCAAAAGTTACAGACAATTTAGTCCAGACATGTCAAGTATATCGGCCAGTTAAAGTGATCATTCTTAACTGATCATTGGTGCTCATTGAGTAAAGGTTTATGAATGAAGCATAGTGCATGGCATCACGCAGTTCGAGATAAATTGGATTACATGGACACTATGTCGTATCTATCTCTGTCTCAAATTTTATCACAATATAGAAATTTGAGCTAGCTTAACGTTGTCATTGGATTCATGTCCGTATGAGCTCTAAATCATAAGTTACGGAAGATTTAGTCCAGACATGTTAAGTTGATCGGCCAGTTAAAGTGATCATTCTTAACTGATCATTGGTGCTCATTGACTAAAGGCTTATAAATGAGGCATAATGCATGGCATCACGCAGTTCGGTATAGATTAGATTACATGTACGCTTTGTCGTATCTATTTCTGCCTCAAATTTTGTCACAATATAGAAAATTTGAGTTAGATTAGTGTGGGCATTGGATTCATGCTTTAAATCAAAAGTTATGGACGATTTAATGCAAATATGTCAAGTTGATCGGCCCGTTAAAGTGATCATTATAAACAGATCATTGGTGATCATTGAGTAAAGGCTTACAAAGGAAGCATATTGCATGACATAACAATTCATGTCATTCTAAGCTATAAATCATGAGTTAGGGACGATTAAGTGCAGACATATCAAGTTCATCGGCAAGTTAAAGTGATCATTCTAAACTGAACATGGTGTTCATTGAGTAAAGGCTTATATATGAAACATAATGCATGGCATCACGCAGTTTTGGCTAGATTGGATTACTTGAACGCTTTTTGTATCTATTTTGTGTCAACTTTCGTCACAATATAGAAAATTGAGCTAGCTTAACGTGTGCATTGGATTTGTATTATTCGGAGCCCTAAATCAAAAGTTAAAGAAGATTTAATGCGGACATCTCAAGTTGATCGCCTAGTTAAAGTTATCATTCTAAAATGATCATTTGGGCTTATTGAGTAAAGGCTTATAAATGAAGCATAATGCATCGCCTCACTCAGTTCGGGACAGATTGGATTACATGGACACTTTGTCATATCTATTTCTGTCTCAAATTTTGTCACAATATAGAAAATTGAGCTAGCTTAACGTGGGCATTGGATTCGTGTTATTTTGAGCTCTAAATCAAAATTTACGGACGATTTAGTGCGGACATGTCAAGTTGATCGGCCAGTTAAAGTGATCATTCTAAACTGATCATTGGTGCTCATTGGGTAAAGGCTTATAAATGATGCATAATGCATGACATCACACAGTTCGGGATAGATTAGATTACATGGACACTTTTTCGTTTCTATTTCGGTCTTAAATTTTGTCACAATATAAAAAATTGTGCTAGTTTAACGTGGGCATTCGATTCCTGTCATTATGAGCTCTAAATCAAAAGTTACAGAAAATTTAGTCCAGGCATGTCAAGTTGATCGGCCAGTTAAAGTGATCATTCTTAACTGATCATTGGTGCTCATTGAGTAAAGGTTTATGAATGAAGCATAATACTTGGCATCACGCAGTTCAAGATCGATTGGATTACATGGACACTATGTCGTATCTATCTCTGTCTCAAATTTTATCACAATATAGAAATTTGAGCTAGCTTAACGTGGTTATTGGATTCATGTCCGTATGAGCTCTAAATCATAAGTTACGGAAGATTTAGTGCAGACATGTTAAGTTGATCGGCCAGTAAAAGTGATCATTCTTAACTGATCATTGGTGCTCATTGACTAAAGGCTTATGAATGAGGCATAATGCATTGCATCACGCAGTTCGGTATAGATTGGATTATATGTACGCTTTGTCGTATCTATTTCTGCCTCAAATTTTGTCACAATATAGAAAATTTGAGTTAGATTAGCGTGGGCATTGGATTCATGCTCTAAATCAAAAGTTATGGACGATTTAATGCAAACATGTCATGGTTATCGGCCAGTTAAAGTGATCATTATAAATAGATCATTGGTGATCATTGAGTAAAGGCTTACAAAGGAAGCATATTGCATGACATAACAATTCGTGTCATTCTAAGCTATAAATCATTAGTTAGGGACGATTTAGTGCAGACATATCAAGTTCATCGGCAAGTTAAAGTGATCATTCTAAACTGAACATGGTGTTCATTGAGTAAAGGCTTATATATGAAACATAATGCATGGCATCACGCAGTTTTGGCTAGATTGGATTACTTGAACGCTTTTTTTATCTATTTTGTGTCAACTTTCGTCACAATATAGAAAATTGAGCTAGCTTAACGTGTGCATTGGATTTGTATTATTCGGAGCCCTAAATCAAAAGTTAAAGAAGATTTAATGCGGACATCTCAAGTTGATCGCCTAGTTAAAGTTATCATTCTAAAATGATCATTTGGGCTTATTGAGTAAAGGCTTATAAGTGAAGCATAATGCATCGCCTCACTCAGTTCGGGACAGATTGGATTACATGGACACTTTGTCATATCTATTTCTGTCTCAAATTTTGTCACAATAAAGAAAATTGAGCTAGCTTAACGTCGGCATTGGATTCGTGTTATTTTGAGCTCTAAATCAAAATTTACGGACGATTTAGTGCGGACATGTCAAGTTGATCGGCCAGTTAAAGTGATCATTCTAAACTGATGATTGGTGCTCATTGGGTAAAGGCTTATAAATGATGCATAATGCATGACATCACACAGTTCGGGATAGATTAGATTACATGGACACTTTTTCGTATCTATTTCGGTCTTAAATTTTGTCTCAATATAAAAAATTGTGCTAGTTTAACGTGGGCATTCGATTCCTGTCATTATGAGCTCTAAATCAAAAGTTACAGAAAATTTAGTCCAGGCATGTCAAGTTGATCGGCCAGTTAAAGTGATCATTCTTAACTGATCATTGGTGCTCATTGAGTAAAGGTTTATGAATGAAGCATAATACTTGGCATCACGCAGTTCAAGATCGATTGGATTACATGGACACTATGTCCTATCTATCTCTGTCTCAAATTTTATCACAATATAGAAATTTGAGCTAGCTTAACGTGGTCATTGGATTCATGTCCGTATGAGCTCTAAATCATAAGTTATGGAAGATTTAGTGCAGACATGTTAAGTTGATCGGCCAGTAAAAGTGATCATTCTTAACTGATCATTGGTGCACATTGACTAAAGGCTTATAAATGAGGCGTAATGCATGGCATCACGCAGTTCGGTATAGATTGGATTATATGTACGCTTTGTCGTATCTATTTCTGCCTCAAATTTTGTCACAATATAGAAAATTTGAGTTAGATTAGCGTGGGCATTGGATTCATGCTCTAAATCAAAGTTATGGACGATTTAATGCAAACATGTCATGTTTATCGGCCAGTTAAAGTGATCATTATAAATAGATCATTGGTGATCATTGAGTAAAGGCTTACAAAGGAAGCATATTGCATGACATAACGATTCGTGTCATTCTAAGCTATAAATCATGAGTTAGGGACGATTTAGTGCAGACATATCAAGTTGATCGGCAAGTTAAAGTGATCATTCTAAACTGAACATGGTGTTCATTGAGTAAAGGCTTATAAATGAAACATAATGCATGGCATCACGCAGTTTTGGCTAGACTGGATTACTTGAACGCTTTTTTTATCTATTTTGTGTCAAATTTGGTCACAATATAGAAAATTGAGCTAGCTTAATGTGTGCATTGGATTCGTATTTTTCTGAGATCTAAATCAAAAGTTAAAGAAGATTTAATGCGGACATCTCAAGTTGATCGCCTAGTTAAAGTTATCATTATAAAATGATCATTTGGGCTTATTGAGTAAAGGCTTATAAATGAAGCATAATGCATCGCCTCACTCAGTTCCGGACAGATTGGATTACATGGACACTTTGTCGTATCTATTTCTGTCTCAAATTTTGTCACAATATAGAAAATTGAGCTAGCTTAACGTGGGCATTGGATTCGTGTTATTTTGAGCTCTAAATCAAAATTTACGGACGATTTAGTGCGGACATGTCAAGTTGATCGGCCAGTTAAAGTGATCATTCTAAACTGATCATTGGTGCTCATTGGGTAAAGGCTTATAAATGATGCATAATGCATGACATCACACAGTTCGGGATAGATTAGATTACATGGACACTTTTTCGTATCTATTTCAGTTTTAAATTTTGTCACAATATAAGAAATTGTGCAAGTTTAACGTGGGCATTCGATTCCTGTCATTATGAGCTCTAAATCAAAAGTTACAGACAATTTAGTCCAGACATGTCAAGTTGATCGGCCAGTTAAAGTGATCATTCTTAACTGATCATTGGTGCTCATTGAGTAAAGGTTTATGAATGAAGCATAATGCATGGCATCACGTATTTCAAGATAGATTGGATTACATGGACACTATGTCCTATCTATCTCTGTCTCAAATTTTATCACAATATAGAAATTTGAGCTAGCTTAACGTGGTCATTGGATTCATGTCCGTATGAGCTCTAAATCATAAGTTACGGAAGATTTAGTGCAGACATGTTAAGTTGATCGGCCAGTAAAAGTGATCATTCTTAACTGATCATTGGTGCTCATTGACTAAAGGCTTATAAATGAGGCATAATGCATGGCATCACGCAGTTCGGTATAGATTGGATTACATGTACGCTTTGTCGTATCTATTTCTGCCTCAAATTTTGTCACAATATAGAAAATTTGAGTTAGATTAGCGTGGGCATTGGATTCATGCTCTAAATCAAAAGTTATGGACGATTTAATGCAAACATGTCATGTTGATCGGCCAGTTAAAGTGATCATTATAAATAGATCATTGGTGATCATTGAGTAAAGGCTTACAAAGGAAGCATATTGCATGACATAACGATTCGTGTCATTCTAAGCTATAAATCATGAGTTAGGGACGATTTAGTGCAGACATATCAAGTTGATCGGCAAGTTAAAGTGATCATTCTAAACTGAACATGGTGTTCATTGAGTAAAGGCTTATAAATGAAACATAATGCATGGCATCACGCAGTTTTGGCTAGATTGGATTACTTGAACGCTTTTTGTATCTATTTTGTGTCAACTTTCGTCACAATATAGAAAATTGAGCTAGCTTAACGTGTGCATTGGATTCGTATTATTCGGAGCTCTAAATCAAAAGTTAAAGAAGATTTAATGCGGACATCTCAAGTTGATCGCCTAGTTAAAGTTATCATTCTAAAATGATCATTTGGGCTTATTGAGTAAAGGCTTATAAATGAAGCATAATGCATGGCCTCACTCAGTTCCGGACAGATTGGATTACATGGACACTTTGTCGTATCTATTTCTGTCTCAAATTTTGTCACAATATAGAAAATTGAGCTAGCTTAACGTGGACGTTGGATTCGTGTTATTTTGAGCTCTAAATCAAAATTTACAGACGATTTAGTGCGGACATGTCAAGTTGATCGGCCAGTTAAAGTGATCATTCTAAACTGATCATTGGTGCTCATTGGGTAAAGGCTTATAAATGATGCATAATGCATGACATCACACAGTTCGAGATAGATTAGATTACATGGACACTTTTTCGTATCAATTTCGGTCTTAAATTTTGTCTCAATATAAAAAATTGTGCTAGCTTAACGTGGGCATTCGATTCCTGTCATTATGAGCTCTAAATCAAAAGTTACAGACAATTTAGTCCAGACATGTCAAGTATATCGGCCAGTTAAAGTGATCATTCTTAACTGATCATTGGTGCTCATTGAGTAAAGGTTTATGAATGAAGCATAGTGCATGGCATCACGCAGTTCGAGATAATTTGGATTACATGGACACTATGTCGTATCTATCTCTGTCTCAAATTTTATCATAATATAGAAATTTGAGCTAGCTTAACGTGGTCATTGGATTCATGTCCGTATGAGCTCTAAATCATAAGTTACGGAAGATTTAGTCCAGACATGTTAAGTTGATCGGCCAGTTAAAGTGATCATTCTTAACTGATCATTGTTGCTCATTGACTAAAGGCTTATAAATGAGGCATAATGCATGGCATCACGCAGTTCGGTATAGATTAGATTACATGTACGCTTTGTCGTATCTATTTCTGCCTCAAATTTTGTCACAATATAGAAAATTTGAGTTAGATTAGTGTGGGCATTGGATTCATGCTTTAAATCAAAAGTTACGGACGATTTAATGCAAATATGTCAAGTTGATCGGCCCATTAAAGTGATCATTATAAATAGATCATTGGTGATCATTGAGTAAAGGCTTACAAAGGAAGCATATTGCATGACATAACAATTCGTGTCATTCTAAGCTATAAATCATGAGTTAGGGACGATTTAGTGCAGACATATCAAGTTCATCGGCAAGTTAAAGTGATGATTATAAACTGAACATGGTGTTCATTGAGTAAAGGCTTATAAATGAAACATAATGCATGGCAACACGCAGTTTTGGCTAGATTGGATTACTTGAACGCTTTTTGTATCTATTTTGTGTCAACTTTCGTCACAATATAGAAAATTGAGCTAGCTTAACGTGTGCATTGGATTCGTATTATTCGGAGCTCTAAATCAAAAGTTAAAGAAGATTTAATGCGGACATCTCAAGTTGATCGCCTAGTTAAAGTTATCATTCTAAAATGATCATTTGGGCTTATTGAGTAAAGGCTTATAAATGAAGCATAATGCATGGCCTCACTCAGTTCCGGACAGATTGGATTACATGGACACTTTGTCGTATCTATTTCTGTCTCAAATTTTGTCACAATATAGAAAATTGAGCTAGCTTAACGTGGACATTGGATTCGTGTTATTTTGAGCTCTAAATCAAAATTTACAGACGATTTAGTGCGGACATGTCAAGTTGATCGGCCAGTTAAAGTGATCATTCTAAACTGATCATTGGTGCTCATTGGGTAAAGGCTTATAAATGATGCATAATGCATGACATCACACAGTTCGAGATAGATTAGATTACATGGACACTTTTTCGTATCAATTTCGGTCTTAAATTTTGTCTCAATATAAAAAATTGTGCTAGCTTAACGTGGGCATTCGATTCCTGTCATTATGAGCTCTAAATCAAAAGTTACAGACAATTTAGTCCAGACATGTCAAGTATATCGGCCAGTTAAAGTGATCATTCTTAACTGATCATTGGTGCTCATTGAGTAAAGGTTTATGAATGAAGCATAGTGCATGGCATCACGCAGTTCGAGATAATTTGGATTACATGGACACTATGTCGTATCTATCTCTGTCTCAAATTTTATCATAATATAGAAATTTGAGCTAGCTTAACGTGGTCATTGGATTCATGTCCGTATGAGCTCTAAATCATAAGTTACGGAAGATTTAGTCCAGACATGTTAAGTTGATC
Organism: Pugionium cornutum; assembly: GCA_018901935.1. NCBI lineage: Eukaryota > Viridiplantae > Streptophyta > Magnoliopsida > Brassicales > Brassicaceae > Pugionium > Pugionium cornutum. The sequence continues at coordinate 23,718,573 of CM032160.1, forward strand.
GGCCAGTTAAAGTGATCATTCTTAACTGATCATTGTTGCTCATTGACTAAAGGCTTATAAATGAGGCATAATGCATGGCATCACGCAGTTCGGTATAGATTAGATTACATGTACGCTTTGTCGTATCTATTTCTGCCTCAAATTTTGTCACAATATAGAAAATTTGAGTTAGATTAGTGTGGGCATTGGATTCATGCTTTAAATCAAAAGTTACGGACGATTTAATGCAAATATGTCAAGTTGATCGGCCCATTAAAGTGATCATTATAAATAGATCATTGGTGATCATTGAGTAAAGGCTTACAAAGGAAGCATATTGCATGACATAACAATTCGTGTCATTCTAAGCTATAAATCATGAGTTAGGGACGATTTAGTGCAGACATATCAAGTTCATCGGCAAGTTAAAGTGATGATTATAAACTGAACATGGTGTTCATTGAGTAAAGGCTTATAAATGAAACATAATGCATGGCAACACGCAGTTTTGGCTAGATTGGATTACTTGAACGCTTTTTGTATCTATTTTGTGTCAACTTTCGTCACAATATAGAAAATTGAGCTAGCTTAACGTGTGCATTGGATTCGTATTATTCGGAGCTCTAAATCAAAAGTTAAAGAAGATTTAATGCGGACATCTCAAGTTGATTGCCTAGTTAAAGTTATCATTCTAAAATGATCATTTGGGCTTATTGAGTAAAGGCTTATTAATGAAGCATAATGCATCGCCTCACTCAGTTCGGGACAGATTGGATTACATGGACACTTTGTCATATCTATTTCTGTCTCAAATTTTGTCACAATATAGAAAATTGACCTAGCTTAACGTGGGCATTGGATTCGTGTTATTTTGAGCTCTAAATCAAAATTTACGGACGATTTAGTGTGGACATGTCAAGTTGATCGGCCAGTTAAAGTGATCATTCTAAACTGATCATTGGTGCTCATTGGGTAAAGGCTTATAAATGATGCATAATGCATGACATCACACAGTTCGGGATAGATTAGATTACATGGACACTTTTTCGTATCTATTTCGGTCTTAAATTTTTTCACAATATAAAAAATTGTGCTAGTTTAACGTGGGCATTCGATTCCTGTCATTATGAGCTCTAAATCAGAAGTTACAGAAAATTTAGTCCAGGCATGTCAAGTTGATCGGCCAGTTAAAGTGATCATTCTTAACTGATCATTGGTGCTCATTGAGTAAAGGTTTATGAATGAAGCATAATACTTGGCATCACGCAGTTCAAGATCGATTGGATTACATGGACACTATGTCGTATCTATCTCTGTCTCAAATTTTATCACAATATAGAAATTTGAGCTAGCTTAACGTGGTCAAGTGATTCATGTCCGTATGAGCTCTAAATCATAAGTTACGGAAGATTTAGTGCAGACATGTTAAGTTGATCGGCCAGTTAAAGTGATCATTCTTAACTGCTCATTGGTGCTCATTGACTAAAGGCTAATAAATGAGGCATAATGCATGGCATCACGCAGTTCGGTATAGATTGGATTACATGTACGCTTTGTCGTATCTATTTCTTCCTCAAATTTTGTCACAATATAGAAAATTTGAGTTAGATTAGCGTGGGCATTGGATTCATGCTCTAAATCAAAAGTTACGGACGATTTAATGCAAACATGTCAAGTTGATCGGCCCGTTAAAGTGATCATTATAAACAGATCATTGGTGATCATTGAGTAAAGGCTTACAAAGGAAGCATATTGCATGACATAACGATTCGTGTCATTCTAAGCTATAAATCATGAGTTAGGGACGATTTAGTGCAGACATATCAAGTTGATCGGCAAGTTAAAGTGATCATTCTAAACTGAACATGGTGTTCATTGAGTAAAGGCTTATAAATGAAACATAATGCATGGCATCACGCAGTTTTGGCTAGATTGGATTACTTGAACACATTTTTTATCTATTTTGTGTCAAATTTGGTCACAATATAGAAAATTGAGCTAGCTTAATGTGTGCATTGGATTCGTATTTTTCTGAGATCTAAATCAAAAGTTAAAGAAGATTTAATGCGGACATCTCAAGTTGATTGCCTAGTTAAAGTTATCATTATAAAATGATCATTTGGGCTTATTGAGTAAAGGCTTATAAATGAAGCATAATGCATCGCCTCACTCAGTTCCGGACAGATTGGATTACATGGACACTTTTTCGTATCTATTTCTGTCTCAAATTTTGTCACAATATAGAAAATTGAGCTAGCTTAACGTGGGCATTGGATTCGTGTTATTTTGAGCTCTAAATCAAAATTTACGGACGATTTAGTGCGGACATGTCAAGTTGATCGGCCAGTTAAAGTGATCATTCTAAACTGATCATTGGTGCTCATTGGGTAAAGGCTTATAAATGATGCATAATGCATGACATCACACAGTTCGGGATAGATTAGATTACATGGACACTTTTTCGTATCTATTTCAGTTTTAAATTTTGTCACAATATAAGAAATTGTGCAAGTTTAACGTGGGCATTCGATTCCTGTCATTATGAGCTCTAAATCAAAAGTTACAGACAATTTAGTCTAGACATCTCAAGTTGATCGGCCAGTTAAAGTGATCATTCTTAACTGATCATTGGTGCTCATTGAGTAGAGGTTTATGAATGAAGCATAATGCATGGCATCACGTAGTTCAAGATAGATTGGATTACATGGACACTATGTCCTATCTATCTCTGTCTAAAATTTTATCACAATATAGAAATTTGAGCTAGCTTAACTTGGTCATTGGATTCATGTCCGTATGAGCTCTAAATCATAAGTTACGGAAGATTTAGTGCAGACATGTTAAGTTGATCGGCCAGTAAAAGTGATCATTCTTAACTGATCATTGGTGCTCATTGACTAAAGGCTTATAAATGAGGCAAAATTCGTGTCATAGAAAATTTATCTATATTTCTATCAAAATCCAAAATTACGGACGATTTAGTGCGACATGTCAAGTTGATCGGCCAGTTAATATGATCATTCTAAATTGATCAATTGTGCTCATTGAGTAAAGGTTTATAATGGAAGCATAATGCATGGCATCACAGAGTTTGGGATAGATTGGATTGTTTGAACGCTTTCTCGTATGTAATTATGTCTCAAATTTTGTAACAATAAAGAAAATTGAACTAGCTTAACGTGGGCAATGGATTCCTGTCACTCTGAGATCAAAATCAAAAGTTATGGACGATTTATTGCGGACATGTCAAGTTGATCGGCCTGTTAATCTGATTTTTCTAAACCGATCATTGCTGCTCATTAAGTAAAGGCTAATAATTGAAGCATAATGTATGGCATCACATAATTTTGGATAGATTGGATTACTTGGATACTTTTTTCGTCTCTATTCCTATCTCAAATTTTGTTAAAATAAAGAAAATTGAGCTAGCTTAACATGGGCATTGGATTCATATGTTTTCAAGCTCAAAATCAATAGATAGGAACGATTTAATGCGGATATGTCAAGTTGATCGGCCAGTTAAAGTGATCATTTTAAACAGATAATTGGTGCTCATTAGTAAAGCCTTATAAATGAAGCATAAAGCATGACATCACACAACTTTGGATAGATTGGATTACTTGGACGATTTATCATCTCAATTTCTGTCACAAATATTGTCAAAATAAAGAAACTTTAGCAAGCTTAACATGGCCATTGGATTCGTGTCATTTTGAGCTTAAAATCAAAAATTACAGACAATTTAGTTTGGACATGGCAGGTTGATTGGCCAATTAATGTGATCATTCTAAAATGATCATTGGTGCTCATTGAGTAAAGGCTTATTAATGAATCATAATGCATGGCATCACGCATGTTAGGATAGATTGGATTATTTGGATGCTTTTTGGTATCTAGTTATTGCTCAAATTTTGTAACAATAGATAAAATTTAGCTAGGTTAACGTGGGCACATGATTCGTGTCACTGTGAGCTCAAAATTAAAAGTTACAGACGATTTAGTGCGGACATGTCAAGTTGATCGGCCAGTTAATATCATTTTTCTAAACTGATCATTGGTGTTCATTGAGCAAAGGCTTATCAATGAAGCATAATGCATGGCATCACGCAGTTTGGGATAGATTGGATTACTTCGATGCTTTGTCGCCTCTGTCTCTATCTCAAAATTTGTTAAAAATACAGAAAATTGAGCTACCATTACTTAATGAAAACTAATGATCTATTTCTGAGCTCTAAATCAAAAATTACAGACGATTTAGTGTGGAAATGTCAAATTGATCAGCTAGTTAAAGTGATCATTCTAAATAGATCATTAGTTCTCATTAAGTAAAGGCTTATAAATTAAGCATAAAGCATGGCATCACGCAACTTGGGATAGATGGTATTACTTCGACGCTTTGTCGTCTCCATTTCTTTCTTAATTTTTTCAAATTAAAGAATGTTTAGCAAGCTTAAGGTGGGCAATGGCTTCTTGTAATTTTGAGTTCAATATAAAAAATTACAAACGATTAAAAGCGGAAATGTCAAGTTAATCGGCCAGTTAATATGACTATTCTAAACTGATCATTGGTGCTCATTGAGTAAAGGTTTATAAATGAAGCATAATGCATGGCGTCACCGAGTTTGGGATTAATTGGATTGTTTGGTCGCTTTCTCGAATCTACTTATGTCTCAAATTTTGTAACACTAGAGAAAATTAGCTAGCTTAACGTGGGCATTGTATTCGTGTCATTTTGAGGTCAAAATCAAAAGTTACGTACAATTTAGTGCTGATATGTCAAGGTTATCGGCCAGTTAATATGATTTTTCTAAACTTATCATTGGTGCTCATTGAGTAAATGCTTATAAATGAAGCATAATGCATGGCATCACACAGTTTTGGATAGATATGATTAATTACTTGGACACTTTATCGTCTCGATTTCTATCTCAAATTTTGTTAAAAGATAGAAAATTAAGCTAGCTTAACGTGGGCATTGGATTTGTGGGTTTCTGAGCTCTAAATCAAAAGTTAAGGACGATTTAATGTGGACATGTCAAGTTATTCGACCAATTAATATCACCATTCTAAACTGATCATTGGTGCTCATTGAGTAAAGGCTTATAAATGAAGCATTATGCATGGCATCACGCAGTTTGGGATAGATTGGATTATTTGGACGCTTTTTCGTCTATACTTTCGTCTCCAATTTTGTCAAAATATAGAAAATTTATCTAACTTAATGTGGGAATTGGATTCGTGTCATTTTGAGCTTAAAATCAAAAGTTACTTACGATTTACTGCGGACATTTCAAGTTAATCGGCCAGTTAATATGACCATTCTAAACTGATCATTGGTGCTCATTTAGTAAAGGCTTATAAATGAAGCATAATGCATTGCATCACACAGTTTTGGATACATTAGATTACTTGGATGCTTTTTCGTATCTATTTCTGTCTCAAATTTTGTCAAAATATAGAAATTTGAGTTAGCTTAATGTGGGCATTGGATTCGTGTCATTTTGAGCTCTAAATCAAAAGTTAAAGACAATTTAGTGCGTACATGTCAAGTTCATCGGCTAGTTAAAGTGATCATTCTAAAATGATTGTTGGTGCTCGTTGAGTAAACTCTTGTAAATGAAGCATAATGCTTGCCATCACACAGTTTTGGATACATTGGATTACTTGGACACTTTGTTGTATCTATTTATGTCTCAAATTTTGTCAAAATATAGAAAATTGAGGTAGCTTAACGTGGGCATTGGATTCGTGCATTATGAGCTCCAAATCAAAAGTTAATGACAATTTAGTGCGGATATGTTAGGTTCATCGCCGAGTTAAAATGATCATTCTGAAATGATTGTTGTTGCTCATTGAGTAAATGCTCGTAAATGAAGCATAATGCATGGCATCACACAATTTTGGATACATTGGATTATTTGGACGTTTTGTTGTATCTATTTTTGACTCAAATTTTGTCAAAATATAGAAAATTGAGAAAATTGAGCTACCTTAACGAGGGTATTGTATTCGTGTCATTGTGAGCTCTAAATCAAAAGTTAAAGACGATTTAATGCAGACATTTCATGTTGATCGGCTAGTTAAAATGCTCATTATAAAATCATCATTAATGCTTATTAAGTAAAGGCTAATAAATGAAGCATAAAGCATGGCATCAAGCAGTTTGGATAGATTGGATTACTTGGACGCTTTGTCGCATCTATTTCTATCTCACATTTTTGTCAAAATATAGAAAACTGAGCTAGCTTAACGTGGGAATTGGATTCGTGTCATTCTTAGCTCTAAATCAAAAGTTAGAGACAATTCAGTGCGGACATGTCAAGTTGATCGGCCAGTTAAAGTGATCATTCAGAACTTATCATTGGTACTTATTGAGTAAAGGCTTATAAATAAAGCATAACGCATGGAATCACACAGTTTATGATACATTGGATTACTTGGAAGCTTTGTCGCATCTAATTCTGTCTCAAATTTTGTCAAAATATAGAAAATTGAGCTAGCTTAACGTGGGCATTGGATTCGTGTCATTATGAGCTCTAAATCAAAAGTTAAAGTGATCATTCTGAAATGAATGTTGGTGCTCATTGAGTAAACGCTTGTAAATGAAGCATAATGCATGGTATCACACAGTTTTGGATACATTGCATTACTTGGACGCATTTGTATCTATTTCTCTCTCAAATTTTTTCAAAATATAGAAAACTCATCTAGTTTAACGTGGGCATTGGATTCGTGTCATTGTAAGCTCTAAATAAAAAGTTATAGATAATTTAGTTCGTACATGTCAAGTTGATCGGGTACTTGAAATGATCATTCTAAAATGATCATTCTAAAATGATCATTGATGCTCACTAAGTAAATGCTTATAAATGAAGCATAAGGCATGACATCATGCAGTTTGAGATAGATTGCTTTACATGGATGCTTTGTCGTCTCTACTTCTATCTAAAATTTTGTCAAAATATAGAATAATTATCTAGCTTAACGTGCGAATTAGATTCGTGTCATTCTAAGCTCTAAATCAAAAGTTACGGACAACTTAGTGCGGACATATCAAGTGGGTCGGCCAGTTAAAGTGATCATTCTAAATTGATCATTGGTGCTCATTAAGTAAAGGCTTATAAATGAAGCATAAAGCATGGCATCAAGCAGTTTCGATAGACTGGATTACTTGGACGCTTTGTCTCATCTATTTCTATCTCAAAATTTTGTCAAAATATTGAAAACTGAGCTAGCTTAACGTGGGCATTGCATTTGTGTCATTCTTAGCTCTAAATCAGAATTTATGGATGATTTAGTGTGGACATGTCAAGTCGATCGGCCAGTTAAAGTGATCATTTTAAACTGATCATAGGTGTTCATTAAGTATAGGCTTATAAATGAAGCATAAAGCATGGCATCAAGCAGTTTGGATAGATTGGATTACTTCAATATTTTGCTATCTATTTCTGTCTCAAATTTTGTTACAATATAGAAAATTGAGCTACCTTAACGTGGGCACTGGATTATTGTGTTTCTGAGCTCTAAATCAAAAGTTAGGGATGATTTAGTGCGTACATGTCAAGTTGATCGGCAAGCTAAACTAATAATTCTAAACTACTATTGGTGCGCATTAAGTAAAGTCTTATAAATGAAGCATAAAGCATGACATCACGTAGTTTGGGATAGATTGGATTACTTGAAAGCTTTTTCGTATCTACTTTAGCCTCAAATTTTGTCAAAGTATAGAAAATTGAACTAGCTTAATGTGGGTATTGGATTCGTGTCATTATGAACAATAAATCAAACGTTATTGACGATTTAGTGCAGACATGTCAAGTTGATCGGCCAGTTAAAGTGATCATTCTTAACTGATCATTGGTGCTCATTGGGTAAACGCTTGTAAATGAAGCATAATGCATGGCATCACACAGTTTTGGATACATTGGATTACTTGGACGCATTTGTATCTATTTCTCTCTCATAGTTTTTCAAAATATAGAAAATTTATCTAGCTTAACGTGGGCATTGGATTCGTGTCATTGTAAGCTCTAAATAAACAGTTATAGATTATTTAGTGCGGACATGTCAAGTTGATCGGCTAGTTAAAATGATGATTCTATAATGATCATTGATGCTCACTAAGTAAAGGCTTATAAATGAAGCATAAGGCATGACATCATGCAGTTTGTGATAGATTGCTTTACATGGACGCTTTGTCGTCTCTACTTCTATCTAAAATTTTGTCAAAATATAGAATAATTATCTAGCTTAACGTGTGAATTGGATTCATGTCATTCTGAGCTCTAAATCAAAAGTTACGGACAACTTAGTGCAAACATGTCAAGTGGGTCGGCCAGTTAAAGTGATCATTCTAAACTGATCATTGGTGCTCATTAAGTAAAGGCTTATAAATGAAGCATAAAGCATGGCATAAAGCAGTTTGGATAGACTGGATTACTTGGACGCTTTGTCGCATCTATTTCTATCTCAAAATATCGAAAACTGAGCTAGCTTAATGTGGGCATTGGATTCGTGTAATTCTTAGCTCTAAATCAGAATTTATGGACGATTTAGTGTGGACATGTCAAGTTGATCGGCCAGTTAAAGTGATCATTCTAAACTGATCATAGGTGGTTATTAAGTATAGGCTTATAAATGAAGCATAAAGCATGGTATCAAGCAGTTTGGATTGATTAGATTACTTCGACGTTTTGTCGTATCTATTTTTGTCTCAAATTTTGTTACAATATAGAAAATTCAGATAGCTTAATTAGGGCACTGGATTATTGTGTTTCTGAGCTCTAAATCAAAAGTTAGGGACGATTTATTTCGGACATGTCAAGTTGATCGGCAAGCTAAATTGATCATTCTAAACTGACCATTGGTGCTCATTAAGTAAAGTCTTATAAATGAAGCATAAAGCATGACATCACGCAGTTTGGGATAGATTAGATTACTTGAAAGCTTTTTCGTATCTACTTTAGTCTCAAATTTTGTCAAAGTATAGAAAATTGAAATAGCTTAATGTGGGTATTGGATTCGTGTTATTCTGAACAATAAATCAAAAGTTATCACGATAATGCACTACAGTAATCCAGTCTATCCATAACTATATAATGCAATGCATTATGCTTCATTTCAAAGCCTTTACTAAATGAGCACCAATGATCAGTTTAAAATGATCACTTTAATAGGCCAATAAACTTGACATGTCCCCACTAAATCGTCCAAAACTTTTGATTTAGAGTTCAGAATGACACGAATCCAATGCCCATGTTAAAGTAGTTCAATTTTCTATATTGTGACAAAATTTGAGACAGAACTAGATACGACAAAGCATCCAAGTAATCCAATCTATCCCAAACAGCATGATGCCATAGATTATGCTTCATTTATAAGGCTTTACTCAATGAGTACCATGATCAGTTTGGAATGATCATTATAATTGGGTGATCATCTTGACATATCTGCATTAAATCGTCCATAACTTTTGATTTATAGCTTAGAATGACACGAATCCAATGCCCACATTAAGCGAGTTAAATTTTCTATATTGAGGCAAAATTTGAGACAAAACTAGATACGACAATGCATCCAAGTTATCCAAGCTATCCAAAGCTGCATGATGTCATGCATTATGCTTCATTTATAAGCATTTACTCAATGAGCACCAATGATCAGTTTACAGTGATCATATAAACTGGCCGATCAACCTGACATATCTGCACTAACTTGACAGAACTTTTGATTTAGAGCTCAGAATGACACGAATCTACTGCCCACATTTGGCTAGCTCAATTTTCTATATTGTGACAAAATTTTAGAAATATATAGATACGACAAATCGTCCAAGTAATCCAATCTATCCCAAATTGCGTGAAGCAGGGCATTATTCTTAATTTATAAGCTTTTATTCCATGAGCACCAATAATAAGTTTAGAATGATCATTTTAACCGGTCGATAAACTTGACATGGCTGCACTAAATCGTTCGCAACTTTTGACTTAGAGCTTCAAAACACACGAATCCAATTCCCATGTTAACCTAGCTAAATTTTCTATATTGTAACAAAATTTGAGATAGAAATAGATATGACAAAGCTTCCAAGTAATCCAATCAATCCGTAACTATGTAATGCCATACATTATGCTTCATTTCCACGCCTTTACTAAATGAGCACCAATGATCAGTTTAAAATGATCACTTTATCATGCCGGTCAACTTGACATATCCACACTAAATCGTTCGTAACTTTTGATTTAGAGCTCTGAATGACACGAATCCAATGCCGACGTTAAGCTAGTTCAATTTTCTATATTGTGAAAAAATTTGAGACAGAACTAGATACGACAAAGCGTCCAAATAATCCAATCTATACCGAACAGTGTGATGCCATAGATTATGCTTCATTTATAAGGCTTTACTCAGTGAGTACAAATGATCAGTTTTGAATAATAATATAAACTGGTCGATCCTCTTCACATGTCCTCACTATATCGGCCGTAAATTTTGATTTAGAGCTCAGAATGACACGAATCCAATGACCACGTAAAGCTAGCTCAATTTCTTATATTTTTACAATATTTACGACTAAATTTGCTTCGAAAAGTCCTCCAAGTAAACAAATATATCCAAAACTATGTGATGTCATGTATTATGCTTTATTTATAAGCCTTTACTCAATTAGCACCAATGATGAGTTTAGAATGAACATATTAATTGGCCGATCAACTTGACCTATATCCACTAAACTATTAGTAACTTTTGATTTATTGCTCATGATGACACGAATCCAACGCCCACGTTAAGCTAGCTCAATTTTTTATATTGTGTAAAAATTTAAGACATAAATAGATACGATAAAGCGTCCAAGTAATCCAATCTATCCAAACTGCGTGATGCCATGCATTGTTGTTCATTTGTAAGCTTTTACTCCATGAGCACCAGTGATCAGTTTAGAATGATCATTTTAAATGGTTGATCAACTTGGCATAGCTGCACAAAATCGTGCGTAACTTTTGATTTAGACATCAGAAGCACATTAAATATCCAATGCCGATGTTAGGCTAGCTAAATTTTCTATATTATAACAAAATTTGAGACAGAAATAGATACGACAAGGTGTCCAAGTAATCGAGGCTATCCATAACTTTGTAATGCCATGCATTATACTTCATTAATAAGCCTTTACTCAATGAGCACCAATGATCAGTTAAGAATTATCACTTTACCTGGCCGATCAACTTGATATGTCCGCACTAAATTGTCCTTAACATTTGATTTAGAGCTTAGAATAACAAGAATCCAATGCACACGTTAAGCTAGTTCAAATTTGTATGTTGTGACAAAATTTGATACATAACTAGATACGAAAAATCATCCAAATAATCTAATCTATCCCGAACAGCGTGATTCCATAGACTATGCTTCATTTACAAGCCTTTACTCAATGAGTACCAATGATCAGTTTTGAATAATCATATTAACTGGTTGATCAGCTTGACATGTTTGCACTAAATCGTTTGTAAATTTTGATTTAGAGCTCATAATGAGACGAATCCAATGCCCACGTTAATCTAGCTCATTTTTCTATATTTTGACAAAAGTTTAGACGAAATTTGCTTCAAAAAGTCCTCCAAGTAATCAAATCTATCCAAAACTTTGTGATGTCATGCATTATACTTCATTTCTAAGCATTTATTCAATGAGCACCAATGATCAGTTTAAAATGATCAATCTAACTCGCCGATTAACTTGAAGTATCTGCACTAAATCGTCTGTATCTTTTGATTTATAGCTCATAACGACACAAATCTAATGCCCACGTTATGCTAGCTCAATTTTCTATACTGTGACATAATTTAAGATAGAAATAGATACGATAAAGCGTCCAAATAATCCAATCTATCCCAAACTGCGAGATGCCATGCATTCGTTTACTCAATGACCACCAATGATCAGTTTAGAATGATCATTTTAACTAGCTGATCATCTTGACATGTCCGCACTAAATCGTCCATAAATTTTGATTTATAGCTTAGAATGACACGCATCCAATGCCCACGTTAAGATAGTTAAATTTTCTATATTAAGGTAAAATTTGAGACAAAACTAGATACAATAATGCGTCCAAGTTATCCAAGCTATCCAAAACTGCGTGATGTCATGCATTATACTTGATTTATAAGCATCTACCCAACGAGCACCAATGATCAGTTTAATATGATCATATCAACTCGCCGATCAACTTGATATGTTTGCACTAAATCGTCCGTAACTTTTGATATCAAGCTCATAATGACACGAATCCAATTTCCACGTTTAGCTAGCTCAATTTTCTATATTGTGACAAAATTTGAGAAATAAATAGATATGACAAAACGTCCAAGTATTCCAATCTACTCCAAACTGCGTGAAGCCATGCATTATTCTTCATTTATAAGCTTTTACTCCATGAGCACCTATGATAAGTTTAGAATGATCATTTTAACTGGCCGATAAACTTGACATGGCTGCACTAAATCATTTGCAACTTCTGATTAGAGCTCCAAAACACACAAATCCAATGCCAACGTTAACCTAGCTAAATTTTCTATAATGTAACAAAATTTGAGACAGAAATATATATATATATATATATGACAAAGCGTCCAAGTAATCCAATCTCTCCATAACTATGTAATGCAAAGCATTATGCTTCATTTCAAAGCCTTTACTAAATGAGCACCAATGATCAGTTTAAAATGATCACTTTAACAGGCCGATAAACTTGACATGTCCCCACTAAATCGTCCAAAACTTTTGATTTAGAGTTCAGAATGACACGAATCCAATGCCCACATTAAACTAGTTCAATTTTCTATATTGTGACAAAATTTGAGACAGAACCAGATACGAAAAATCGTCCAAGTAATCCAAGCTATCACAAACAGCGCCGTAGATTATGCTTCATTTATAAGGCTTTACTCAATGCGTACCAATGATCAGTTTGGAATGATCATTATAACTTGGTTATCATCTTGACATGTGTGCACTAAATCATCAATAACTTTTGATTTATAGCTTAGAATGACACGAATCCAATGCCCACGTTAAGCTAGTTAAATTTTCTATATTGAAGCAAAATTTGAGACAAAACTAGATATGACAATGCATCGAAGTTATCCAAGCTATCCAAAGCTGCGTGATGTCATGCATTATGCTTCATTTATAAGCATTTACTCAATGAACACCAAATGATCAGTTTACAATGATCATATCAACTGGCCGATCAACTTGACATATTTGCCCTAAATTGTCCGTAACTTTTGATTTAGAGCTCAGAATGACAAGAATCCACTGCCCACGTTTAGCTAGCTCAATTTTCTATATTGTGACAACATTTTAGAAATAAATAGATACGACAAAGCGTCCAAGTAATCAAATCTATCCCAAACTGCGTGAAGCCATGCATTATTCTTAATTTATAAGCTTTTACTCCATGAACACCAATGATAAGTTTATAATGATTATTTTAACCGGTCGATAAACTTGACATGGCTGCACTAAATCGTTCGCAACTTTTGATTTAGAGCTCCAAAACACACAAATCTAATTCCCACGTTAACCTAGCTAAATTTTCTATAGTGTAACAAAATTTGAGACAGAAATATATATATGACAAAGCATCCAAGTAATCCAATCTATCCATAACTATGTAATGCAAAGCATTATGCTTCATTTCAAAGCCTTTACTAAATGAGCACCAATGATCAATTTAAAATGATCACTTTAACAGGCCGATAAACTTGACATGTCGCCACTAAATCGTTGTAAACTTTTGATTTAGAGTTCAGAATGACACGAATCCAATGCCCACGTTAAACTAGTTCAATTTTCTATATTGTGACAAAATTTGAGACAGAACCAGATACGAAAAATCGTCCAAGTAATCCAGTCTATCACAAAAAGCGCCGTAGATTATGCTTCATTCTTAAGGCTTTACTCCATGAGTACCAATGATCAGTTTGGAATGATCATTATAACCTGGTTATCATCTTGACATGTCTGCACTAAATCGTCCATAACTTTTGATTTATAGCTTAGAATGACACGAATCCAATGCCCACGTTAAGCTAGTTAAATTTTTTATATTGAAGCAAAATTTGAGACAAAACTAGATATGACAATGCATCAAAGTTATCCAAGCTATCCAAAGCTGCGTGATGTCATGCATTATGCTTCATTTATAAGCATTTACTCAATGAACACCAATGATCAGTTTACAATGATCATATCAACTGGCCGATCAACTTGACATATTTGCTCTAAATTGTCTGTAACTTTTGATTTAGAGCTCAGAATGACACGAATCCACTGCCCACGTTTAGCTAGCTCAATTTTCTATATTGTTACAAAATTTTAGAAATAAATAGATACGACAAAGCATCCAAGTAATTAAATCTATCCCGAACTGCGTGAAGCCATGCATTATTCTTAATTTATAAGCTTTTACTCCATGAGCACCAATGATAAGTTTATAATGATTATTTTAACCGGTCGATAAACTTGACATGGCTGCACTAAATTGTTCGCAATTTTTGATTTAGAGCTCCAAAACACACGAATCCAATTCCCACGTTAACCTAGCTAAATTTTCTATAGTGTAACAAAATTTGAGACAGAAATATATATATGACAAAGCGTCCAAGTAATCCAATCTATCCATAACTATGTAATGCAATGCATTATGCTTCATTTCAAAGACTTTACTAAATGAGCACCAATGATCGGTTTAAAATGATCACTTTAACAGGTCTATAAACTTGACATGTCCCCACTAAATCGTCCGTAACAATTGATTTAGAGTTCATAATGACAGAATCCAATGCCCACGTTAAGCTAGTTCAATTTTCTATATTGTGATAAAATTTGAGACAGAACTAGATACGTCAAAGCGTCCAAGTAATCCAATCTATCCCAAATAGCGTGATGCCATAGATTATGCTTCATTTATAAGGCTTTACTCAATGGGTACTAATGATCAGTTTGGAATGATCATTATAACTGGGTGATCATCTTGAAATGTCTGCACTAAATCGTCCATAACTTTTGATTTATAGCTTTGAATGACACGAATCCAATGGCCATGTTAAGCTAGTTAAATTTTCTATATTGAGGCAAAATTTGAGAGAAAACTAAATACGACAATGCTTCCAAGTTATCCAAGCTATCCAAAGCTGCGTGATATCATGCATTATGCTTCATTTATAAGCTTTTACTAAATGATCACCAATGATCAGTTTACAACGATCATATCAACTGGCCGATCAACTTGATATGTTTGCACTAAATAGTCCGTAACTTTTGATTTAGAGCTCAGAATGACACAAATCCAGTGCCCATGTTTAGCTACCTCAATTTTCTATATTGTGACAAAATTTGAGAATTAAATAGATACGAAAAAGCGTCCAAGTAATCCAATATATCCCAAACTGCGTGAAGCCATGCATTATTCTTAATTTATAAGCTTTTACTCCATGAGCACCAATGATAAGTTTAGAATGATCATTTTAACCGGCCGATAAACTTTACATGCCTACACTAAATTGTTCGAAACTTTTGATTTAGAGTTCCGAAACACATGAATCCAATTCCCATGTTAACCTATCTAAATTTTCTATATTGTAACAAAATTTAAGACAGAAATAGATATGACAAAGCGTCCAAGTAATCCAATCAATCCATAACTATGTAATGCCATATATTATGTTTCATTTCTAAGCCTTTATTAAATGAGCACCAATGATCAGTTTAAAATGATCACTTTATCATGCCGGTGAACTTGACATGTCCACACTAAATCGTCCGTAACTTTAGATTTAGAGCTCTGAATGACACGAATCGAATGCCCACGTTAAGCTAGTTTAATTTTCTATATTGTGAAAAAATTTGAGACAAAACTAGATACGACAAAGCGTCCAAATAGTCCATTCTATCCCAAACAGTGTGATGCCATAGATTATGTTTCATTTATAAGCCTTTACTCAATACGTACCAATGATCAATTTTGAATAATCATATTAACTGGTCAATCCTCTTCACATGTCTGCACTATATCGGCCGTAAATTTTGATTTAGAGCTCAGAATGACACGAATCCAATGACCACATGAAGCTAGCTCAATTTTTTATATGTTTACAATATTTAAGACTAAATTTGTTTCGAAAAGTCCTCCGAGTAATCAAATATATCCAAAACTTTGTGATGTCATGCATTATGCTTCATTTATAAGCCTTTACTCAATGAGTACCAATTATTAGTTTTTAATAATCATATTAACTGGTAGATCCAATTGACATATCCGCACTAAAATATTCGTAAATTTTGATTTAGAGCTCAGAATGACACGAATCCTATGCCCACGTTAAGCTAGCTCAATTTTATATATTTTGACAAAATTAAAGACTAAATTTGATTCACAAAGTCCTCCAAGTAATCAGATCTATCCAAAACTGTGTGATGTCATGCATTATGCTTCATTTATAAGCGCTTACTCAATGAGCACCAATGATCAGTTTAAAATGATCATTCTAACTAGTCAATCAACTTGACATATCTGCACTAAATCGTCCGTAACTTTTGATTAATAGCTAATAATGACACATATCGAATACCCACGTTAAGCAAGCTCAGTTTTCTATAGTGTGACAAAATTTAAGACACCCATAGATACGACAAAGCATTCAAGTAATCCAATCTATCCCAAACTATGAGATGCTATGCATTCCTTTACTCAATAAGCACCAATGATAAGTTTACATTGATAAGCCTTCACTCAATAAGACAAAACTAGAGTCGACAAAGCATGATACTTCATTTATAAGCCTTCACTTAATGAGCACCAATGATCAGTTTAGAATAATCATATTAACTGGCCGATCAACTTTTTATGTCTACACAAAATCACACGTAACTTTTGATTTATAGCTCAAAATGGCACGAATCTAATGCCCACATTAACCTAGCTCAATTTTCTATATTGAGAAAATTTTGATACAGAAATCAATACGACAAAGCGTCCAAGTAATCCAATCTATACCAAACTGCGTGATACCATGCATTATGCTTCATTGATAAACTTTTACTCAATGAGCACCAATGATCTGTTTAGAATGATAATTTTAACTGGCCAATCAACTTGACATGCCTGCACTAAATCGTGCAGAACTTTTGATTTATAGCTCGGAATGACCCGAATCCAATGCCCACGTTAAGCTAGTTCAATTTTCTATATTTTGAAAAAATTTGAGACAGAACTAGATACGAGAAAGCGTCCAAGTAATTTAATCTATCCCAAACTGCGTGATGCCTTGCATTATGCATCATTTATAAGCCTTTACTCAATGAGCACCCACGATCGGTTTAGAATGATCACTTTAACTGGCCGAACAACTTGATATGTCTGCACTAAATCGTCCATAACTTTTGATTTATAGCTCAAAACGACACGAATCCAATGCCCATGTTAAGGTAGTTCAATTTTCTATACTATGACAAAATTTGAGACAAAACTAGATTAGAAAATGCGTCTAAGTTCTCCAATCTATCCCAAACTGAGTGATGCCATGCATTATGCTTTATTTATAAGCCTTTACTCAATGAGCACCAATGATTAGTTTTTAATAATCTTATTAACTGGTAGATCCAATTAACATGTCCACACTAAATTGTTCGTAAATTTTGATTTAGAGCTCAGAATGATACGAATCATATGCCCACGTTAAGCTTGATTAATTTTCTATATGTTAACAAAATAAAAACTTAATTTTCTTTGCAAAGTCATCCAAGTAATAAAATCTATATAAAACTGGGTGATGTCATGCATTATGCTTTATTTATAAGCCCTTATTCAATGAGCACCAATGATCAGTTTAAAATGGTCATTCTAACTAGTCGATCAACTTGACATATTTGCACTAAATCATCCGTAACTTTTGATTAATAGCTCATAATGACACATATCGAATGCCCACGTTAAGCTAGCTCTGTTTTCTATATTGTGACAAAATTTAAGACACATATAGATACGACAAAGCGTTCAAGTAATCCAATCTATCCCGAACTGCGAGATGCCATGCATTCCTTTACTCAACAAGCAACAATGATAAGCTTACATTGATAAGCCTTCACTCAATAAGACAAAACTAGATTCGACAAAGCGTGATGCCATGCATGGTGCTTCGTTTTTAAGCCTTCACTCAATGAGCACCAATGATCAGTTTAGAATAATCATATTAACTGGCCGATTACTTGATATGTACGCACTAAATCGTCCGTAACTTTTGATTTATGTCTCAAAATGGCACGAATCCAATGCCCACGTTAAGCTAGCTCAATTTTCTATATTGAGAAAATTTTGAGACAGAAATCGATACGACAAAGCGTCCAAGTAATCCAATCTATACCAAACTGCGTGATACCATGCATTATGCTTCATTGATAAACCCTTACTCAATGAGCACCAATGATCAGTTTAGAATGATAGTTTTAACTGGCAATCAACTTGACATGCCTGCACTAAATCATCTGGAACTTTTGATTTATAGCCCTGAATGACCCGAATCCAATGCCCATGTTAAGCTAGTTTAATTTTCTATATTTTGATAAATTTTGAGACAGAACTAGATATGAAAAACCGTCCAAATAATCCAATCTATGCCAAACTGCGTGATGCCTTGCATTATGCATCATTTTTAAGCCTTTACTCAATGAGCACCCACGATCAGTTTAGAATAATCACTTTAACTGGCCGATCAACTTGATATGCCTGCACTAAATCGTCCATAACTTTTGATTTATAGCTCCGAACGACACGAATCCAAAGCCCATGTTAAGGTAGTTCAATTTTCTATATTGTAACAAAATTTGAGACAAAACTAGAGACGACAATGCATCTAAGTTCTCCAATCTATCCCAAACTGAGTGATGCTATGCATTATGCTTTCTTTATAAGCCTTTACTCAATGAGCACCAATGATCAGTTTAGAATGATCACTTTAACTGGACGATCAACTTGACATGTCCGCACTTAAGCGTCCGTAACTTTTGATTTGGAGCTCAGAATGACACGAATCCAATGCCCACGTTAAGCTAGTTCAATTTTTTATATTGTGACAAGATTTGAGACAGAACTAGATACGACAAAGCATTCAAATAATCCAATCTATCCCAAACACCGTGATGCCATAGATTATGCTTAATGTATAAGCCTTTACTCAATGAGTACCACTGATCAGTTTTGAATAATCATATTAACTTGTCGATCCACTTGACATGTCCGCACTAAATCGTTCGTAAATTTTGATTTAGAGCTCAGAATGACACGAATCTAGTGCCCACATTAAGCTAGGTCAATTTTCTGTATTTGTTTTGAAAAAATTTAAGACTCAATTTGCTTCGAAAAGTTCTCCAAGTAATCAAATATATCTAAAACTATGTGATATCATGCATTATGCTTCATTTATAAGCTTTTACCCAATGAGTACTAATGATCAGTTTTGAATAATCATATTAATTGGTCGATCCACTTGACATGTCCACACTAAATCGTCCGTAAATTTTTATTTATAGCTCAAAATAACACGAATCCAATGCCCACGTTAAGCTAGCTCAATTTTCTATATTTTGACAAAATTTAAGACTAAATTTTGCTTGGAAAAGTCCTCCAAGTAATCAAATCTATCCAAAACTGTGTGATGTCATGCATTATGCTTCATTTATAAGCTTTTACTCAATGAGCACCAATGATCAGTTTAAAATGATCATTCTAACTTGGCGATCAACTTGACATATATGCACTAAATCGTCCGTAACTTTGTATTTATAGCTTATAATGACACAAATCCTATGCCAACATTAAGCTAGCTCAATTTTCTATATTGTGACAAAATTTGAGACAGAACTAGATACGACAAAGCATTCAAATAATCCAATCTATCCCAAACAGGGTGATGCCATAGATTATGCTTAATTAATAAGCCTTTACTCAATGAGTACCAATTATCAGTTTTGAATAATCATATTAACTTGTCGATCCACTTGACATGTCCGCATTAAATCGTTCATAAATTTTGATTTAGAGCTCAGAATGACACGAATCCAATGCCCACGTTAAGCTAGCTCAATTTTCTATATTTTGACAAAATTGAAGACTAAATTTGCTTCGAAAAGTCCTCCAAGTAATCAATACTATCTAAACTGTTTGATGTCATACATTATGCTTCATTTATAAGCTTTTACCCAATGAGTACCAATGATCACTTTTGAATAATCATATTAATTGGTCGATCCACTTGTCGTGTCCGCTCTAAATCGTATGTAAATTTTGATTTAGAGCTCAAAATGACACAAATCCAATGCCCACGTTAAGCTAGCTTAATTTTCTATATTTTGACAAAATTTATGACTAAATTTGCTTCGAAAAGTCCTCCAAGTAATCAAATCTATCCAAAACTGTGTGATGTCATGCATTATGCTTCATTTATAAGCCTTTACTCAATGAGCACCAATGATCAGTTTAAAATGATCATTCTAACTTGGCGATCAACTTGACATATATGCACTAAATCGTCCGTAACTTTTGATTTGTAGCTCATAATGACACAAATCCAATGCCCACGTTAAGCTAGCTCAATTTTCTATATTGTGACAAAATATAAGACAGAAGTGCATACGACAAAGCATCCAAGTAATCCAATCTATCCCGAACTGCGAAATTTCATGCATTCCTTTTCTCAATAAGCACCAATGATAAGTTTGCATTGATCAAATTAACTTGCTGATCAACTTGACATTTCTGCACTAAATTATCCGTAACTTTTGATTTATAGCTTAGAATGACACGAATCCAATGCCCACGTTAAACTAGTTCAATTTTCTATATTGTGACTAAATTTGAGACAAAAATAGATACGACAAAGCATCCAAGTATTACAATCTAGCCCAAACTGTGTGATGCCATACGTTATTCTTCATTTATAATCCTTCACTCAATGAGCACCAATGATCAGTTTAGAATAATCATATTAACTGGCCGATCAACTTGACCTGGCCACACTAAATCGTCTGTAACTTTTGATTTAAAACTCAAAATGACATGAATCCAATGCCCACATTAAGCTAGCTCAATTTTCTAAATTGAGAACAAATTGAGACAAAAATAGATATGACAAAGCTTCCAAGTAATCCAATCTATCCCAAACTGCGTAGTGCCATGCATTATGCTTCATTGATAAATCTTTTCTCAATGAGCACCAATGATCAGTTTATAATGATCATTTTAACTGGCCGATCAACTTGTCATGGCTATAATAAATCGTCCGTAACTTATGATTTATAGCTCAGAATGACACGAATCCCATGCCCATGTTAAGATAGTTCAATTTTCTATATTTTGACAAAATTTGAGACAGAATCAGATACGAAAAAGCGTCCAAGTAATCCAATCTATCCCAAACCGCGTGATGCCATAGATTATACTTCATTTATAAGCGTTTACTAAATGAGTACCAATGATCAGTTTAGAATAGTAATATTAATTTGTCGATACACTTGACATGTACGCACTAAATCATCCGTAAATTTTCATTTAGAGCTCAGGATTACACGAATCCAACTCCCACGTTTTAGCACAATTTTCAATACTTTGACAAAATTTGAGATAGAACTAGATATATCAAAGCGTCCAAGTAATCCAATCTATCCAAAACTGCGAGGTGTCATGCATTGTGTTTCATTTATAAACCTTTACCCAATAAGCACCAATGATCAATTTAGAGTGATCATTTTAACAGGCTGATCAACTTGACATTTCTACAGTAAATTGTCCATAACTTTTTATTTATAGCTTTGAATGACACGAATCCAATGCCCACGTTAAACTAGTTCAATTTTCTATTTTATGACAAAATTGGAGACAAAACTAGATATGACAAAGGGTCGAAGTTTTCCAATATATCTCAAAGTGCGTGATGCATTATGCTTCATTTATAAGTCTTAACTCAATGAGCACCAATTCTCAGTTTAGAATAATCATATTAACTGGCCACTAAACTTGACATGTCCGCACGAAATCACCTGTAACTTTTGATTTATAGCTCAAAATAAAACAAATCCAATGCCCACGTTAAGCTAGCTCAAAATAAAACAAATCCAATGCCCACGTTAAGCTAGCTCAATTTTCTATATTGAAACAAAATTGAAAGAGAAATAGATACGACAAAGCGTCCAAGTAATCCAATCTATCCCAAACTGCGTGATGCCATGCATTATGCTTCATTTATACGCCTTTACTCAATGAGCACCAATGATCACTTATGTATGATAATTTTAAATGGCCGACAAATTTTTCATTTCTACATTGAATTGTCTGTAACTTTTGATTTATAGCTCAAAATAACACGAATCCAATGCCCACATTAAGCAAGTTCAATTTTCTATATTGAGACAAAATTTGATACAAAAATACATACGACAAAGCATCCAAGTTATCTAAGCTATCCAAAAATGCGTGATGTCATCATTATGCTTCATTTATAAGCATTTACTCAATCAGCACCAATGATCAGTTTAAAATGATCATATTAACTGGCCGTTCAACTTGACATGTTTGCACTAAATCATCTGTAACTTTTGATTTAGAGCTCCGAATGACACTAATCCAATGCCCATGTTAAGCTAGCTCAATATTCTATATTGTGACAAAATTTGATAAAGAAATAGATACGAAAAAGCGTCCAACTAATCCAATATATCCCAAACTGTGTGGTGCCTTGCATTATTTTTCATTTATAAGCTTTCACTCAATGAGCACCAATGATTATTTTAGAATGATCATTTTAACTGGTTGATCAACTTGACATAGCTGCACTAAATCATCGGTAACTTTTGATTTATGGCTCAGAATTACACGAATCCAATGCCCACGGTAAGCTAGTTATATTTTCTATATTGTGACAAAATATAAGACAGAACTATATATGACAAAGGGTCCAAGTAATCCAATCTATCCTAAACCGCGTGATGCCATGCATTTTGCTTCATTTATAAGCCTTTACTCAATGAGTACCCTTAATCAGTTTAATATAATCATGTTAACTGGCGATCCACCTGACATGTTCGCAATAAATGGTCTTTAAATTTTGATTTAGAGCTACGAATGAAACGAAACCAATTCCCACATTAAGCTAGCTCAATTTTCTACATTTTGACAAAATTTGAGACAAAACTAGATACTACAAAGCGTCCAAGTAATCCAATCTATCCCAAACCGCGTGATGCCATGCATTATGCTTCATTTATTAGCCTTTACTCAATGAGTACCAAAGATCAGTTTTGAATAATCATATTAACTAGCTGATCTACTTGACATGTCTGCACTAAATAGTCTGTAAATTTTGATTTAGAACTTAGAATGACACGAATCCAATGCCCACGTTAACCTAGCTCAATTTTCTATATTTTTACAGAATTTGACACAGAAATAGAGACGACAAAGCGTCCAAGTAATCGAATCTATCCAAACTGCTTGATATCATGCTTTATGCTTTATTTATAAGCCTTTACATAATCAGCACCAATGATCAGTTTAGAATGATCGCTTAACTGGCCAATGGAACTGACATTTCCGCACTAAATCGTCAGTAACTTTTGATTTAGAACTCAAAATGACCTGAATCAAATGCTGACTTTAAGCTAGCTCAATTTTCTATATTGTGACAAAATTTGAGATATAAATAGATACGACAAAAAGCGTCCAATTAATCCAATCTATCCCAAACCGCGATATGCCATGCATTATGCTTCATTGATTAGCCTTTTCTCAATGAGTACCACGGATCAGTTTTGAATAATCATATTACCTCGCCGATCCACTTGACATGTCCGCACTAAATCGTCCGTAAATTGCGATTTAGAACTCAGAATGATACGAATCCAATACCCACATTAAGCTAGCTCAAATTTCCATATTTTGATAAAATTTGAGGCAGAAATAGAGACGACATGGCATCCAAGTAATCCAATCTATCCCAAACTGCGTGATGGCATGCTCTATGCTTCATTTATAAGCCTTTACTTAATGAGCACAAGTGATCAGTTTAGAATGCTCACTTTAACTGGCCGATCAACTTGACATGTACGCAGTAAATCGTACATAACTTTTGATGTGGAGCTCAAAAACACATGAATCCCGTGTGCACGTTTAGCTAGCTCAATTTTCTATATCGTAACAAAATTGAAGACGCAATTGGATACGAAAAAGCATCCAAGTAATCCAATTTATCCCAAACTGCATGATGCCATGCATTATGCTTCATTTATAAGCATTTCCACAATGCGTCCAATTGATCAGTTTAGAATAATCATTTTAAGTAGCCTATCCACTTGACATGTCCCCACTAAATCATACCTAAATTTTGACTTAGTGCTCAGAATTATACGAATCCAATGCCCACGTTAATCTAGCTCAAATTTCTACATTTTGACAAAATTTGAGACATAACTTGATAGGGCAAAGCCTCCAAGTAATGCACCCTATCTCAAACCGTGTGATGCCATGCATTATCCTTCATTTATAAGCCTTTACTCAATGTGTACCAATTATCAATTTTGATTAATCATATTAACTGGCTGATCCACTTGACATGTCTGCACTAAATTGTCTGTAAATTTTGATTTAGAGCTCAGAATGACATGAATCCAATGCCCACATTAAGCTAGCACAATTTTCCATATTGTAACAAAATTTGAGGCAGAAATAGATACGACAAAGCATCCAAGTAATCCAATCTATCCTCGACTGCGTGATACTATGCATTGTGATTCATTTATAAGCCTTTATTCAATGAGCACCAATGATGAGTTTAGAATAATCACTTTATCTGGCCTTTATTCAATGAGCACCAATGATGAGTTTAGAATGATCACTTTAACTGGCCGATCCACTTGACATGGTTGCACTAAGTCGTCCGTAACTTTGTTTTATAGCGCAGAATGACATGAATCCAATGACGTTAAGCTATTTCAATTTTCTATATTGTGACAAAATTTGAGACAGAGTTAGATACGACAAAGCATCCAAGTAATCCATCTATCCCAAACCGCGTGATACCATGCATTATGCTTTATTTGTAACCCTTTACACAATGCGTATCAACGATAAGTTTAAAATAATCATATTAACTGGCCGATCCATTTGACATGTCCGCACTAAATCGTCAGTAAATCTTGATTTACAGCTTAGAATGACATGAATCCAATGGCCACGTTAATCTAGCTCAAATATCTATATTTTGAAAAAATTTGAGAGAGAATTAGATACGGCAAAGCGTCTAAGTAATCCAACCTATCCCAAATCGCGTGATGCCATGCATTATCCTTCATTTATAAGCCTTTACTCAATGAGTAACAATGATCAGTTTTGAATAATCATATTAACTGGTTGTTCCACTTGACATGTTCGCACTAAATCGTTTGTAAATTTTTATTTAGAGCTCTGAATTACACGAATCCAATGCCCACGTTAAACTAGCTCAATATTCTATATTTTGACAAAAGTTGAGACATTAATAGAGATGAAAAAGCGTCCAATCGCTTGATGCCATGCTTTATACTTCATTTAAAAGCTTTTACTTAATAAGCACCAATGATCAGTTTAGAATAATCACTTTAAATGGCCAATCAACTTGACATGTCCGCACTAAATCGTGCGTAACTTTTGATTTAGGGCTCTAAAACAAACGAATCCAATGTACACGTTAAGCTAGCTCAATTTTCTATAATGTAACAAAATTTGAGACATAAATAGATACGATAAAGCATCCAAGTAATCCAATCTAATCAGAACTGTGTGATGCCATGCATTATACTACATTTATAAGCCTTTACTCAATGAGCACCAATTATCAGTTTAGAATGATTATTTTAACTGGCCGATCAACTTGACATGTCCACACTAAATCATCCGTAACTTTTGATTTAGAGGTTAGAATGACACGAATCCAATGCCCACGTTAAGCTAGATCAATTTTATATATTGTGACAAAACTTGATACAGAAATAGATACGATAAAACGTCTAAGTAATCCAATCCATCCCTATCTGCGTGATCCCATGCATTATTTTTCATTTATAAGCTTTTACTCAATGAGTACCAATGATCAGTTTATAATGGTCATTTTAACTGGCCGATCAGCTTGTCATGTTTGCACTAAATCGTGCATAACTTTTGATTTATAGCTCAGAATGACAAGAATCCAATGCCCACATTTAGCTATTTCAATTTTCTATATTTTGACAAAATTGGAAGCAGAAGAAGAGATGACAAAGTGTTCGAGTAACCCAATCTATCCCAAACTGTGTGATGCTGATACGAGCATGGAAAGCACACAAAAGGAGAAGCTCATGGCTAGGAATGAACCAGTGGAACATGAAGAATCTCTTGCACTACAAGCTGGACCATTAACCCGAGCAAAAGCCAAGAAACTCAAAGAGGCAATCAGCCGCATGCTCAACATGGAGAATGCACATAAAATTCACTTGAGCTTGAATGGAGAATTGCCTAAAAGCACTCTGATTTTAGTACACGCTCAAGACAGCATACAAATGGGTATGTGATCCATTTGTACTCTTTTTCCCTTATCCAAGTTTTCTCCCATTGGGTTTTCTTGGTAAGGTTTTTAATGAGGCAAATGAATCACATTACAACCAGCCCAATTTGTTGTTTAAAATCAAAAGGAGTTCAATTAAAAATGCTCAAAATTGGCATCATCAAAGGGGGGGGGGGGGAAGTGTCTACATTCATAGTCAAAATAAGAGTTAATGAAGTCAAGGTCTTTGGTCAAGGTCTTTGGTCAAGTCTTCCCTTGTAATTGTAACCAATTTAATGTTGTAGGCTCCTCATATTTACGTCCCCTTATAGTATAAATAGGGGCTTTCAGTCGTAAATTTGATCATTCAAGTTTTCAAATAAAAACAACTTCTTTTCTTAAGTTTGAGAGTGATTCTCTTCTTAATCTGATTGTTGGTGTGTAATATCCTTCAGTCAACATTTAGTAGCCTTAGTGTGTAATATCTAAGCTACTATCTTAGGTAAATCAGTAGTCTTTCTGCAACTACTGTGTGACCCTTCAATCCACAACCTTTGAACAGATTGAATTTTGATCCATTCTGTTGCAAAGCCTATCTCAACCGCATCCAGAAGTGCATTCCTTGGGAGGTTCGCATCATTTGGTATCAGAGCACACTTCTGATCGGTTATCCCTATCACAGATCTCTATATCTCTTTATTTCCATCTGTTTAGATTGCATCTGCTTGTGTATCGATTTGCATCAGGTTATTAATCGAAAAAAAACATATTCATATAATTGCATTGTTGTTTTTATCCAATATTACATCAATTTATAACATCAAAATTGACCCCAACCCATTGCATTTTCAGATTAGAAAATAACACACTCGCAACTGTTCATCTTCCATTGAAAATATTTTTTTTAGAACAGGTATTTTTAATGCATTTGTTAAGTGTATTTGTAGCTATGTCAGGAGGAAATCAAACTTCAGAAGCACCAAACCTGTTAATGGAGGCTCTAGTAACGGAAATGAAGAAAGCATTACAAATAGAGCTGGAGGCCATTCATTTGCGGCTTGATGATGTTCAGAACAATAGTAACACAGAAGGAGGCCCAAGGAGAACTAGGAATCCCTTAAGACGTGGCCAAAATGAAGAAACAGAATCCTACTATAGCCATGGCAGTGAAGGAAGTAGGAGAACCCAAAGGAGGCCTAGGCGCGTAAGAGAAGAAAGGGGTCAGCCTAATGACACCTAAGGAGGTCTTAAACTTAAGATAACATCATTCTATGGCAAAAATGATCCAGACACTTACCTGGAATGGGAGAAGAAGATCGAGCTGGTGTTTGATTGTCAACACTATTCCGAGCTCAACAAGGTCCGCGTAGCTGCTACTGAGTTTTATGAGTATGCACTCAGCTGGTGGGATCAATTGGTGACTTCCAGAAGACGTAATGGTGAGTATCTAGTACAAACATGGGCTGAGATGAAAGCCATAATGAGGAAAAGGTTTGTGCCCAGCCATTACCACCGTGAGCTTCACCAAAAGTAAAGGAGACTCAATCAAGGAAGCCGAAGTGTTGAGGACTATTTCCAGGAGTTGGAAACCCTCATGATCAGGGCAGAGATTTCAGAAGACAGAGAAGCTACTATGGCAATATTTTTAGGAGGATTTAACCGTGACATTCAAGATAGAATGGAGCTGGAACATTATGTGGAGGTAGAGGAAATGTTGAACAAAGCTATACTGGTGGAACAACAGTTAAAAAGGAAAAGTTATACTAGGCCAAGCTATGGAGCAGCTAACAATAAGCCTATCTACCAAAGGGAAGGAAAACAGATTGCTAAATTTGATTCCAAACCTTCAACAACCACTCAAGACGTCAAGGGAAAATCTGAAGCTACTACATCTACTAGAACAAGAGATGTGAAGTGTTTCAAATGCCAAGGAAGAGGGCATTATGCGAATGAATGCACCAACAAGAAGATCATGATTCTGTTGGATAATGGTGAAATAGAGTCCGAGGAAGAAGAAGTCTTTTCTGATTCCTCAGAAGAGCATCTTGAACCTCCTTTGGCAGGAGAATTATTGGTAACAAGAAGAACCCTAAGCGTACAAAACAAAACCAAAGAACATGAGCAAAGAGAGAACCTGTTTCACTCAAGATGTCGCGTCCAAGGAAAGGTTTGCAGCATCATTATTGATGGAGGCAGCTGCACTAATGTGGCTAGTGAAACTATGGTAAACAAGTTAGGTCTGGAAGTGTTCAAGCACCCAAAGCCGTATAAGCTGCAATGGCTTAATGAGTGTGGCGAAATGAAGGTAAGCAGCCAAGTCAAGGTACCTATAACCATTGGAAAGTACCAAGATGAGATCCTTTGTGATGTTTTACCAATGGAGGCTGGCCACATTCTGCTTGGAAGACCATGTCAATTTGATCGAAAGGTCATTCATGATGGTTACACCAACCAACACTCGTTTGAAAACAAAGGTAAGAAGATCACACTTGTTCCTATGACACCATAGGAGGTGTAGCAAGATCAGCTCGTGTTGGAGCAAAGGAAAACAGCTGGAACTTCAAAAGAAATCATAAGCACCAAAAGTGACAGAGGCTGTGAGAACAAGAACAAAAAGCACTCAAGTTTCTTTGTGAGAACTGGTGGAGTTAAGAAGGCTCTCTTATCACAGCAACCTGTTCTTTTGTTTATCTATAAGGAAGCTCTCATGAGCTTAACTAACATTGCACCGGTATTACCAAGTGAAGTTACTTCTATTTTTCAGGATTATGAAGATGTCTTTCCAGAAGACAATCCAAAGGGGCTACCACCCATCAGAGGCATTGAACATCAGATTGATTTTGTACCTGGAGCCTCACTACAAAATAGACAAGCTTATAGAACCAACCCCGTTGAGACTAAGGAGCTGCAAAGACAAGTTAATGAGCTAATGGAGAAGGGCTACATCAGGGAGAGCATGAGTCCTTGTGCTGTGCCAGTTCTACTTGTGCCAAAGAAAGATGGCAGCCGGCGCATGTGTGTTGATTGTAGAGCAATCAACAAGATTACGGTAAAGTATCGCCATCCAATCCCTAGGTTAGATGACATGCTTGATGAATTGCATGGTTCCAGAATCTTTTCTAAGATAGATCTTAAGAGTGGATACCATCAAATACGCATGAAGGAAGGGGGTGAATGGAAAACTGCATTTAAAACTAAGCATGGATTATATGAATGGTTAGTCATGCCATTTGGGTTAACAAATGCACCTAGTACTTTCATGAGGTTGATGAATCATGTTCTTAGAGCATTCATAGGAGTCTTTGTTGTGGTATACTCTGATGACATCTTAATGTACAGCAAGAATCTAGAAGAGCATGCTAGTCATTTGACATTGGTTCTAAACGTTCTTAGAAAAGAAAAACTATATGCCAATCTTAAGAAATGCACTTTTTGTACAGATAACATTGTGTTCCTAGGCTTTGTTATAAGTGCAGATGGTATTAAGGTTGATGAGGAGAAGGTCAAAGCTATTAAGGAATGGCCAAGTCCAAAAAAAGTAGGGGAAGTGAGAAGTTTCCATGGGCTAGCTGGCTTCTATAGACGCTTTGTCAAGGATTTTAGCACTATTGCTGCCCCACTTACTGAAGTAATCAAGAAAGACATAGGATTCAAATGGGGACAAGCTCAAGAAATCTCTTTCCAAGCTTTGAAAGAAAAGCTTACACATGCACCTCTTCTATCTTTACCTGATTTTCTTAAAACCTTTGAGATAGAATGTGATGCTTCTGGTATAGGTATTGGAGCTGTTTTGATGCAGGATAAGAAACCTATAGCCTATTTCAGTGAGAAGCTTGGAGGAGCCACCCTCAACTATCCAACCTACGACAAGGAATTGTACGCCTTGGTCCGTGCTTTGCAAACTTGGCAACACTACTTGTGGCCTAAGGAGTTCGTGATTCACACTGATCATGAGTCACTCAAGCACTTAAAGGGTCAACAGAAGCTGAACAAAAGGCATGCACGATGGGTTGAGTTCATAGAAACATTTCCGTATGTCATTAAATACAAACAAGGTAAAGAGAATGTTGTGGCAGATGCATTGTCACGGAGGTATGCCTTAATCTCTACTCTTGATGCTAAGTTGTTAGGTTTTGAACAGCTTAAAGAGCTATATGAAACTGATCCTGGATTTAAAGATGTATACATTGCTGGCAAAAAAATTGCTTCAGGAAAATACTATCGGCATGAAGGATTCCTATTTTATGATAATAGATTATGTGTGCCTAACTGTTCTATTCGAGACTTGTTAGTTAGGGAAGCTCATGGAGGAGGACTGATGGGGCATTTTGGAGTTGCCAAAACACTTAAGGTCATGCAAGATCATTTCCATTGGCCACACATGAAGAGAGACGTAGAAAGAATCTGTGCAAGGTGTGTTACATGCAAACAGGCTAAGTCTAAGGTTCAACCCCACGGTTTGTACACTCCCTTACCCATTCCTACTCATCCATGGATTGACATATAAATGGACTTTGTGGTTGGTTTGCCTAGAACTAAGACAGGAAAGGATTCTATCTTTGTTGTGGTTGATAGATTCTCTAAGATGGCTCATTTTATAGCATGTCACAAGACTGATGATGCATTGCATATAGCCAATCTGTTCTTTAAAGAAGTAGTTCGCTTACATGGAATGCCTAGGACCATAGTTTCTGATAGAGACACTAAGTTCTTGAGTTACTTTTGGAAAACTCTTTGGTCTAAGTTAGGAACTAAGTTGGTATTCTCTACAACATGTCACCCACAAACGGATGGTCAAACTGAAGTAGTTAATAGAACCTTGTCTACTTTATTGCGTGCATTAATCAAACGAAATCTTAGAACATGGGAAGAATGTTTACCACATGCTGAATTTGCATATAACCATTCTGTACATTCTGCTTCTAAGTATTCTCCTTTTCAAATTGTGTATGGTTTCAATCCTTTATCTCCTTTGGATCTAACCCCTTTGCCTTTAAGTGAAAGAGCTAGCATTGATGGAAAAAGAAAAGCTGAGATTGTTAAACAGATCCATGAGAATGCCAGGAAGAATATTGAGGCCAGAACCCAACAATATGCAAGAAAGGCCAACAAAGGAAGACGTCAAATGGTATTTGAGGTGGGAGACCTCGTGTGGGTTCAGTTGAGGAAAGAAAGATTTCCAGCTGAAAGGAAATCCAAACTTATGCCCAGAATTGATGGACCTTTCAAGATAGTTCAGAAGATCAGCAACAACGCCTACCAAATTGATCTTCAAGGTAAGTATAATGTGAGTTCAAGCTTCAATGTTTCTGATCTTGTGCCTTTCATTGCAGATGAACCAGATTTGAGGTCAAATCCTTTTCAAGAGGAGGGGGATGATACGAGCATGGAAAGCACACAAAAGGAAAAGCTCATGGCTAGGAATGAACCAGTGGAACATGAAGAATCTCTTGCACTACCAGCTGGACCATTAACCCGAGAAAAAGCCAAGAAACTCAAAGAGGCAATCAGCCGCATGCTCAACATGGAGAATGCCCAACAAATTCACTTGAGCTTGAATGGAGAAGTGCCTAAAAGCACTCTGATTTTAGTACACGCTCATGACAGCATACAAATGGGTATGTGATCCATTTGTACTCTTTTTCCCTTATCCAAGTTTTCTCCCATTGGGTTTTCTTGGTAAGGTTTTTAATGAGGCAAATGAATCACATTACAACCAGCCCAATTTGTTGTTTAAAATCAAAAGGAGTTCAATTAAAAATGCTCAAAATTGGCGTCATCAAAGGGGGGGGGGAAAGTGTCTACATTCATAGTCAAAATAAGAGTTAATGAAGTCAAGTCAAGGTCTTTGGTCAAGGTCTTTGGTCAAGTCTTCCCTTGTAATTGTAACCAATTTAATGTTGTAGGCTCCTCATATTTACGTCCCCTTATAGTATAAATAGGGGATTTCAGTTGTAAACTTGATCATTCAACTTTTCAAATAAAAACAACTTCTTTTCTTAAGTTTGAGAGTGATTCTCTTCTTAATCTGATTGTTGGTGTGTAATATCCTTCAGTAAACATTTAGTAGCCTTAGTGTGTAATATCTAAGCTACTATCTTAGGTAAATCAGTAGTCTTTCCGCAACTACTGTGTGACCCTTCAATCCACAAATACTTTGAACAGATTGAATTTTGATTCATTCTGTTGCAAAGCCTATCTCAACCGCATCCAGAAGTGCATTCCTTGGGAGGTTCGCATCATTTGGTATCAGAGCACACTTCTGATCGGTTATCCCTATCACTGATCTCTATATCTCTTTATTTCCATCTGTTTAGATTGCATCTGCTTATGTATCGATTTGCATCAGTTGATTAATAAAAAAAAACCTATTCATATAATTGCATTGTTGTTTTTATCCAATATTACATCAATTTATAACATCAAAATGGACCCCAACCCATTGCATTTTCAGATTAGAAAATAACACACTCGCAACTCTTCATCTTCCATCGAAAATAGTTTTTTCAGAACAGGTATTATTAACGCATTTGTTAAGTGTATTTGTAGCTATGTCAGGAGGAAATCAAACTTCAGAAGCACCAAACCTGTTAATGGAGGCTCTAGTAGCGGAAATGAAGAAAGCATTACAAATAGAGCTGGAAGCCATTCATTTGCGGCTTGATGATGTTCAGAACAATAGTAACACAGAAGGAGGCCCAAGAAGAACTAGGAATCCCTTAAGATGTGGCCAAAATGAAGAAACAGAATCCTACTATAGCCGTGGCAGTGAAGGAAGTAGGAGAACCCAAAGGAGGCCTAGGCGTGTAAGAGAAGAAAGGGGTCAGCCTAATGACACCTTAGGAGGTCTTAAACTTAAGATACCATCATTCTATGGCAAAAATGATAATGATCAGTTTAGAATGATCATTTTAACTGGCTGATGACTTTGTCATATGTGCACTAAATCGTCCATAACTTATGATTTATTGCTCAGTATGACACGAATCCAATGGCCACATTAATCTAGTTCAATTTTCAATATTTGGGCAGAGTTTGAGACATAAATAGATATGAAAAAGTGTCCAAGTAATGCAATCAAACCCAACCTGCATAATGCCATGCATTATTTTTCATTTATAAGATTTTAATCAATGAGTACCAACGATCAGTTTAGAATGGTCATTTTAATTGGCCGAAGACTTTGTCATGTGCGCACTTAATAATACATAACTTTTGATTTATAGCTCAAAATGACACGAAACCAATGCCCACGTTAATCTAGTTCAATTTTCTATATTGTGACAAAATTTGAGATAGTATTAGATACGAGAAAGCGTCCAAGTAATCCAATATATCCAAAACTGTGTGATGCCATGCATTATTCTTAATTTATAAGCATTTACTCAATGAGCATCAATGATCAATTTACAATGAACACTTTAACTGGCCGATCAACTTGAAATGTCAGCACTAAATCGTTTGTAACTTTTGATTTAGTGCTTAGAATGACACGAATCCAATCCCCACGTTAAGCTAGCTCAATTTTCTATATTTTGACAAAATTTGAGACAGAAATAGAGACGAGAAATTGTCCAAGTAACGAAATCTTTCCAAACTGTTTGATGCCAAGCAATATGTTTCATTTATAAGCCTTATCTTAATCAGCACTAATGATTAGTTTAGAATGATCAGTTTAAGTGGCCATTCAACTTGACATTTGCGCACTAAATCGTCCGTAACTTTGATTTAGAGTTCAGAATGACACAAATCCAATGCCCACGTTAAGTTAGCTAAGTTTTCTATATTTTGACAAAGTTTGAGACAAAAATAGATACGACAAAGTGTTCAAGCAAACCAATCCATCCAAAACTACGTGATACGATGCATTATTTTTAATTTATAAGTTTTTTCAATGAGCACCAATGATCAATTTAGAATGATCATTTTAACTGGCTGATGACTTTGTCATGTCTGCACTAAATCGTCCATAACTTTTGATTTATAGCTCAGAATGACACGAATCCCATGCCAACATTAAACTAGTTCAATTTTCTATATTTTGACAAAGTTTGAGGCATAAAGAGATATGACAAAGCGTCCAAGTAATCCAATCAATCCCAAACTGCGTGATGCCATACATTATTTTTCATTTATAAGCTTTTATTCAGTGAGTACCAATGATCAGTTTAGCATGATCATTTTAACTAGACGAAGACTTTGTCATGTCTGCAATAAATCGTCTATAACTTTTGATTTATAGCTTAGAATGACACGAATCTAATGCCCACATTAATATATTTCAATTTTCAATATTGTGATAAAATTTGAGACAAGACAAGATACGAGAAAGCGTACAAGTAATCGAATATATCCAAAACCGTGTGATGCCATGCATTATACTTCATTTATAAACCTTTACTCAATGAGCATCAATTTCAGTTTAGAATGATCACTTTAACTGGCTGATCAACTTGACATGTCTGCACTAATTTGTCTGTAACTTTTGATTTAGAGCTTAGAATGACACGAATCCAATCCCTGTGTTTAGCTTGCTCAATTTTCTATATTTTGACAAAATTTGAGGTAGAAATAGAGACGACAAAGCATGCATGTAATCCAATCTTTCCAAGCTGCTTGATGCCATGCAGTATGCTTTATTTATAAGCATTTACTTAATGAGCACCAATGATCAATTTAGAATGATCACTTTAACTGGCCAGTCAACTTGACATGTATGCACTAAATCTTCCGTAACTTTTGATTCAGAGCTCATAATGACACGAACCCAATGCCCATATTAAGGTAGCTCAATTTTCTATATTGTGACAAAATTTGAGATAGAAATAGAGACGACAAAGCATCCAAGTAATCCAATCTATCCCAAACTACGTGATGCCATGCTTAATGCTTCATTAATAAGCCTTACTTAATGAGCACCAGTGATCAATTTAGAATGATCACTTTATTTGGCCGATCAACTTGACATGTCCACACTAAATCGTCCGTAACTTTTGCTTTACAACTTGGAATGACAAGAATCCAATGCCCACATTAAGCTAGCTCAATTTTCTATATTTTGACAAAATTTGATACAAAATAGAGACAACAATACATCCAAGTAGTCTAATTTATCCAAACTGTTTGATGCCATGCATTATGCTTCATTTATAAGCCTTTACTTAATGAGCACCAATGATCACTTTAACTGGCCACTCAACTTGACATGTCCGCACTAAATCGTCTGTAACTTTTGATTCAGAGCTCGGAATGACACGAATCCAATGCCAATGTTAAGCTAGCTCAATTTTCTATATTGTAACAGAATTTGAGATATAAATAGAGACGACAAAGCATCCAAGTAATCTAATCTATCCCAAAATGCGTGATGCCATGCTTTATGCTTCATTTATAAGCATTTAATTAATGAGCACCAATGATCAGTTTAGAATGATCGCTTTAACTGGCCACTCAACTTGACATTGATGCACAAATCGTCTGTAACTTTGGATTTAGAGCTCCGAATGACACGAGTCCAATGCCCACGTTAAACTAGCTCAATTTTCTATATTGTACCAAAGTTTGAGGCAAAAATAGACACGAAAAAGTGTCCAAGTAATCCAATATATCCAAAACTGTGTGATGCCATTCATTATGCTTCATTTATAAGCCTTTAATCAATGAGCACCAATCATCAGTTTGGAATAGTCATATTAACTGGCCGATCAACTTGACATGTCCGTGCTAACTCGTCCGTAACTTTTCATTTTAATCTCAGAATTACACGAGTCCAGTGCCCACGTTAAAGCTAGATAAATTTTCTATATTTTGACAAAATTTGAGACAGAAGTAGAGACGACAAAGCATTCAAGTAATCCAATCTATCCCGAACTATGTGATGTCATACATTATGATTCGTTTATAAGCCTTTACTCAATTAGCACAAATGATTTATTTAGAATAATCATATTAACTGGCCGATCAACTTGACATGTCTACACAAAATTTCTGTAACTTTTTATTTGGAGCTCAGAATGACACGAATCCAATGCCCACGCTAAACAAGCTCAATTTTCTATATTTTGACAATATTTGAGGCCAAAATATAGGCGACAAAGCTTCCAATTAATCCAATCTATCCTAACTCCTTGATGCCATGCATTATGCTTCATTTATAAGCCTTTACTTAATCAGCACCAATGATCAGTTTAGAATAATCATATTAAATGCGTGATGCCATGCATTATTTTTCATTATTAAGCATTTACTCAATGAGCACCAATGACCTGTTTAGAATGATCATTTTAATTGGCCAATCAACTTGTCATGTCATCACTAAATCGTCCATAACTTTTGATTTATAGGTCAGAATGACAAGAATCAAATGCCTCCATTAATCTAGTTCAATTTTTTATATTGTGACAAAATTTGAGACTGAACAAGATATGACAAAGTGTCCAAGTAATCCAATCTATCCAAAACTGTGTGATGCCATGCATTATGCTTCATTTAGAAGCCTATACTCAATGAGCACCAATGACCTGATTAGAATAATCATATTAACTGGCATATCAACTTGACATGTTCGCCCTAAATGGTCCTTAACTTTTCATTTTGAGCTCAGAATGACACGAATCCAAAGCCCACGGTAAGCTAGCTTAAGTTTCTATAATTTGACAACATTTGAGACAGAAATAAAAACGAAAAATCATCAAAATAGTTCAATCTATCCAAACTGCTTGATGCCAAGAATTATGCTTCATTTATAAGCCATTATTTAAGGAGCACCAAAGATAAATTTAAAATGATCATGTTAACTGGCCGATCAACATGACATGTTTGCATTAAATCGTCTGTAACTTTTAATATAGTGCTCAGAATGACACGAATCCAATGCCCACTTTAAACTAGCTCAATTTTCTATATTGTTACAAAATTTGAGGGAGAAATCGATATGACAAAGCGTCCAAGTAATCCAATCTATCCAAAAGTCTATGATGCCATGTATTATGCTTCATTTATAATCCATTACTCAAATGGCACCAATGATCAGTTTAGAATGATCACTTCAACAGGCTGATCAACTTGACATGTACGCACTAAATCTTCCGTAACATTTGATTTAGAGCTCAAAATAACAAGAATCCAATGTCCACGTTTAGCTAGTTCAATTTTCTATATTGTATCAAAATTTGAGACAAAAATAGATATGACAAATCATCCAAGTAGTCCAATCTATCCAAAACTGTGTGATGTTGTGCATTATGCTTCATTTATAAGCTTTTACTCAATAAGCACCAATGATCAATTTAGAATGATCAGTTTAACTAGCCGATCAACTTGATATGACCGCACAAAATCGTCCATAACTTTTGATTTAGAGCTCAGAATGAGACGAATACAATGCTCATGTTAAGCTAGCTCATTTTTCTATTTTTGACAAACTTTGAGACAGAAATAGAGATGACAAAGCATCCTAGTAATTGAATCTATCCCAACTGCTTGATGCCATGAATTATGCTTCATTTATAAGCCTTTACTTAATGAGCACAGATGATTAGTTTAGAATGATAACCTTAACTGGTTGATCAACTTGACATGTCCGCACTAAATCGTCTGTAACTTTTGACTTAGTGCTCCGAATGACACGAATCCAATGTTCACCTTAACCAAGCACAAGTTCCTATATTGTGACAAAATTTGAGACAGAAATAGAGACGGCAAAACGTTCAAGTAATCTAATCTATCCCAAATTACGTGATGCGACGAATTATGATTCATTTATAAGCCTTCACACAATGAGCAGCAATGATCAGTTTAGAATTATCATATTAACTTGCCGACCAACTTGACATGTCCGTACTAAATCGTCCGTAACTTTTGATTTTGAGCTCAGAATGACACGAATCCAATGCCAACGTTAAACTAGATAAATTTTCTATATTTTGACAAAACTTGAGACATAAGTAGAGACGACAAATCGTCCAAGTAATCCAATCTATCACACACTGCGTGATGCCATGCCTTAGGCTTCATTTAGAAGCCTTTACTAAATGAGCACCAATGATCATTTTAACTGGCCGATCAACTTGACATGTCCGCACTAAATCGTCCGTAACTTTTTATTTAGAGCTCAGAATGACACGAATCGACTGCCCACGTTAAGCTAGCTCAATTTTCTATCTTTTGAAAAAATTTTGAGACAAAAAATAGAGATGACAAAGCATTCAAGTAATCCAATCTATCCAAACTGATTGATGTCATGCATTATGCTTCATTTATAAAGCTTTACTTAATGAGCACCAATGATCAGTTTAGAATTTTCACTTTAACTGGCCACTGAACTTCACATGTCCGCACTAAATCGTCTGTAGCTTTTGATTTAGTGCTCAGAATGATACAGATTCAGTGCCCACATTAAGCTAGATAAATTTTTTATATTTTGACAAAATTTGAGACAAAAGTAGAGATGACAAAGCATCCAAGTAATCCAATCTATCATAAACTGGGTGATGCCATGCATTAAGGTTCATTTATAAGTCTATACTTAATGAGAACCAATGATCAGTATAGAATAATTACTTCAACTGGCCACTCAACATGGCATGTTCGCATTATGCTTTATGTATAAGCCTTTACTCAATGAACAACAATGATCAGTTTAGAATAATCATATTAACTGGCCGAACAACTTGACATATCCGCACTAAATCGTCCGTAACTTTCGATTTTGATCTTAGAATGACACGAATCTAATTCCCTCGTTAAGTTAGATAAATTTTCTATATTTTGACAAAATTTGAGACGGAAGTAGAGAAGACAAAGTGTCCAAGTAATCCAATCTATAAGAAACTGTGTGATGTCATGCCTTAGTCTTCATTTATAACCCTTTAATTAATAAGCACCAACGATCATTTTAGAATGATCATTCTAACTGGCTGATCAACTTGACATATCCGGACCAATCTATCCAAAATTGTGTGATGCCATGCATTATGCTTTATGTTTAAGCCTTTACTCAATTAGCAGCAATGATCAGTTTAGAATAACCCTATTAACTGGCCGATCAACTTGACATATCCGCACTAAATCGTCCGTAACATTTGATTTAGAGCTCAGAATGACACAAATCCACTGCCCACATTGAGCTAGATCAATTTTCTATATTGTTATAAAATTTGACACAGAAATAGATACGAAAAACTGTCCAAGTAATCCAATCTATCCAAAACTGTGTGATGCCATGCATTATGCTTCATTTATAAACCTTTACTCAATGAGCACCACTGATCAATATAGAATAATAATATTAACTGGGCAATCAACTTGATATGTCCGCACTAAATCGTCCGTAACTTTTGATTTGGAGCTTAGAATAACACGAATTCAATGCACAAGCTAGGCTAGAGAAATATTCTATATTTTAACAAAATTTGAGATAGAAAAAGAGATGACAAAGCATCCAAGTAATCCAATCTATCGAAAACTGTGTGATGCCATGCATTATGCTTGATTTATAACCATTACTCAATGAACACCAATGATCAGTTTAAAATAATCATATTAACTGGCCGATGAACTTCACATATCCACACTAAATCGTCCGTAAATTTTGATTTAAAGCTCATAATGACATGTATCCAATACCCACGTTAATCTTGCTAAATTTTCTATATCTTGACAAAATTTGAGATGGGAATAGAGTCGACAAAGCATCCAAGTAATCCAATCTTTCCCAAACTTTTGTGATGCCATACTTTGTGCTTCATTTATAAACCTATGCTTAAAGAGCACCAATGATAAGTTTATGATCACTTTAACTAGCCTATCAACATGACATGTCCGCACTAAATCTTTCGAAACTTTTGATTTAGAGCTCAGAATGACACGAATCCAATGTCTACGTTAAGCTAGCTCAATTTTCTATATTGTAACAAAATTTGAGACATAAATATATACGAAAAACTGTCCAAGTAAGCCAATCTATCCAAAACTGTGTGATGTCATGCATTATGCTTCATTTATAAGCCTTTACTCAATGAGCACCAACGATTAGTTTAGAATTATCACATTATCTAGCCGATCAAGTTGTCATGTCTGCACTAAATCATACGTAACTTTTGATTTAGAGTTTAGAATGACACCAATCGAATGCCCACGTTAAGCTAGGTAAATTTTCTATATTTTGCAAAATTTGAGATAGAAATAGAGACAACAAAGCGTCCAAGTAATCTAATCTATCCCAACCTGCGTGATGTCATCCTTTATGCTTCATTTATAAGCCTTTACACAATCAATTTAGAATAATCATCTTAACTGGCCGATAACCTTGACATATCCGCACCAAACCCTCCGTAACTTTTGATTTCGAGCTCATAATGACACGTATCCAATGCCCACGTTAATCTTGCTAAATTTTCTATATTTTGACAAAATTTGAGACACAAATAGAGCCGATAAAGCGTCCAAGTAAACCAATCTTTCCCAAACTTTGTGATGCCATGCTTTATGCTTCATTTATAAACCCTTGCTTAACGAGCACCAATGATCAGTTTAAAATGATCACTTTAACTGGCCAAT
The DNA here is from genome assembly GCA_018901935.1 of Pugionium cornutum. Lineage (NCBI taxonomy): Eukaryota > Viridiplantae > Streptophyta > Magnoliopsida > Brassicales > Brassicaceae > Pugionium > Pugionium cornutum. The sequence continues at coordinate 23,759,720 of CM032160.1, forward strand.
CAACATGACATGTCTGCACTAAATCTTCTGAAACTTTTGATTTAAAGCTCAATATGACACGAATCCAATGTCTAGGTTAAGCTATCTCAATTTTCTATATTATAACAAAATTAAAGACGGAAATGGATACAAAAATCCGTCCAAGTAATCCAATCTATCCAATACTGTGTGATGCCATGCATTATGTTTCATTTATAAGCCTTTACTCAATGAGCACCAATAATCAGTTTTGAATGATCATATTAACTGGCTGATCAACTTGACATGTCCACACTAAATCGTCTGTACCTTTTTTGAGCTCAGAATGACACGAATTCAATGCCCACATTGACATGCTTGCACTAAATTTTCTAAATTTTGCAAAATTTGAGACAAAAATAGAGACGACAAAGCGTCCAAGTAATCCAATCTATCCTAAACTCCGAGATGCCATGCCTTATGCTTCATTTATAAGCCTTTACTTAATGAGCTCAGAATCACACGAGTTCAATGCCTACGTTAAGCTAGATTAATTTTCTATCTATTAGCAAAATTTGAAACAGAAATAGGGGCGGCAAAGCGTCCAAGTAATCTAATCTATCCAAAATTATGTGATGGCATGCATTATACTTGATTTGTAAGCCTTTACTCAAAGAGCACCAATGATCAGCTTAGAATAATCATATGTACTGGCCGATCAATATGACATGTCCAAACCAAATCGTCCGTAACTTTTGATTTTGAGCTCAGAATGACAAGAATCCAATGCCCATATTAAGGTAGATAAATTTTCTATATTTTACCACTTTAAGCTAGCTCAATTTTTTGTATTGACAAAAAATTTGAGACAGAAATAGATATGACAAAGCGTCCAAGTAATCCAATCTTTCCAAAAACTGTGTGATGTCATGCATTATTCTTCATTTATAAGAATTTACTCAATGAGCACCAATTATCAATTTAGAATAATCATATTAACTGGCCGATGAACTTGACATGTCAGCACAAAATCATCAGTAACTTTTGATTTTGAGCTCAGAATGACATGAATTTAATGCCCACGTTAAGCTAGATAAATTTTCTATATCTAAACAAAATTTGATACATAAATAGAGACGACAAAGTGTCCAAGTAATCCAATATATCCAAAAATGTGTGATGCCATGCTTTATGATTCATTTATAAGCCTTTACTCCATGAGAACCAATGATCAGTTTAAAATGATCACTTTAACTGGCCGATCAACTTGAAATGTCCACACTAAATCGTCCGTAACTTTTGATTTAGAGCTCAGAATGACAAAATCCTACGCCCACGTTAAGCTATCTCAATTTTGTATATTGTAACAAAATTTGATACTGAAATAGATCAAACAAAGCGCCCAAGTAATCCAATCTATCCAAAACTGTAAGATGGCATGCATTATGGTTCATTTATAAACCTTTACTCAATGACCACCAATTCTCAGTTTAGAATAATTATATTAACTGGCCGATCAACTTGACATGTCCGTACTAAATCGTCCATATCTTTTGATTTTGAGCTTAGAATAACACGAATTCAATGCCCACGTTAGGCTAGATGAATTTTCTATAGTTTAAAAAAATTTGAGACAGAAATAGAGACGACAAAGCATCAAAGTAATTCAATCTATCCAAAACTGTGTGATGCCATGCATTATGCTTTATTTATGAGCCTTACTCAATGAGCACCAATGATCAGTTTAAAATAGTCATTTTAATTTTCTAACAAACTTGACATGTCCGCACTAAATCGTCCGTGACTTTTGATTCTGAGCTTAGAATGACACGAATCCAATGCGCACGTTAAGCTAGCTCAATTTTCTCTGTTGTTACAAAATTTCAAACATAACTAGATACACCAAAGTGTCTAAATAATACAATCTATCCCAAACTGCGTGATGCCATACATTATGCTTCATTTAAAAGCCTTTACTCAATGAGCAGCAATGCATGTCTTTTGAATAATCATATTAAGTGGCCGATCAACTTGACATATCCACACTAAATCATCCGTAACTTTTGATTTAAAGCTTATAATGACACGTATCCAATGCCCACGCTAATCATGCTAAATTTTCTATCTTTTGACAAAATTTGAGAGGGAAATAGAGACGATAAAGCGTCCAAGTAATCCAATTTTTCCCAAACTTTGTGATGCCATGCTTTATGCTTCATTTATAAACCTTTGCTTAAAGAGCACCAATGATCAGTTTAGAATGATCACTTTAACTCACCGATCAACTTGACATGTCCACACTAAACTTCCGTAACTTTTGATTCAGAGCTCAGAATGACACGAATCCAATGTCTACGTTAAGATAGCTCCATTTTCTATATTGTAACAAACTTTGTCACAGAAATAAATTTGAAAAACCGTCCAAGTAATGCAATCTATCCAAAAATGTGTGATGTCATGCATTATGCTTAATTTATAAGCCTTTACTCAATGAGCACCAATGAACAGTTTAGAATTATTTCATTAACTAGCCGATCAAGTAGTCATGTTTGCACTAAATCGTTTGTAACTTTTGATTTAGAGTTCAGAATGTTACCAATCGAATGCCCATGTTAGGCTCAGTAAATTTTCTATATTTTGCAAAATTTTAGATAGAAATAGAGACAACAAAGAGTCCAAGTAATCTAATCTATCCTAACATGTGTGATGTCATGCATTATGCTTCATTTAGAAGCATTTACTCAATTAGCACCAATGCTATGTTTAGAAGAATCATATAAACCGGCCGATCAACCTGACAAGTTTACACTAAATCCTTAGTAACTTTTGATTTAAAGCTCAGAATGACACGAATCCAATGCCCACGTTAAGCTAGATAAATTTTCTATGTTTTGACAAAATTTGAGATAGGAATAGAGACCACAAAGCATCCAAGCAATCCAATCTATCCAAAACTGTGTGATGCCATGCATTATGCTTCATTTATAAGCCTTTTCTCAATGAGCACAAATCATTTGTTTAGATAATCATATTAACTGGTCGATCAACTTGACATGTCCAAACTAAATTGTCCATAACTATTGATTTTGAGGTCCGAATTATACGTATCAAATGACCACGTTAACCAAGCTCAATTTTCTATATTTTTACACAATTTAAGACATGACTAGATAAGACAAAGCATCCAAGTAATCCAATATATCTGAATTTGTGTGATGCCATTCATTATGCTTCGTTTATAAGCCTTTACTCAATAAGCACCAATGATCAATTTAGAATAATCATATTAACTGTCCGATCAATTTGACTTGTCCGCATCAAATCGTGCGTAACTTTTAATTTTGAGTTCACAATGACGAGAATCCAATGCCCACGTTAAGCTTGCTAAATTTTCTGTATTTTGTCAAAATTTGAGATAGAAATAGAGACGACAAAGCTTCCAAGTAATCTAATCTATCCCAAACTGCGTGATGCCATGCTTTATGCTTTATTTATAAGCCATTACTTAAAGAGCACCAATGATCAATTTAGAATGATCAATTTAACTGGTCAATCAATTTGACATGTCCGCAATAAATCGGTGGTAACTGTTGATTTAGAGCTTAGAATGACACGAATCCAATGTCCACGTTAAGGTACCTCAATTTTCTATATTGTAACAAAATTACAGACAGAAATAGATACGACAAATATCCAAGTAATCCAATCTATCCAAAACTGTGTGATGCCATGCATTATACTTCATTTATAAGCATTTACTCAATGAGCACAATTGATCAGTTTAGAATAATCATATTAACTAGCCGATCAACTTGACATGACCGCACTAAATCGTCCGTAACTTTTGAATTTGAGCTCCGAATGACACGAATCCAATGCCCACGTTAAGCTAGCTAAATTTTCTATATCTTGACAAAATTTGAGACAGAAATAGAGACGACAAAGCATCGAAGTAATCCACTCTATCGCAAACTGCGTGGTGCCATGCTTTATGCTTCATTTATAAGCCTTCACTTAAAGAGCACCAATGAATACATTAAAATCATAACTTTAACTGGCCGATCAACTTAACATGTCTGCAATAAATCGGCCGTAACTTTTGATTTAGAGCTTAGAATGACACGAATCCAATGTCCACGTTAACTACCTCAATTTTCTATATTGCAATAAAATTTGAGACAGAAATAGATACGACAAATCATCCAAGTAATCCAATCTATCCAAAACTGTAAGATGTCGTGCATTATGCTTCATTTATAAGCCTCTACTCCATGAGCACCAATGATAAGTTTAGAATAATCATATTAACTAGCCAATCAACTTGACATGTCCGCACTAAATCGTCCATAACTTTTGATTTTGAGCTCAGAATGTCACGGATCCAATACACACATTAAGCTAGATAAATTTTCAATATTTTATCAAAATTTGAGATAGAAATAGAGATGACAAAGCGCACAAGTAATCCAATTTGTCCAAAAATGTGTGATGCCATGCATTATGCTTGATTTAAAAGCCTTTACTCAATGAGCACCAATGATCAGTTCATAATAATCATATTTACTGGGTGAACAACTTGATATGTAAACACTAAATCGTCCATAACTTTTGATTCTCAATTCGTAATGACACGAATCCAATGCCCACGTTAAGCTTGCTCAATTTTCTATATTGTGACAAAATTCAAGATAGAATTAGGTATGGCAAAGCGTCCAAATCTTTCAATCTATCCCAAACTGCATGATGCCATGCATTTTTCTTCATTTATAGGCTTTACTGAATGAGCAACAATGATCAATTGCGAATAAACATATTAAATGACCAATCAACCTGACATGTCTGCACTAAATCGTCCGTAACTTTTGATTTAGAACTTAAAATAACATCAATTCAATGCCCACGTTAAGCTAGCTAAATTTTCTATATTTTGCAAAATTTGAGACAGAAATAGAGACAACAAAGCGTCCAAGTAATCTAATATATCCCAAACTCCATGATGCTATGCTTTATATTTAATTTATAAGCTTTTACTTAATGAGTACCAATAATAAGCTTAGAATGATAATTTTAACTAGCCGATCAACTTGAATTTTCCGCACTAAATCGTACGTAACTCTTGATTTAGAGTTCAGAATGACACGAATCCAATGCCCACGTTAATCTAGCTAAATTTTCTATATTTTGCAAAATTTAAAACATAAATAGAGATGAAAAACATCCAAGTAATCCAATCTATCTCAAACTGCTTGATGTCATGCTTTATAGTTCATTTATAAGCTTTTACTTAATGAGCACCAATGATCAGCTTAGAATGATCACTTTAACTAGTCGATCAGTTTAGAGCTCAGAATGACACGAATGCAATGCCCATGTTAACCTTTCTTGATTTTCAATATTGTGACAAAATTTGAGACCAAAATAGAGACGACAAAGCGTCCAAGTAATCCAATCTATCCCAAACTGTGTGATCCATGCTTTATGCTTCATTTATAAGGCTTTACTCAATGAGCATCAATGATCAGTTTGAACTGATCACTTTATCTAGCCGATCAACTTGACATATCCCTGTAAATTATCCGTAACTTTTGATTTAGAACTGAGAATGACATGAATACAAAGCCCACATTAAGCTAACTCAATTTTCTATATTGTAACAAAATTTGAGACATAAATAGATACGACAAAACGTCCAAGTAATCAAATATATCCAAAACTATGTGATGCCATACATTATGCTTCATTTAGAAGCCTTTACTCAATGAGAACCAGTGATCAGTTTAGAATAATCATATTAACTGTCCGATAAACTTGATATGTCCGCACTAAATCGTCCATAACTTTTGATTTAGAGCTCAGAATGACACGAATCCAATGGCCACGTTAAGCTAGCTTAAGTTTCTATATTGTAACAAAATTTGAGACAAAAATAGATACGACAAAAGTCCAAGTAATCAAATATATCCAAAACTGTGTAATGCCATGCATTATGCTTAATTTATAAGCTTTACTCAATGAGCACCAATGATCAGTTTAGAATAATCATATTAACTGGAAGATACTCTTGACATGGCCGCAGTAAATCGTCCATAACTTTGGATTTTGAGCTCCGAATGACACGAATCCAATGCACATGTTAAACTTGCTTAATTTTCTATAGTTTGATAAAATTTGAGACAGAAATAGAGAAGACAAAGCGTCCAAGTAATCCAATCTATCCAAAACTACATGATGGAATGTTGTCTGCTTCATTAATAAGCCTTTACTTAAAGAGCACCAATGATCAGTTTAGAATCATAACTTTAAATGGCCGATCAACTTGATATATGTGCACTGAATCGTTTGTACATTTTGATTTAGAGCTCATATTGACACAAATCCAATATCCACATTAAGCTAGCGAAATTTTCTATATTGTAACAAAATTTGAGACAGAAATAGATATGACAAAGCATCAATGATCAGTTTAAAATGATCACTTTAAAATGATCACTTTATCTAGCCGATCAACTTAACATTTCCGCAGTAAATCATCTGTAACTTTTGATTTAGAGCTCAGAATGACACGAATACAAAGCCCACATTAAGCTAGCTCTATTTTCTATATTGTAACAAAGTTTGAGACAAAAATAGATACGACAAAGCGTCCAAGTAATCCAATATCCAAAACTATGTGATGCCACGCATTATGCTTCATTTAGAAGTCTTTACTCAATGATCACCAATGATCAGTTTAGAATAATCATATTAACTGGCAGATCAACTTGACATGTACGCAATAAATCGTTCGTAACTTTGGATTTTGAGCTCCGAATGACATGAATCCAATGCACACGTTAATCTTGCTTAATTTTCTATATTTTCACAAAATTTGAGGCAAAAATAGAGACGAAAAAGTGTCCAAGCAATCCAATCTATGCCAAACTATGTGATGCAATCTGTATGCTTCATTTATAAGCCTTTTCTTGAAGAGCACCAATGATCAGTTTAGAATGATAACTTTAAATGGCCATTCAACTTGATATGTGTGCATTGAATCGTCCGTAAGTTTTGATTTAGAGCTCATACTGACACAAATCCAATATCTACATTAAGCTAGCTCAATTTTATATATTGTAACAAAATATGAGACAAAAATAGATATGACAAAGCGTCCAAGTAATCAAATATATCCAAAACTGTGTGATGCTATGCATTATGCTTCATTTAGAAATCTTTACTCATTGATCACCAATGAGCAGTTTAGAATAATCATATTAACAGACCGCTCAACTTGACATGTCCACAGTAAAGTTTCCGTAACTTTTAATTTTGAGCTTAGAATGACACGAATCCAATGCGCACATTAAACTTGCTAAATTTTCTATATTTTGACAAAATTTGAGACAGAAATGGAGACGACAAAGCGTCCAAGTAATCCAATCTATCCACAACTACGTGATGCAATGTTGTATCTTCATTTATAAGCCTTTACTTAAAGAGCACCAATGATCAGTTTAAAATGATAACTTTAAATGGCCGATCAACTTGATATGTCTGCACTAAATCTTCCATAACTTTTGATTTAGAGCTCGGAATGACACAAATCCAATGTCCACGCTAAGCTAGCTCAATTTTCAATATTGTAACAACATTTGAGAAACAAATAGATACAACAGAGCGTCCAAGTAATCCCATCTATCCAAAATTGTGTGATGTCATGCATTATGCTTCATTTATAAGCATTTACTCAATGAGGACAAATGATCAGTTTAGAATAATCATATTACGTGGCCGATCACCTTGACATATCCGCACTAAATTGTCCATAACTTTTGATTTAGAGCTCAGAATGACACGAATCCAATGCCCACGTTAAGCTAGCTTAATTTTCTTTATTGTAACAAAATTTGAGACAAAATAGATACCACAAAGCGTCCAAGTAATCATATATATCACAAAATTTCTGATGCCATGCATTATGATTCATTTAGAAGTCTTCACTCAATGAGCACCAATGATCAGTTTAGAATAATCATATCAACTGGCCGATAGACCTGACAAGTCCACAGTAAATCGTTTGTAACTTTTAATTTTGAGCAGATAATGACACGGATACAATGCACACGTTAAACTTGCTAAATTTTCTATATTTGGACAAAATTTGACAATGAAATATAGACAACAAAGCATGCAAGTAATCTAATCTATCCCAAACTGCGTGATGCCATGCTTTATGCTTTATTTATAAGCCTTTACTTAAGGAGCTCCAATGATCAGTTTAGAATGATAACTTTAACTGGCCAACCAACTTGACATGTCCGCAGGAAATCGTCCGTAAATTTTGATTTACAGCCCAGAATGACACCAATCGAATGGCCACGTTAAGCTAGCTCAATTTTCTATATTGTCAGAAAATTTGAGACAAAAATAGAGACGACAGCCTCCAAGTAATCCAATCTATCCTAAATTTTGTGATGCCATGCTTTATGCTTCATTTATAGCCTTTACTTAAAGAGCACAATGATCAGTTTAAAATGATCAATTTAGCTGGACGATAAACTTGACATCGCAGCACTAAATAGTATGTAACTTTTGATTTAGGTCTAAGAATTACACGAATCCAATACCCACGATATGTTAGCTCAATTTTCTATACGACAAAGTGTCCAAGCAAGCCAATCTATCCAAAACTGTAAGATGTCGTGCATTATGCTTCATTTATAAGCCTTTACTCATTGAGCACCAATGATCAGTTTAGAATAATAATATTAACTGGCCGATTAAGTTGACATGTATGCACTCAATTGTCTGTAATTTTCGAGTTAGTGCTCCGAATGACACGAATACAATACACACGTTAAGCTTGCTAAAGTTCCTATATTTGGACAAAATTTGAGATAGAAATAGAGACGATAAAGCGTGCAAGTAATCCAATCTATCCAAAACTGTGTGATGCCATGCTTTATGCTTCACTTATAAGCCTTTACTTAATGAGCTCCAATGATCAGTTTCGAATGATTATTTTACGTGGCTAATCAACTTGACATGTCCGCACTAAATCGTCCATAACTTTGCTTTAGACAGTAGAATGACACAAATCCAGTTCCCACGTTAAACAAGCTCAAATTTCTACATTGTAGCAATATTTGAGGGAGAAATATACATACGACAAATCGTCCAAGTATTCCAATATATCCAAAACTGTGTGATGCCATGCACTATGCTTAATTTATAAGCCTTTACTCAGTGAGCACCAATGACCAATTTAGAATAATCATATTAACAGACCGATGAACTTGACATGTCCGCACAAAATCATCGGTAACTTTTGATTTTGAGCTCAAAATGACACGTATCCAATGCTCACGTTAAGCTAGATACATTTTCTATATTTTAACAAAATTTGAGATAGAAATAGAGACGACAAAGCGTCCAAGTAATCCAATCTATCCAAAACTGTGTGATGTCATGCATTATGCTTCATTTATAAGCCTTTACGCAATGAGCACCAATGATCAGTTTAAAATAATCATATTAACTGGCCGATCAACTTGACGTGGCGCACTAAATTTTCCGTAAAATTTTGATTTAGAGCTTAGAATGATACGAATCATTGCCCAAGTTAAGCTTGCTAAATTTTCAATATTTTAACAAAATTTGATACAGAAATAGAGACGACAAAGCGTCCAAGTAATCGAATCTTTCCCAAACTGCGTGATGTCATGCTTTATGCATCATTTATTAGCCTTTACTTAAGTAGCACCAATGGCCAGCTTAGATTGATAACTTTAACTGGCCGATCAACTTGACATGTCCGCAATAAATCGTCCGTAAATTTTGATATATAGCTCAGAATGACAAGAATCCAATATCCCATTAAGCTAGCTCAATTTTCTATTGTAACTGAATTTGAGAAAGAAATAGATACGGCAAAGCGTCCAAGTAAACAAATATTTCCAAAACTGTGATGCCAAGCATTATGTTTCATTTAGAAGCCTTTACGCAATGAGCACCAATGATTAGTCTAGAATGATCACTTTAATTGACCGATATACTTGACATTTCCGCACTAAATCGTCTCTAACTTATGATTTAGAGCTTAGAATGACACCAATCGAATGACCACGTTAAGCTAGCTCAATTTTCTATATTGTCACAAAATTTGAGACAAAAATAGAGACGACAAATCATCCAAGTAATCAAATCTATCCTAAATTTCGTGATGCCATGTTTTATGCTTCATTTATAAGCCTTTACATAAAGAGCACTAATGATCACTTTAACTGGCTGATCAACTTCACAAATCTGCACTAAATAGTATGTAACTTTTGATTTAGAGCTCAGAATTACACGAATCCAGTACCCACGTTATGCTAGGTCAATTTTCTATATTATATCAAAATTTGAGAGAGAAATAGATACGACAAAGTGTCCAAGCAAGCCAATCTATTCAAAACTGTAAGATGTCGTGCATTATGCTTCATTTATAAGCCTCTACTCATTGAACACCAATGATCAGTTTAGAATAATCATATTAACTGGCCGATTAAGTTCACATCTATGCACCAAATTTTTCGTAATTTTCGATTTAGAGCTCTGAATGACACGAATCTAATGCCCACGTTAAGCTAGCTCAATTTTCTATATTGTGACAAAATTTGAGACAGAAATAGAGATGAAAGAGCGTCTAAGTAATCCAATCTATCTCAAACTGTGTTATGCTATGCTTTATGCTTCATTAACTGGCCGATAGACCTAACATGTCCGTAGTAAATCTTTCGTAACTTTTGATTTTGAGGTCAGAATGAAACAAATACAATGCACACGTTAAGCTTGTTAAATTTTCTATATTTGGACAAAATTTGAGATAGAAATAGAGACGACAAAGCATGCAAGTAATCCAATCTATCCCAAACTGTGTGATGCCATGCTTTATGCTTCATTTATAAGCCTTTACTTCATGAGCTCCAATGATCAATTTAGAATGATTATTTTAATTGGCCGATCAACTTGACATGTCCGCACTAACTCGTCCATAACTTTGATTTAGACCGTAGAATGACACAAATCCAATTCCCACGTTAAGCTAGCTCAACTTTCTACATTGTAACAAAATTTGAAACATGAATATACATACGACAAATCGTCCAAGTATTCCAATCTATTCAAAACTGTGTGATGCCATGCATTATGCTTCATTTATAAGCCTTTACTCAATGAGAACCAGAGACCAATTTAAAATAATCATATAAACTAACCGATGAACTTGACATGTCCGCACAAAATCTTCAGTAACTTTTGATTTTGAGCTCAGAATGACACGTATCCATTGCTCATGTTATGCTAGATAAATTCTCTATATTTTAACAAAATTTGAGAAAGAAATTGAGACGACAAAGCGTACAAGTAGTCCAATATATCCAAAACTATGTGATGCCATGCATTTTGCTTCATTTATAAGACTTTACGCAATGAGCACTAATGATCAGTTACGAATAATCATATTAACTGGCCGATCAACTTGACATGTTGCATTAAATCGTCCGTAACTTTTTATTTTGAGCTCAGAATGATAAGAATCAATGCCCGCATTAATCTTGCTAAATTTTCTATATTTTGACAAAATCTGAGACTGAAAGAGAGACGACAAAGCGTCCAACTAATCCAATCTTTCTCAAACTGCGTGATGCCACACTTTATGGTTCATTTATAAGCCTTTACTTAAAGAGGGCCAATGACCAGTTTAGAATGATAACTTTAAGTGGGCGATCAACTTGACATGTCCGCACTAAATCGTCTCTAGTTTTTTATTTAGAGTTCAGAATGAGACGAATCCAATGCCCACGTTAAGCTAGCTCAATTTTCTATATTGTAACAAAATTTGAGACAAAAATAGATACGACAAAGCATACAAGTAATCCAATCTATCAAAAACCATGTGATGCGATGCATTATGCTTCATTTAGAAGCCTTTACTCAATGAGAACCAATCATCAGTTTAGAATAATCATATTAACTGGCCGATCAACTTAACATATATCCAATATATCCCAAACTGCGTGATGCCATGCTTTATGATTTATTTATAAGCCTTTACTTAAAGAGCACCAACGATGAGTTTAGAATGATCACTTTAACTGACCGATCAAATTGACATGTCCGCACTAAATCGTCCGTAAATTTTGGTTTAGAGCTTAGAATGACATGAATCCAATGGTACGTTAAGCTTGCACAACTTTCTATATTGTAACAAAATTTGAGACAGAAATAGAAACGACAAATCGTGCAAGTAATTCAATAAATCCAAAACTGTGGGATGCCTTGCATTATGCTTCATTTAGAAGTCTTTACTCAATGAGCACCAATGATCAGTTTAGAATAATCATATTAACTGGCCAATCAACTTCACATGTACTCACTAAATCGTCCGTAACTTTTTATTTAGAGCTCAGAATGACACGAATCAAATACCCACGTTAATCTAGCTAAATTTTCTATATATTGCAAAATTTGAGATAGAAATAGAGTGGACAAACCGTCCAAGTAATCCAATAAATCCAAAACTGTGTTACGCCATGTATTATGCTTCATTTAGAAGGCTTTACTCAATGAGCACCAATGATCAGGTTAGAATAATCATATTAACTGGCCAATCAATTAGACATGTTCGCACTAAATCATCCGTAACTTTTAATTTAGAGCTCAGAATGACACGAATCCAATGCCCACGCTCAGCAAGCTAAAATTTTAACATTTTACAAAATTTGAGACAGAAATAGAGGCAACACAACGTCCAAGTAATCTAATCCATCCCAAACTGCGTGATGCCGTGCTTTATGCTTCATTTATAAGCCTTTACTCAATCAGCACCATTAATCAGTTTAGAATAATTATCTTAACTGGTTGATTAACTTGACATGTTTGCACCAACTCATCCGTAATTTTTGATTTAGAGCTCTGAATGACTCGAATCCAATGCCCACGTTAAGCTAGCTCAATTTTCTATATTGTGGCAAAGTTTGAGAAAGAAATAAGTTTTTAGGTAATCCAATCTATCCCAAACTACGTGATGCAACACTTTATGCTTCATTTATAATCCTTTACTTAATGAGCTCCAATGATTAGTTTAGAATGATTACTTTAACTGGCGGATAAACTTACATGTCCGGAGTAAATCGTTTGTAATTTTTGATTTAGAGCTCAGAATGACACAAATCCAATGCCAACGTTAAGCTAGGTCAATTTTTTATATTATAACAAAATTTTAGAGAGAAATATATACGGCAAAGCGTCCAAGTATTCAATCTATCCAAAACTGTGTAATGCCATGCATTATGCTTCATTTATAAGCCTTTACTCAATGAGCACCAATTATCAATTTAGAATAATCATATTAGCTGGCCGATGAACTTGACATGTCTATAATAAATCGTCAGTAACTTTTGATTTTGCGCTCAGAATGACACGAAACCAATGCCCACGTTAAGCTAGATAAATTTTCTATATTTTAACAAAATTTGAGATAGAAACAGAGACGACAAAGCATCCAAGTAATGTAATCTATCCAAAACTGTGTGATGCCATGCATTATGATTTATTTATAAGCCTTTACTCAATGAGCACCAATGATCAGTTTAGAATAATCATATTAACTGGCCGATCAACTTGATGTGGCACACTAAATTGTCTGTAAAGTTTTGATTTTGAGCTCAGAATGATACAAATCAATGCCCACGTTAAGCTTGCTACATTCTCTATATTTTGACAAAATTTGAGACAGAAATAGAGACGAAAAAGCGTCCAAGTAATCCAATCTTTCCCAAACTGTGTAATGGCATGCTTTATGCTTCATTTATAAGCCTTTATTTAAGGAGCACCAGTGACCAGTTTAGAATGATAACTTAAAGTGAGCGATCAGCTTGACATGTCTGCAATAAATTGTCCATAAATTTTGATTTAGATCTTAGAATGACACAAATCCAATGCCAACGTTAAGCTAGCTCAATTTTCTACATTGTAAAAAAATTTGATACAAAAATATATATACAACAAAGCGTCCAAGTATTCCAATCTATCCAAAATTGTGTGATGCCATGCATTATGCTTAATTTATAAGCCTTTACTGAATGAGTACCAATGACCAATTTAGATTAATCATATTCACTGGCTGATCAACTTGACATGTCCGCAATAAATTGTTAGTAGCTTTTGATTTTGAGCTCAGAATGACACGTATCCAATGCCCACGTTAAGCTAGATAATTTTTCTATATTTTAACAAAATTTGAGAATGAAATAGAGATGATAAAGCGTCCAAGTTATTCAATATATCCAAAACTATGTGATGCCATGCATTATGCTTCATTTATTAGCCTTTACTCAATGAGCATCAATGATGAGTTTAGAATAATCATATTAACTAACCGATCAGCTAGACATGCCGCACCAAATCATCCGTAACTTTTGATTTTGAGTTCAGAATGAAACGAATCCAATGCCCAGGTTAACCTAGCTCAATTTTCTATATTGTGACAAAATTTGAGATAGAATTAGGTACAACAAAGCGTCCAAATAAATCAATCTATCTAAAATTGGGTGATGCCAAGCATTATACTTCATTTATAAGCCTTTACTCAATGAGCACCAATGATCAGTTTAGAATAATCATATTAACTGGTCGATCAACTTGATGTGTCCACCCCAAATCGTCCGTTACTTTTGATTTTGAGCTTAGAATGACACGAATCCAATGCCCACGTTAACCTAGCCAAATTTTCTATATTTTGAAAAAATTTGACACCCAAATAGAGACGAAAATGCGTCCAAGTAATCCAATCTATCCGAAACTGCTGATCAACTTGACATGTCCGCAATAATTTTTATTTATAGCTCAGAATGATTCCAATCCAATGCCCACGTTAATCTAGCTCAATTTTCTAAATTGCCACAAAATTTGAGACTAAAATAGAGACGAAAAAGTGACCAAGTAATCCAATCTATCCCAAACTTCTTGATGTCATGCTTTATGCTTCATTTATGCTTTACTTAAAGAGCACCAATGATTAATTTAGAATGATCATTTTAACTAACCGATCAACTTGACATGTCTGCATTAAATCGTCCATAAATTTTGATTTAGAGCCCATAATGACACGAATGCAATGCCCAGTTAAGCTAGCTAACTTTTCAATATTGTAACAAAATTTGAGACAAAAATAGATATGACAAAGCGTCCACGGAGCCTTTACTCAATGAGCACCGATGATCAGTTTAGAATGATCCCTTTAACTGGCCGATCAACTTGACATGTCCAACCTAAATCGTCCGTAACTCTTGATTTATAGCTCAAAATGACATCAATCGAATGCCCACGTTAATCTAGCTTAATTATCTATTTTCTAGCTCAGCTTAGAATAATCATATTAACTTGCTGGTCAACTTGACATGTCTCGAGTAAATCATCCGTAACTTTGGATTTTGAGCTCAGAATGACACGAATCCAATGCACATGTTAAACTTGCTTAATATTCTTTATTTTAACAAATTCTACGACAGAAATCAAGACAAAAAAGCGTCCAAGTAATCCAATATATCCCAAACTTCGTGATGACTTGCTTTATGCTTTATTTGTAAGCCTTTACTTAAAGATCACTAATGATCAGTTTAGAATGATCACATTAACTGGCCGATCGACTTGACGTGGCCGCACTAAATCGTCCGTAACTTTTGATTTAGAGTTCAGAATGACACGATTCCAGTGCCAACATTACGCTTGGTCAATTTTCTACATTGTAATAAAATTTATGACGAAAATAGATAAGAAAAAGCGTCCAAGTAATCCAATATATCCCAAGCAGTGTGATGCTATGCATTATGCTTCACTTAGAAACCTTTACTCAATGAGCACCAACGATAAGTTTAGAATAGTCATATTAACTGGCCGAAATTGTCCGTAACTTTTTATTTTGAGTTCAGTATGAACCGAATCCAATGTCCACGTTAAGCTAGCTAAATTTTCTATATTTTGACAAATTTTGAGACACAAGTTGAGACAAAATGCGTTCAAGTATTCCAATCTAACCCAAACTGCATGATGCTATTCTTTATGCTTTATTTATAAACCTTTACTTAAAGAGCACCAATGATTAGTTTAGAATGATCACTTTAAATCGCCGATCAACATGACATGTCTGCACTAAATCGTCTGTAATGTTTTATTTAGAACTTAGAATGACACGAATCCAATGTGCACGTTAAGCTAGTTCAATTTCCTATATTGTAGCAAAATTTGAGACATAAATAGATACGACAAAGCGTCCAAATAATCTAATCTATCCAATACTATAAGATGCCGTGCATTATGATTAATTTATAAGCATTTACTCAATGAGCACAGTTTAGAATAATCATATTTACTGGTTGATCAACTTGACATGTCCGCATTAAATCGTCCGTAACTTTTGATTTAGAGCTTAGAATGACACGAATCCAATGCCCACGTTAAGCTAACTCAATTTTCTATAGTGTAACAAAATTTGAGACAGAAATAGATACGACAAAGCATCCTAGTAATCCAATATATCCAAAACTACATGATGTTATGCTTTATGCTTCACTTGGAAGCCGTTACTTAAAAAGCACCAATGATAAGTTTAGAATGATCACTTTAACTGGCCAATGAACTTGACATGACTGGACTAAATCTTCGGTAACTCTTGATGTATAGTTCAAAATCACACGAATCTAATGTCCATGTCAAGCTAGCTCAATTTTCTATATTGTAACAAAATTGGAGGCATAAATAGATACGACAAAGCTTTCAAGTAATCCAATCTATCAAAAACTATAAGATGTCGTGCATTATGCTTCATTTATCAGCATTTACTCAATGATCACCAATGATTAGTTTAGAATAATCATATTAAATGGCCAATTAACTTGACATGTTGGCACTAAATCATTCGTAACTTTTGATTTGAGCTCAGAGTGACATGAATCCAATGGAAAGTTAAGCTAGATAAATTTTCTATGTATTAACAAAATTTGAGACAAAAATAGAGACGACAAATTGTCCAAATATTCCAATCTATAAAAAATTTTGTGATGCCATGCATTATGCTTCATTTATAAGCCTGTATCCAATGAGCACCAATGATTTGTTTAGAATAATCATATTAACTGGCCAAAAAACTTGACATATCCGCACTAAATCGTCCGTAACTTTTGATTTTGAGTTCAGAATAACATGAATCCAATGCCCACATTAAGCGAGAAAGATTTTCTATATATTATCAGAGTTTGATACAGAAATGGAGATGACAAAGTGTCCAAATAATCCAATCTATACAAAACTGTGTGATGTCATGCATTATGCTTCATTTATAACCCTTTATTCAATGAGCACTAATGATCAGTTTAGAATAATCATATGAACTCGCCAAACAACTTGACTGGTCCGCACTAAATCGTCCGTAACTTTTGATTTGAGCTCAAATGGACATGATTCCAAAGCCCACATTAAGCTAGATAAATTTTGTATGTAATAACAAAGTTTGAGACAAAATTGAGACGACAAAATGTCCAGATAATCCAATCTATACAAAACTGTGTAATGCCATGCATTATGCTTCGTTTATAAGCCTTTACTCAATGAACACCAATGATTAATTTACAATAATCATATTAACCGGCCGATAAACTTGATATGTCCGCACTACAATGTCTGTAACTTTTGATTTTGAGCTCAGAATGACATGAATCCAATGCCCACGTTAAGCTAGATAAATTTTCTAGGACATAACAAAATTTTAGACAAAACTAGAGACGACAAAGTGTCCAAATAATCCAATCTATACAAAATTGTGTGATGCCATGCATTATAAGCCTTTACTCAATGAGCACCAATGATCAGTTTAAAATAATCATATTAACTGGCCAATCAACTTGACATGTCCACACTAAATCATCCATACATTTTGTTTTTGAGCTCAGAATGACACGAATCCAATGCCCACGTTAAGCTAGCAAAATTTTCTATATTTGAATAGAATTTGAGATAGAAATAGAGACAACATAACGTCCACGTAATCCAATATGTCCCAAACTGCGTGATTCTATGCTTTATGCTTCACATATAAGCCCTTTCCTAAAAAGCACCAATGATCAGTTTAGAATGATCACTTTAACTGGTCGATCAACTTGCCATGTCCGCACTAAATCGTCCGAAACTTTTGATTTAGAGCTCCGAAGAACACGAATCCAATGTCAACGTTAAGCTAGCTCAATTTTCAATATTGTAACAAAATTTGAGAGATAAATAGATACGACAAAGCATCCAAGTAATCCAATCTATCCAAAACTACAAGATACCGTGTATTATGCTTCATTTGTAAGCCTTTACTCAATGTGCACCAGTGATCAGTTTAGATTAATCATATTAACTAGCTGATCAGCGTGACATGTCCGCACCAAATCGTCCACAACTTTTGAACTGAGCTCAGAATGACATGAATCCAATGCCCACGTTAAGCTAGATAAATTTTCTATGTATTAACAAAATTTGAGACAAAAATAGAGACAACAAATTGTCCAAATATTCCAATCTATAAAAAATTGTGTGATGCCATGCATTATGCTTCATTTATAAGCCTGTATCCAATGAGCACCAATGATTTGTTTAGAATAATCATATTAACTGGCCAAAAAACTTGATATATCCGCACTAAATCGTCCGTAACTTTTGATTTTGAGTTCAGAATGACATGAATCCAATGCCCGCATTAAGCGAGATAGATTTTCTATATATTATCAGAGTTTGATACAGAAATGGAGATGACAAAGTGTCCAAATAATCCAATCTATACAAAACTGTGTGATGCCATGCATTATGCTTCATTTATAACCCTTTATTCAATGAGCACTAATGATCAGTTTAGAATAATCATATGAACTCGCCAAACAACTTGACTGGTACGCACTAAATCGTCCGTAACTTTTGATTTGAGCTCAAATGGACATGATTCCAATGCCCACATTAAGCTAGATAAATTTTGTATGTAATAACAAAGTTTGAGACAAAATTGAGACGACAAAATGTCCAGATAATCCAATCTATACAAAACTGTGTAATGCCATACATTATGCTTCGTTTATAAGCCTTTACTCAATGAACACCAATGATTAATTTACAATAATCATATTAACCGGCCGATAAACTTGATATGTCCGCACTAAAGTGTCTGTAACTTTTGAGTTTGAGCTCAGAATGACATGAATCCAATGCCCACGTTAAGCTAGATAAAGTTTCTATGAAATAACAAAATTTTAGACAAAACTAGAGACGACAAAGTGTCCAAATAATCCAATCTATACAAAATTGTGTGATGCCATGCATTATAATTCATTTATAAGCCTTTACTCAATGAGCACCAATGATCAGTTTAAAATAATCATATTAACTGGCCAATCAACTTGACATGTCCACACTAAATCATCCATACATTTTGTTTTTGAGCTCAGAATGACACGAATCCATTGCCCACGTTAAGCTAGCAAAATTTTCTATATTTTAATAGAATTTGAGATAAAAATAGAGACAACATAACATCCACGTAATCCAATATGTCCCAAACTGCGTGATTCTATGCTTTATGCTTCACATATAAGCCCTTTCCTAAAAAGCACCAATGATCAGTTTAGAATGATCACTTTAACTGGCCGATCAACTTGCCATGTCCGCACTAAATCGTCCGAAACTTTTGATTTAGAGCTCCAAAGAACACGGATCCAATATCCACGTTAAGCTAGCTCAATTTTCAATATTGTAACAAAATTTGAGAGATAAATAGATACGACAAAGCATCCAAGTAATCCAATCTATCCAAAACTACAAGATACCGTGTATTATGCTTCATTTGTAAGCCTTTACTCAATGTGCACCAGTGATCAGTTTAGATTAATCATATTAACTAGCTGATCAGCGTGACATGTCCGCACCAAATCGTCCACAACTTTTGAACTGAGCTCAGAATGACATGAATCCAATGCCCACGTTAAGCTAGATAAATTTTCTATGTATTAAAAAAATTTGAGACAAAAATAGAGACGACAAATTGTCCAAATAATCCAATCTATAAAAAATTGTGTGATTCCATGCATTATGCTTCATTTATAAGCCTGTATCCAATGAGCACCAATGATTTGTTTAGAATAATCATATTAACTGGCCAAAAAACTTGACATATCCACACTAAATCGTCCGTAACTTTTGATTTTGAGTTCAGAATGACATGAATCAAATGCCCGCGTTAAGCGAGATAAATTTTCTATATAATATCAGTGTTTGATACAGAAATGGAGATGACAAAGTGTCCAAATAATCCAATCTATACAAAACTGTGTGATGCCATGCATTATGCTTCATTTATAACCCTTTATTCAATGAGCACCAATGATCAGTTTAGAATAATCATATGAACACGCCAAACAACTTGACTGGTCCGCACTAAATCGTCCATAACTTTTGATTTGAGCTCAAATGGACATGATTCCAATGCCCACGTTAAGCTAGATAAATTTTCTATGTAATAACAAAGTTTGAGACAAAATTGAGACGACAAAATGTCCAGATAATCCAATCTATACAAAACTGTGTAATGTCATGCATTATGCTTCATTTATAAGCCTTTACTCAATGAACACCAATGATTAGTTTACAATAATCATATTAACCGGCCGATAAACTTGATATGTCCGCACTAAATTGTCTGTAACTTTTGATTTTAAGCTCAGAATGACATGAATCCAATGCCCACGTTAAGCTAGATAAATTTTTATGTAATAACAAAATTTGAGACAAAACTAGAGACGACAAAGTGTCAAAATAATTCAATCTATACAAAACTATGTGATGCCATGCATTATACTTCATTTATAAGCCTTTACTCAATGAGCACCAATGATCAGTTTAAAATAATCATATTAACTGGCCAATCAACTTGACATGTCCACACTAAATCATCTATACATTTTGATTTTGAGCTCAGAACGACACGAATCCAATGCCCACGTTAAGCTAGCAAAATTTTCTATATTTTAATAGAATTTGAGACAGAAATAGAGACAACATGACGTCCACATAATCCAATATGTCCCAAACTGCGTGATTCTATACTTTATGCTTCACATATAAGCCCTTTCCTAAAAAGCAACAATGATCAGTTTAGAATGATCACTTTAACTGGCCGATCAACTTGCCATGTCCGCACTAAATCGTCCGAAACTTTTGATTTAGAGCACCGAAGAACACGAATCCAATATCCACGTTAAGCTAGCTCAATTTTCTATATTGTAACAAAATTTGAGACATAAATAGATACGACAAAGCATCCAAGTAATCCAATCTATCCAAAACTACAAGATACCGTGTATTATGCTTCATTTATAAGCCTTTACTCAATGTGCACCAGTGATCAGTTTAGAATAATCATATTAACTAGTGGATCAACGTGACATGTCCGCACTAAATCGTCCACAACTTTTGAATTGAGCTCAGAATGACATGAATCCAATGCCCACGTTAAGCTAGGTAAAATTTCTATGTATTAACAAAATTTGAGACCGAAATAGAGACGAGAAAGTGTCAAAATAATCCAATCTATAAAAAACTATGTGATGTCATGCATTATGCTTCATTTATAAGCCTATATTCAATGAGCACCAATGATCAGTTTAAAATAGTCATATTAACTGGCCGATAAACTTGACATGTTCGTAGTAAATCATCCGTAACTTTTGATTTTGAGTTCAGAATGAAACGAATCCGATTCCCATGTCAAGGTAGCTCAATTTTCTATATTGTGACAATATTTTAGACAGATCTAGATACGACAAAGCGTCCAAATAATTCAATTTATCCCAAACTGCATGATACCATCCATTATGCTTCATTTATTACTCTTTACTCAATGAGCACCAATGATCAGTTTACGATAATCATATTAACTGGCCGATAAACTTGACATGTCTGCACAAAATCGTAAGTAACTTTTGATTTTGAGCTCATAATGACATGAATCCAATGCCCACATTAAGCTAGATAAATTTTCTATATATTAACTATATTTGAGGCAGAAATGGAGACGACAAAGTGTCCATATAATCCAATCTATTCAAAACTGTGTGATGCCATGCATTATGATTCATTTATAAGCCTTTACACAATGAGCACCAATGATCTGTTTAGAATAATCATATTAACTGGCCGATAAACTTGACATGTCTGCACTAAATTGTCCGTAACTTTCGATTTTAAGCTCAGAATAACATGAATCCAATGTCCACCTTAAGCTAGATCAATTTTCTATATATTAACACTAATTGAGGCAGAAATGGAGACGACAAAATGTCCAAATAATCCAACATATTCAAAACTGTGTGATCCCATGTATTATGCTTCATTTATAAGCCTTTACTCAATGAGCACTAATGATCAGTTGAGAATAATCATATTAACTGGCCAATCAACTTGACATGTCCGCACTAAATCGTCCATAACTTTTGATTTTGAGCTCAGAATGACACGAATCCAATGCTCATGTTAAGCTAACAAAATTTTCTATATTTTGATAGAATTTGAGACAGAAATAGAGACAATAAAGCATCCACGTAATCCAGTATATCCCAAACTGCATGATGCTATGCTCTATGCTTCACTTATAAGCCCTTACTTAAAAAGCACCAATGATCAGTTTAGAATGATCACTTTAACTAGCCGATCAACTTGACTTGTCCGCACTAAATCGTGTGTAACTCTTGATTTCGAGCTAAGAATGACACGAATCATATGCCCACGTTAGGCGTTCTCGATTTTCTATATTGTGAGTAAGTTTGAGGCAAAAATAGAGACGACAAAGTGTCCAAGTAATCGAATCTATCCAAAACTCCGTGATTGATGCTTTATGCTTCAATTATAAGCCTTTACTCAATGAGCACCAATGATCTGTTCAGAATAATCAAATTAACTAGCCGATCAACTTGACATGTACGCACTAAATTGTTCGTAACTTTTGATTTTGCGCTCAGAATGACACGTATCAATATGCCCACGTTATTCTAGCTCAATTTTCTATATCGTAAAAACATTTGAGACAGAAATATTGATGATAATGCGCCAAGGAATCCAATCTATAAAAAACTGTGTGATATCATGCATTATGCTTCATATATAATCCTTTACTCAATGAGCACCAATGATTAGTTTAGAATAATCATATTAATTGGCCGATCAATTTTACGTGTACGCACTAAATCGTCCGTAACTTTTGATTTTGAGCTCAAAATGAGACGTATCCAATGCCCATGTTATTCTACCTCAATTTTCTATATCGTAAAAATTATTGAGATAGAACTAGATACGACAAAGTATCCAAATAATTCAATCTATCCCAAACTCCACGATGGGATGCATTATGCTTCATTTATAAGACTTTACTCAATGATCACCAATGATCAGTTTAAAATAATCATATTAGTTGGCCGATCAACTTGACATGTCCGCACTAAATCGTCCGTAACTTTTGATTTTGAGCTAAAAATGACATGAATCCAATGCCCAGGTTAAGCTAGCTAAATTTTCTATATTTTTCAAAATTTAAGACAGAAATAGAGACGACAAAGCGTCCAAGTAATCCAATCTATCCCAAACTGTGTGATGCCATGATATATACTTCATTTATAA
Source organism: Pugionium cornutum (assembly GCA_018901935.1). NCBI lineage: Eukaryota > Viridiplantae > Streptophyta > Magnoliopsida > Brassicales > Brassicaceae > Pugionium > Pugionium cornutum. Next base: position 23,783,393 of record CM032160.1, read on the forward strand.
GCCTTTATTTAATGAGCACCAATGATCAGTTTAGAATGAATCACTTTAACAAGCCGATCAATTTGATTAGTCTGCACTAAATCGTCTGTAACTCTTGATTTAGAGCTAAGAATTACATGAATCATATGCCCACATTAAGCATTTTTGATTTTCTCTATTGTGAGTAAGTTTGAGGCAGAAATAGAGACGAGAAAGTGTCGAAGTAATCGAATCTATCCCAAACTCCGTGATCAATGCTTTATGCTTCATTTATAACGCTTTACTCAATATGCACCGATGATCAGTTCAGAATAGTCATATTAACTGGCCGATCAACTTCACATGTACGCACTAAATGGTCCGTAACTTTTGATTTTGAGCTCACTATGACACGTATCCAATGCCCACGTTCTTCTAGCTCAATTTTCTATATCGTAAACAAAATTTGAGACAGAACTAGATACGACAAAGTATCCAAATAATTTAATCTATCCCAAGCTCCACGATGCCCTTCATTATCCTTCATTTATAACCCTTTACTCAATAAGCACCAATGATCAGTTTACAATAATCATATTAACTGGCCGATCAACTTGACATGTGCCCACTAAATCGTCCGTAACTTTTGATTTAGAGCTAAGAAAGACACAAATCCAATGACCACCTTAAGCTTGCTAAAGTTTCTATATTTTGACAAAATTTGAGACAAAAATAGATACGACAAAGCCTCCATGTAATCCAATCTATCCCAAACTACGTGATTCCATACTTTATGCTTCATTTATAAGCCTTTACTTAAAGAGCACCAATGATCACTTTAGAATGATCACTTTAACTAGGCGATCAACTTGACTTGTCCGCACTAAATCATCTGTAACTCTTGATTTAGAGAAAAGAATGACAGGAATCCGGTGCCCACGTTAATCTTTCTCGATTTTCTATATTGTGAGAAAATTTGAGACAGAAATAGAGACGAAAAAAGTGTCCAAGTAATTGAATCAATCTTGAACTGCATGATCCATGCTTTATGCTTTATTTATAAGCCTTTATTCAATGAGTACAAAAGATCAGCATTGAATGATCACTTTAACTGGCAGATCAACTTGACATGTATGCACTAAATCTTCCATAACTTTTGATTTAGAGCTCAGAATGACACGAATCCAATGCCCAAGTTAAGCTAGCTGAATTTTCTATATTGTAACAAAATTTGAGACCAAAATAGATACGACAAAGCGAGCAAGTAATCCAATATATCCAAACCTGTGTGATGCCATGGATTATGCTTCATTTAGAAGCTTTTACTCAATAGCACCAATGATCTTTTAGAATAATCATATTAATTTGCCGATCAACTTGACATGTCCGTAATAAATAGTCTGTAGCTTTTGATTTTGAGCTTAGAATGACACGAATCCAATGACCATGTTAAGCTAGATAAATTTTCTATATTTTTACAAAATTTGAGATAGAAATGGATAAGACAAAGCGCCATGTAATCCAATCTATCCAAATTTTTGTGATGCCATGCATTATGCTTCATTTATAAGCTTTTACTCAATGAGCACCAATGATCAGTTCAGAATAATCATTTTAACTAGCTGATCAACTTGACATGTATGCACTAAATCGTCCGTAACTTTTTATTTTGAGCTCGGAATGACACATATCCAATGCTCACGTTATTCTAGCTCAATTTTCTATATCGTAAAAAAATTTGAGACAGAAATAGATACGAAAAAGCATCCAAATAATTCTATCTATTCCAAGCTCCAGGATTCCCTGCATTATGCTTCATTTATAAGCCTTTACTCAATAAGCACCAATTATCAGTTTAGAATAATCATATTAGCTGGCCGATCAGCTTGACATATCCGCACAAAATTGCCCATAACTTTTGATTTAGAGCTAAGAATGACACGAATCCAATGACCACATTAAGCTAGATAAATTTTCTATATTTTGACAAAAGTTGAGACATAAATAGATATGACAAAGCCTCCATGTAATCCAATATATACCAAACTGCGTGATTCCATGCTTTATGCTTCATTTATAAGCCTTTATTTAAAGAGCACCAATGATCAGTTTAGAATAATCACTTTAACTAGGCGATCAACTTGACTTGTCTGCACTAAATCGTATGTAACTCTTGATTTAGAGATAAGATTGACACGAATCCTATGCCCACGTTAAGCTTTCTCGATTTTCTATACTGTGAGAAAATTTGAGGCAAAAATAGGGATGATAAAGTGTCCAAGTAATCGAATCTATCCCGAACTGTGTGATCCATGCTTTATGCTTCATTTATAAGCCTTTACTCAATGTGCACCAATGATCAGTATTGAATGATCACTTTAACTGGCTGATCAACTTGACATGTCTGCACTAAATCATCCGTAACTTTGATTTAGAGCTCAGAATGACACGATTCCAATGACCAAGTTAAACTAGCTGAATTTTCTATATTGTAACAAAATTTGAGACAAAAATAGATACGACAAAGCATACAAGTAATCCAATATATCCAAATCTGTGTGATGCCATGGATAATGCTTCATTTAGAAGTCTTTACTCAATCAGGACCAATGATCAGTTTAGAATAATCATATTAATTGGCCGATCAACTTGACATATCCGCACTAAATCATCCGTAACTTTTGATTTTGAGCTCAAAATGACACGAATCCAATGCCCATGTTAAGCTCGATAAAATTTCTATATTTTAATAAATTTTGAGATAGAAATGGATAGGACGAAGCGCCAAGTAATACAATCTATCAAAAACTGTGTGATGCCATGCACTATGCTTCATTTATAAGCCTTTACTCAATGAGCACCAATGATCGGTTCAGAATAATCATATTAACTGGCCGATCAACTTGAAATATACAGACTAAATATTCCGTAACTTTTTATTTTGAGCTCAGAACGACACCTATCCAATGCCCACGTTATTCTAGCTCAATTTTCTATATCATAAAAGTTTTTCAGACAGAACTAGTTATGTCTAAGCGTGCAAATAATTCAATATATCCCAAACTCAATGATGCCCTGCATTATGTTTCATTTAAAAGCATTTACCCAATGAGCACAAATTATCAGTGTAGAATAATCATATTAACTGTCCGATCAACTTGACATGTCCATAAAAAATCATCCGTAACTTTTTATTTAGATCTAAGAATGACACGAATCCAATGCCCATGTTAAGCTAGGTAAATTTTCTATATTTTGACAAAATTTGAGACAGAAATAGAGACAACAAAGCCTCAATATAATCCAATCTATCCCAAACTGCATGATTCCATGCTTTATGCTTGATTTATAAGCCTTTACTTAAAGACCACCAATGATCAGTTTAGAATGATTACTTTAACTGTCCAATCTATTTGATAAGTCCACACTAAATGGTCCGTAATTTTTTATTTATAGCTCAGAATGACACGAATCCAATGCCCAAGTTAATTGAGCTCAATTTTCTAAATTGTAACAAAATTTGAGACTGAAATAGATACGATAAAGCGTCCAGCTAATCCAATCTATTCAAAACTGTAAGATGCCATGCATTATGTTTCATTTATAAGCCTTTACTCAATGAGCACCAATGATCACTTTAGAATGATCACTTTAACTGGCGATCAACTTGACATGACTACGTTTAGTCGTCCGTAACTTATGATTTAGAGCTCCGAGGGACACAAATCCAATGCTCACGTTAAGGTAGATCAATTATCTATATTGTGAGAAAATTTGAGACAGAACTAGATACGACAAAGCGTACAAGTAATCCAATCTATCTCAAACTACGTGATGCCATGCATTATGCTTCATTTATAAGCCTTTACTCAATGAGTACTATTGATCTGTATAGAATAATCACTTTAAGTAGACTCCCAACTTGACATGTCTTCACTAAATCGTCCGTAAATTTTTATTTAGAGCTCAGAATGACACGAATCAAGTCTTCACATTAATCTAGATCAATTTTCTATATTATAACAACATTTTAGGCAGAAATAGATATGAAATAGCATCCAAGTAATCCAATCAATCGAAAACTGTTTGATGCCATGCATTATACTTTATTTAAAAGCCTTTACTCAATGAGCACCATCGATCAGTTTAGAATAATCATATTAACTGGCTGATCAACCTGACATGTCCTCAGTCAATTGTCCCTACCTCTTTATTTGAGCTTATAATGACACGAATTGAATTCCACGTTAAGCTAGAGAAATGTTCTATATTTTGACAAAATTTGACACAGAAACAGAGATGACAAGGCGTCCAAGTAATTCAATCTATCCCAAATTGCGTGATGCAATTCTTTAGGCTTCATTTATACTTTAGTTAATGAACCCCAATGATCAGTTTAGAATGATCACTTTACATGGCCGATCAACTTGTCGTGTCCGCACTAAATCATCCGTAACTTTTGATTTAGAGCTCATACTGACACGAATCCAATGCCCACAATAACTTATCTCAATTCTCTATATTTTGACAAAATTTGAGACACAAATAGAGACGATTAAGCATCCAAGTAATCCAATTTATACCAAACAGCGTAATGCCATGCTTTATGCTTCATTCTTAAAGCTTTACTTAATGAGCACCAATGATCAGTTTAACTCGCTGATCAACTTGACATGTATGCACTAAATCGTCCGTAACTTTTGATTTAGAGCTTAGAAACACACGAATCGAATGCTCACGTTAAGTTAGCTCAATTTTTTATATTGTAACAAAATTTGAGATAGAAATAGATAAGACAAAGTGTCCAAGTAATCCAATATATGCAAAAGTGTCTGTTGCCATGCATTATGCTTCATTAATAAGCCTTTACGCAATGAGCACCAATGATAAGTTTAGAATGATGACATTTATTGGCCGATCAACTTGACATGTATGCACTAAAGCGTTCATAAGTTTTGATTTAGAGCTAAGAATAACACGAATCAATTGCCCACGTTAAGCTAGCTCAATTTCTATATTGTGACAAATTTTGAGGTAGAAATAGATACGACAAAGCGTCCAAGTAATCCAATCCATCTAAACTGCGTGATGTCATGCACTATTTTTCATTTATAAGCTTTTACTCAATGAGCACCAATGATCATTTTATAATCAATGTTGTAACTCGTCAGTAAATCGTCCAGTAACTTTTGATTTATAGCTCAAGATGACACGAATCCAATGCGCACATTAAGCTAGTTCAATTTTCAAAATTGTGACAAAATTTGAGGTAGAAGTAGATATGACAAAGCGTCCAAGTAATCCAGTCTATCCCAAACTGCGTGATGTCATGCCATATGCTTCATTATAAGCCTTTACTTAATGAGCACCAATAATCAGTTTAGAATGATCACTTTAACTGGCCGATCGACTTGACATATCCGCACTAAATCGTATGTAACTATTGATTTACAACTCAGAATGACACGAATAAGATGCCCACGTTAGACTAGCTCAGTTTTCTATATTTTGACAAAATTTGAGACCGAAATAGAGACGACAAAGCGTCCAAATAATCCAATCTATCCCAAACAGCTTGAAGCCATGCATTATGCCTCATTTATAAGCCTTTATTTAGTGAGCACTAATGATCATTTTATAATGATCATTTTAACTAGCCGATGAACTTGACATATCCGCACTAAATCGTCCGTAACTTTTGAGTTAGAGGTTGGAATGACACAAATCCAGTGCCCACGTTAACCTAGCTCAATTTTCTATATTGTGACAAAGTTTGAGACAAAAATAGAGACCAAAAAGCGTACAAGTAATCCAATCTATCCTAAAATGTGTGATGCCATGCTTTATGCTTCATTTATAAGCCTTTACTTAATGAGCACCAATGAACAGTTTTAAATCATCACTTTAACTGGTCGATCAACTTGACATTTCCACACTAAATCGTCCGTAACTTTTGATTTAGAGCTCAGAATGATAGGAATCCAATGCCCACTTAAGGTAGCTCAATTTTCTATATTTTGACAAAATTGGGAACAGAAATAGAGATGACAAACCGTTCAAGTAATCCAATCTATCCCAAATTGTGTGATGCCATGGTTTTTGCTTCATTTATTAGCTTTTACTTAATGAGCACCAGTGATCAGTTTAGAATTATCACTTTATCTGGCCGATCAACTTGACATATCTGCACTAAATCATCCCTAACTTTTGATTTAGAGATCAGAAACACATGAATCCAATGTCCACGTTAATCTAGATCAATTTTCTATATTATAACAAAATTTGTGACAGAAATAGGTATGACAAAGCATCCAAGTAATCCAATCTATCAAAAACTATTTGATGCCATGCATTATGCTTCATTTATAAGCCTTTACTCAATGAGCAACAATGATCAGTTTAGAATGATCACTTTAATTGGCCGATCAGCTCTACATGTACGCACTAAATCGTCCGTATCTTTTGATTTAGAGCTTAGAAACACATGAATCCAAGGCCCACGTTAAGGTAGCTCAATTTTCTATATTGTAACAAGATTTAAGACTGAAATAGATACGACAAAACATCCTAGTAATTCAATCTATCATAAAACTGTGTGATGACATGCATTATGATTCATTTATACGCCTTTACTCAATGAGCACTAATGATCACTTTAGAATGATCCCTTTAACTGGCTGATCAACTTGAAATGTCCACACTAAATCATCCATAACTTTTGATTTAGAGATCAGAATTACACGAATCCAATGCCCACGTTATGCTAGCTCAATTCTCTTTTTTTTGACAAAATGTGTGATAGAAATGGGGATGACAAAGCATCCAAGTAATCCAATCTATCCCAAACAACTTGATGCCATGCATTAAGCTTCATTTATAAGCCTTTATTTAATGAGCACCAATGATCAGTTTAAAATGATCACTCTAACTGGCCAATCAACTTGACATGTCCGCATTAAATCGTCTCTAACTTTTGATTTATAGCTCGGCATGACACGAATACAGTGCCCACGTTAAGCTAGCTCCATTTTCTATACTGTGACAAAGTTTGAGACAAAAACAGAGACGACAAAGCGTACAAGTAATCCAATCTATCCCAAAATGCATGATGCCATGCTTTATGCTTCATTTATAAGCCTTTACTTAATGAGCACCATTGATCAGTTTTGAATGATCACTTTAACTGGCTGATCAACTTGACATTTCCGCACTAAGTCGTCCGTAACTTTTGATTTAGGGCTCAGAATGACACGAATCAAATGCCTACGTTAAGCTATCCCAATTGTCAATTTTTTGACAAAATTTGGGACAAAAATAGAGACGACAAAGCGTACAAGTAATCCAATCTTTCCCGAACTGCATGATGTCATGCTTTATGTTTCATTTATAAGCCTTTACTTAATGAGCACCAATGATCAGTTTAGAATAATCACTTTAACAGAGCGATGAACTTGACATTTCCACATTAAATTATACATAACTTTTGATTTAGATCTTATAATGACACGAATCCAATGCCCACGTTAAGCTAACTCAATTCTCTATATTCTGACAAAATTTCAAACAGCAATATAGACGACAAAGCATCCAAGTAATCCAATTTATAACAAACTGCGTGATGTCATGCTTTATGCTTTTTTATAAGCCTTTACTTAATTAACCCAATGATCAGTTTAGAATGATCACTTTAACTAGCCAATCAATTTGAAATGTACACACTAAATCATCCATAACTTTCGATTTAGAGCTCAAATACACACAAATCAAAAGTCCACGTTAAGCTAGCTCAATTTTCTATATTGTAACAAAATTTGAGACAAAAATAGTTACAAAAAGCGTCCATGTAATCTAGTCTATCCAAAATGTTTGATGTTATGCATTATGCTTCATTTATAAGCATTTATTTAATGGGCACCAATGATCAATTTAGAATTATCACTTTTAACTGGCCGATCAACTTGACATTTGCCCAAATCGTTCGTAACTTTTGATTTAGAGTTTAGAAACACATGAATCCAATGCTCACGTTAAGCTAACTCAATTTTCTATATTGTAACAAAATTTGAGACATAAATAAATATGACAAAGTGTCCAAGTAGTCCAATCTATCCACATCTGTATGATGCCATGCATTACGCTTCATTTATAAGCCTTTACTCAATGAGCACCAATGATCAGTTTAGAATAATCACTTAAACTCGACGATCAACTTGACATGTGCACACTAAATCATCCATAACTTTTGATTTAGAGCTCAGAATGACACGAATCCAATGCCCATGCTAAGCTAGCTCAAGTTTATATTTAGACTTAATTTGAGACAGAAATAGAGACGACAAAGCGTACAGGAATGCAATCAATCTAAACTGCTTGATGCCATGCATTATGCTTCCTTTATAATCCTTTATTTAATGAGAACCAATGATCAGTTTAGAATCATCACTTTAACATGTCGATCAACTTGACATGTCTGCACTAACTCATCCATAACTTTTGATTTTGAGCTCAGAAACACACGAATCAAATGGTCACGTTAAGCTAGCTCAATTTTCTATATTGTAACAAAATTTGAGACGAAATAGATAGGACAAAGCGTCCAAGGTGATCCTATCTATCTAAAACTATGTGATACCATGCATTATGCTTCATTTATAAGCCTTTACTCAATATGCACCAATGATAAGTGTAGAATGATCACTTTAACTGGCCGATCAACTTGATATGTCCGCACTAAATTATCAATAAGTTTTGTTTTACAGCTCGGAATGACATGAATCCAGTGCCCATAAATTAAGTCTTTACTTAATGAGCACCAATGATCAGTTTTGAATGATCACTTTAACAGGCTGATCAACTTGACATGTCCTCACTAAATCGTCGTAACTTTTGGTTTAGAGCTCGGAATAACAGGAATCTACTGCCCACATTAAGCTAGCTTAATTTCTACATTGTGAAAAAGTTTGAGAGAGAAATAGATACGACAAAGCGTCCAAATAATCCATCCATCCCAAACTGTGTGATGCCATTCTTTAGGCTTCATTTAAAAGCCTTTACTTAATGAGAATCAATGATCAGTTTTGAATGATCACTTTAACTGGTTAATCAACTTGACATGTCTACACTAAATCATCTGTAACTTTTGATTTAGAGCTCTGAATGACATGAATCCAATGCCAACGTTAAGCTAGCTCAATATTCTATTTTTTAACAAAATTTGAGAGAGAAATAGCAACGACAAAGCGTCCAAGTAATCCAATCTATCCCAAACTGCGTGATACCATGATTTATGCTTTATTTATAAGCCTTTTACTAAATGAGCACAAATGATCAGTTAAAATGATCACTTTAACTGGCCGATCAACTTAACATATACGTATTAATTCGTCCGTAACTTTTGATTTAGAGGTCAGAAACACACAAATAAAATCCCCACGTTAATCTATCTCAATTTCCTATATTGTAACAAAATTTGAAGCAGAAATAGAGACGACAAAGCGTCCAAGTAATCCAATCTATCCCAAAATGTGTAATGACATGCTTTATGCTTCATCCATAAGCCCTTACTTAATGAGAAACATTGATCAGTTTAGAATGATCACTTTAACTGGCCGATCAACTCTACATGTACGCACTAAATCGTCCGTAACTTTTTATTTAGAGCTTAGAAAAACATGAATCCAGTGCCCATGTTAAGCTAGCTCAATTTTCTATATTGTAACAAAATTTTGAGACAGAAATAGATATGACAAAGCATCCAAGTAATCCAATCAATCCAAAATTGTGTGATGCCATGCGCTATGCTTCATTTATAAGCCTTTACTCAATCAGTACTAATGATCAGTTTAGAATGATCACTTTATCTCACTGATCAACTTGACATGTCCACACTAAATCATCCATAACTTTTGATTTAGAGCTTAGAATCACACGAATTCAACGCCCATGTTAAGCTACCTCAGTTTTCTATATATTGACATTATTTGAAACAAAAATAGAGACGACAAAGCGTCTAAGTAATCCAATCTATCGAAACTGCTTGATGCCATGCTTTATGCTTCATTTATATGCCTTTACTTAGTGAGCACCAATGATCAGTTTAGAATGATAATTTTAACTGGCCGATCAACTTGACATGTCCACACTAAATCGTCCGTAACTTTTGATTTAGAGATTCGTATCACACAAATCCAATGCCCACTTTAAGCTAGCTCAATTTTCTATATTGTGACAAAGTTCGAAACATAAATAGATACGACAAAGCGTCCAAGTAATCCAATCCATCCAAAACTACGTGATGCCATTCTTTAGGCTTCATTTATAAGCCTTTACTTAATGAGCACCAATGATAAGTTTTGAATGATCACTTTAACTAGCCGATCAACTTGACATGTCCACACTAAATCGTCCATAACTTTTGATTGAGAGCTCAGAAAGACACGACTCCAATGCCCATCTTAAACTACCTAAATTCTCTATTTTTGACAAACATTGAAACAGAAATAGAGATGAAAAAGCATCCAAGTAATCCAATCTATCTCAAACTGCGTGATGCCATGCATTATTTTTCATTTATAAGCTTTTACTCAATGAGAACAAATAATCAGTTTAGAATGATCATTTTAACAGAACTATCAACTTGTCTTGTCTGCACTAAATTGTCCATAACTTTTGATTTATAGCTAAGAATGACACGAATCCAATGCCCACATTAAGCTATTTCAATTTTCTATATTCTGAAAATATTTGAGATAGAAATAGATACGAGAAGACCTCCAACTAATACAATCTATCTAAAAGTGTGTGATACCTTGCATTATGCTTCATTTATAAGCCTTTACTCAATGAGCACCAATCATCAGTTTAGAATGATAACTTTAACTGGCGGATCAAGTTAACTTGTACCGCACGAAATCGTCCGTTACTTATGATTTAGAGCTCAGATTGACAAGAATCCAAAGCCCACATTAATCTACCTCAATTTTGAATATTTTGACAATTTGTTAGACAGAAATAGAGACAATAAAGCATCCAAGTAATCCAATCTATCCAAACTGCTTGATGCCATGCAATATGCTTCATTTATAAGCCTTCACTTAATGAGCACCAATGATCAGTTTAGAATGATCACTTTAACTAGTCGATCAACTTGACGTATCCGCACTATATTGTCCTTTACTTTTGATTTAGAGCTCGGAATGACACAAATCCAATGCCCATGTTAAGCTAGTTCACTTTTCTATATTGTGACAAAATTTGAGACAAAACTAGATATGACAAAGGGTCCAAGTAATTCAATCTATCAAAGACTGTTTGATACAATGCATTATGCTTCATTTATAAGTCTTTTCTCAATGATTACCAATGATCAGTTAAAAATAATTATATTAACTGCCCGATCAACGTGACATGTCCGCACTAATTCGTACATAGCTTTTGATTTTGAGCTCATAATGACAAGAATCCAATGCCCACGTTAAGCTAGTTCAATTTTCTATATTGTGACAATGTTTGAGACATAATTAGATACGAGAAAGCGTCCAAGTAATCCTATCTATCCAAACTCCTTGATGCCATGCATTATGCTTCATTTATAAGCATTTAATTAATGAGCACCAATGATCAGTTTAGAATGATCACTTTAACTGGCCAATCAACTTGGCATGTACGCACTAAATTGCCTGTAACTTTTGATTTAAAGCTCAGAATGACACGAATCCAATGCCCACATTAAGCTAGCTCAATTTTCTATATAGTGACAAAATTTGACATAGAAATCGATACGACAACGCATCTAAGTAATCCAATCCATCCCAAACTGCGTGATGCTATCCATTATATTTCATTTATAAGCTTTTACTAAATGAGAACCAATGATCAGTTTAGAATGATCATTTTAACTGGCCGATCAACTTGTCATGTTTGCACTGTATCATCAATAACTTATGATTTATAGCTTAGAATGAGACGAATCCAACGCCCGCATTAACGTAGTTCAATTCTCTATATTGCTAAAAAATTTGAGACCGATCTACATACAACAAGGTGTCTAAGTAGTACAATCTATCCCAAACTCCTTGATGCCATGCATTATTTATAAGCCTTTACTTAATGAGCACCAAAGATCAGTTCAGAATGATCACTTTAACTAGCCAATCAACTTGACATGTCTGCCCTAAATAGTCCGTAACTTTTTGATTTGAGCTCAAATGGACATGATTCCAATGCCCACGTTAAGCTAGATAAATTTTCTATGTAATAACAAAGTTTGAGACAAAATTGAGACGACAAAATGTCCAGATAATCCAATCTATACAAAACTGTGTAATGCCATGCATTATGCTTCGTTTATAAGCCTTTACTCAATGAACACCAATGATTAGTTTACAATAATCATATTAACCGGCCGATAAACTTGATATGTCCGCACTAAATTGTCTGTAACTTTTGATTTTAAGCTCAGAATGACATGAATCCAATGCCCACGTTAAGCTAGATAAATTTTTATGTAATAACAAAATTTGAGACAAAACTAGAGACGACAAAGTGTCAAAATAATTCAATCTATACAAAACTGTGTGATGCCATGCATTATACTTCATTTATAAGCCTTTACTCAATGAGCACCAATGATCAGTTTAAAATAATCATATTAACTGGCCGATCAACTTGACATGTCCACACTAAATCATCTATACATTTTGATTTTGAGCTCAGAACGACACGAATCCAATGCCCACGTTAAGCTAGCAAAATTTTCTATATTTTAATAGAATTTGAGACAGAAATAGAGACAACATAACATCCACATAATCCAATATGTCCCAAACTGCGTGATTCTATGCTTTATGCTTCACATATAAGCCCTTTCCTAAAAAGCAGCAATGATCAGTTTAGAATGATCACTTTAACTGGCCGATCAACTTGCCATGTCCGCACTAAATCGTCCAAAACTTTTGATTTAGAGCTCCGAAGAACATGAATCCAATATCCACGTTAAGCTAGCTCAATTTTCTATATTGTAACAAAATTTGAGGCATAAATAGATACGACAAGGCATCCAAGTAATCCAATCTATCCAAAACTACAAGATACCGTGTATTATGCTTCATTTATAAGCCTTTACTCAATGTGCACCAGTGATCAGTTTAGAATAATCATATTATTTAGCTGATCAACGTGACATGTCCGCACTAAATCGTCCACAACTTTTGAATTGAGCTCAGAATGACATGAATCCAATGACCACGTTAAGCTAGGTAAAGTTTCTATGTATTAACAAAATTTGAGACCGAAATAGAGACGACAAAGTGTCAAAATAATCCAATCTATAAAAAACTATGTGATGCCATGCATTATGCTTCATTTATAAGCCTATATTCAATGAGCACCAATGATCAGTTTAAAATAATCATATTAACTGGCCGATAAACTTGACATGTTCGTAGTAAATCATCCGTAACTTTTGATTTTGAGTTCAGAATGAAACGAATCTGATTCCCATGTCAAGGTAGCTCAATTTTCTATATTGTGACAATATTTTAGACAGAACTAGATAAGACAAAGCGTCCAAATAATTCAATTTATCCCAAACTGCATGATACCATCCATTATGCTTCATTTATTAGTCTTTACTCAATGAGCACCAATGATCAGTTTACGATAATCATATTAACTGGCCAATAAACTTGACATGTCTGCACAAAATCGTAAGTAACTTTTGATTTTGAGCTCATAATGACATGAATCCAATGCCCACATTAAGCTAGATAAATTTTCTATATATTAACTATATTTGAGGCAGAAATGGAGACGACAAAGTGTCCAAATAATCCAATCTATTCAAAACTGTGTGATGCCATGCATAATGATTCATTTATAAGCCTTTACTCAATGAGCACCAATGATCTGTTTAGAATAATCATATTAACTGGCCGATAGACTTGACATGTCCGCACTAAATTGTCCGTAACTTTTGATTTAAAGCTCAGAATAACATGAATCCAATGCCCACATTAAGCTAGATCAATTTTCTATATATTAACACTAATTGAGGCAGAAATGGAGACGACAAAATGTCCAAATAATCCAACATATTCAAAACTGTGTGATGCCATGTATTATGCTTCATTTATAAGCCTTTACTCAATGAGCACTAATGATTAGTTGAGAATAATCATATTAACTGGCCAATCAACTTGACATGTCCGCATTATATCGTCCATAACTTTTGATTTTGAGCTCAGAATGACACGAATCCAATGCCCATGTTAAGCTAACAAAATTTTCTATATTTTGATAGAATTTGAGACAGAAATAGAGACAATAAAGCATCCACGTAATCCAGTATATCCCAAACTGCATGATGCTATGCTCTATGCTTCACTTATAAGCCCTTACTTAAAAAGCACCAATGATCAGTTTAGAATGATCACTTTAACAAGCCGATCAACTTGACTTGTCCGCACTAAATCGTGTGTAACTCTTGATTTCGAGCTAAGAATGACATGAATCATATGCCCACGTTAGGTGTTCTCGATTTTCTATATTGTGAGTAAGTTTGAGGCAAAAATAGAGATGACAAAGTGTCCAAGTAATCGAATCTATCCAAAACTCCGTGATTGATGCTTTATGCTTCAATTATAAGCCTTTACTCAATGAGCACCAATGATCTGTTCAGAATAATCAAATTAACTAGCCGATCAACTTGACATGTACGCACTAAATTGTTTGTAACTTTTGATTTTGCGCTCAGAATGACACGTATCAATATGCCCACATTATTCTAGCTCAATTTTCTATATCGTAAAAACATTTGAGACAGAAATATTGATGATAAAGCGCCAAGTAATCCAATCTATAAAAAACTGTGTGATATCATGCATTATGCTTCATATATAATCCTTTACTCAATGAGCACCAATGATTAGTTTAGAATAATCATATTAATTGGCCGATCAATTTTACGTGTACGCACTAAATCGTCCGTAACTTTTGATTTTGAGCTCAAAATGAGACGTATCCAATGCCCATGTTATTCTACCTCAATTTTCTATATCGTAAAAAATATTGAGATAGAACTAGATACGACAAAGTATCCAAATAATTCAATCTATCCCAAACTCCACGATGGCATGCATTATGCTTCATTTATAAGACTTTACTCAATGATCACCAATGATCAGTTTAAAATAATCATATTAATTGGCCGATCAACTTGACATGTCCGCACTAAATCGTCCGTAACTTTTGATTTTGAGCTAAAAATGACATGAATCCAATGCCCATGTTAAGCTAGCTAAAGTTTCTATATTTTGCAAAATTTAAGACCGAAATAGAGACAACAAAGCGTCCAAGTAATCCAATCTATCCCAAACTGTGTGATGCCATGATTTATACTTCATTTATAAGCTTTTATTTAATGAGCACCAATGATCAGTTTAGAATGATCACTTTAACAAGCCGATCAATTTGACTAGTCTGCACTAAATCGTCTGTAACTATTGATTTAGAGCTAAGAATGACATGAATCATATGCCCGCATTAAGCATTTTTTATTTTCTCTATTGTGAGTAAGTTTGAGGCAGAAATAGAGACGAGAAAGTGTCGAAGTAATCGAATCTATCCCAAACTCCGTGATCAATGCTTTATGCTTCATTTATAAGGCTTTACTCAATATGCATCGATGATCAGTTCAGAATAGTCATATTAACTGGCCGATCAACTTCACATGTACGCACTAAATGGTCCGTAACTTTTGATTTTGAGCTCACTATGACACGTATCCAGTGCCCACGTTCTTCTAGCTTAATTTTCTATATCGTAAACACAATTTGAGACAGAACTAGATACGACAAAGTATCCAAATAATTCAATCTATCCCAAGCTCCACGATGCCCTGCATTATCCTTCATTTATAACCCTTTACTCAATAAGCACCAATGATCAGTTTACAATAATCATATTAACTGGCCGATCAACTTGACATGTCCGCACTAAATCGTCCGTAACTTTTGATTTAGAGCTAAGAAAGACACAAATCCAATGACCACCTTAAGTTTGCTAAAGTTTCTATATTTTGACAAAATTTGAGACAAAAATAGATACGACAAAGCCTCCATGTAATCCAATCTATCCCAAACTACGTGATTCCATACTTTATGCTTCATTTATAAGCCTTTACTTAAAGAGCACCAATGATCACTTTAGAATGATCACTTTAACTAGGCGATCAACTTGACTTGTCCGCACTAAATCATCTGTAACTCTTGATTTAGAGATAAGAATGACAGGAATCCGGTGCCCACGTTAATCTTTCTCGATTTTCTATATTGTGAGAAAATTTGAGACAGAAATAGAGACGACAAAGTGTCCAAGTAATTGAATCAATCTTGAACTGCGTGATCCATGCTTTATGCTTTATTTATAAGCCTTTATTCAATGGGTACAAAAGATCAGTATTGAATGATCACTTTAACTGGCAGATCAACTTGACATGTATGCACTAAATCTTCCATAACTTTTGATTTAGAGCTCAGAATGACACGAATCCAATGCCCAAGTTAAGCTAGCTGAATTTTCTATATTGTAACAAAATTTCAGACCAAAATAGATACGACAAAGCGTGCAAGTAATCCAATATATCCAAACCTGTGTGATGCCATGGATTATGCTTCATTTAGAAGCTTTTACTCAATAGCACCAATGATCTGTTTAGAATAATCATATTAATTTGCCGATCAACTTGACATGTCCGCAATAAATAGTCTGTAGCTTTCGATTTTGAGCTTAGAATGACACGAATCCAATGACCATGTTAAGCTAGATAAATTTTCTATATTTTTACAAAATTTGAGATAGAAATGGATAAGACAAAGCGCCATGTAATCCAATCTATCCAAATTTTTGTGATGCCATGCATTATGCTTCATTTATAAGCTTTTACTCAATGAGCACCAATGATCAGTTCAGAATAATCAATTTAACTAGCTGATCAACTTGACATGTACGCACTAAATCGTCCGTAACTTTTTATTTTGAGCTAAAAATGACACCAATCCAATGCCCAAGTTAAGCTAGCTAAATTTTCTATATTTTGCAAAATTTAAGACAGAAATAGAGACGACAAAGCGTCCAAGTAATCCAATCTATCCCAAACTGTGTGATGCCATGATTTATACTTCATTTATAAGCTTTTATTTAATGAGCACCAATGATCAGTTTTGAATGATCACTTTAACAAGCCGATCAATTTGACTAGTCTGCACTAAATCGTCTGTAACTCTTGATTTAGAGCTAAGAATGACATGAATCATATGCCCACATTAAGCATTTTTGATTTTCTCTATTGTGAGTAAGTTTGAGGCAGAAATAGAGACGAGAAAGTGTCGAAGTAATCGAATCTATCCCAAACTCCGTGATCAATGCTTTATGCTTCATTTATAAGGCTTTACTCAATATGCACTGATGATCAGTTCAGAATAGTCATACTAACTGGCCGATCAACTTCACATGTACGCACTAAATCGTCCGGAACTTTTGATTTTGAGCTCACTATGACACGTATCCAATGCCCACGTTCTTCTAGCTCAATTTTCTATATCGTAAACAAAATTTGAGACAGAACTAGATACGAAAAAGTATCCAAATAATTTAATCTATCCCAAGCTCCACGATGCCCTGCATTATCCTTCATTTATAGCCCTTTACTCAATAAGCACCAATGATCAGTTTACAATAATCATATTAACTGGCCGATCAACTTGACATGTCCGCACTAAATCGTCCGTAACTTTTGATTTAGAGCTAAGAAAGACACAAATCCAATGACCACCTTAAGTTTGCTAAAGTTTCTATATTTTGACAAAATTTGAGAAAAAAATAGATACGACAAAGCCTCCATGTAATCCAATCTATCCCAAACTACGTGATTCCATACTTTATGCTTCATTTATAAGCCTTTACTTAAAGAGCACCAATGATCACTTTAGAATGATCACTTTAACTAGGCGATCAACTTGACTTGTCCGCACTAAATCATCTGTAACTCTTGATTTAGAGATAAGAATGACAGGAATCCGGTGCCCACGTTAATCTTTCTCGATTTTCTATATTGTGAGAAAATTTGAGACAGAAATAGAGACGACAAAGTGTCCAAGTAATTGAATCAATCTTGAACTGCGTGATCCATGCTTTATGCTTTATTTATAAGCCTTTATTCAATGGGTACAAAAGATCAGTATTGAATGATCCCTTTAACTGGCAGATCAACTTGACATGTATGCACTAAATCTTCCATAACTTTTGATTTAGAGCTCAGAATGACACGAATCCAATGCCCAAGTTAAGCTAGCTGAATTTTCTATATTGTAACAAAATTTGAGACCAAAATAGATACGACAAAGCGTGCAAGTAATCCAAGATATCCAAACCTGTGTGATGCCATGGATTATGCTTCATTTAGAAGCTTTTACTCAATAGCACCAATGATCTGTTTAGAATAATCATATTAATTTGCCGATCAACCTGACATGTCCGCAATAAATAGTCTGTAGCTTTCGATTTTGAGCTTAGAATGACACGAATCCAATGACCATGTTAAGCTAGATAAATTTTCTATATTTTTACAAAATTTGAGATAGAAATGGATAAGACAAAGCGCCATGTAATCCAATCTATCCAAAATTTTGTGATGCCATGCATTATGCTTCATTTATAAGCTTCTACTCAATGAGCACCAATGATCAGTTCAGAATAATCATTTTAACTAGCTGATCAACTTGACATGTACGCACTAAATCGTCCGTAACTTTTTATTTTGAGCTAAAAATGACACGAATCCAATGCCCAAGTTATGCTAGCTAAATTTTCTATATTTTGCAAAATTTAAGACAGAAATAGAGATGACAAAGCGTCCAAGTAATCCAATCTATCCCAAACTGTGTGATGCCATGATTTATACTTCATTTATAAGCTTTTATTTAATGAGCACCAATGATCAGTTTTGAATGATCACTTTAACAAGCCGATCAATTTGACTAGTCTGCACTAAATCGTCTGTAACTCTTGATTTAGAGCTAAGAATGACATGAATCATATGCCCACATTAAGCATTTTTGATTTTCTCTATTGTGAGTAAGTTTGAGGCAGAAATAGAGACGAGAAAGTGTCGAAGTAATCGAATCTATCCCAAACTCCGTGATCAATGCTTTATGCTTCATTTATAAGGCTTTACTCAATATGCACTGATGATCAGTTCAGAATAGTCATATTAACTGGTCGATCAACTTCACATGTACGCACTAAATCGTCCGGAACTTTTGATTTTGAGCTCACTATGACACGTATCCAATGCCCACGTTCTTCTAGCTCAATTTTCTATATCGTAAACAAAATTTGAGACAGAACTAGATACGAAAAAGTATCCAAATAATTTAATCTATCCCAAGCTCCACGATGCCCTGCATTATCCTTCATTTATAGCCCTTTACTCAATAAGCACCAATGATCAGTTTACAATAATCATATTAACTGGCCGATCAACTTGACATGTCCGCACTAAATCGTCCGTAACTTTTGATTTAGAGCTAAGAAAGACACAAATCCAATGACCACCTTAAGTTTGCTAAAGTTTCTATATTTTGACAAAATTTGAGAAAAAAATAGATACGACAAAGCCTCCATGTAATCCAATCTATCCCAAACTACGTGATTCCATACTTTATGCTTCATTTATAAGCCTTTACTTAAAGAGCACCAATGATCACTTTAGAATGATCACTTTAACTAGGCGATCAACTTGACTTGTCCGCACTAAATCATCTGTAACTCTTGATTTAGAGATAAGAATGACAGGAATCCGGTGCCCACGTTAATCTTTCTCGATTTTCTATATTGTGAGAAAATTTGAGACAGAAATAGAGACGACAAAGTGTCCAAGTAATTGAATCAATCTTGAACTGCGTGATCCATGCTTTATGCTTTATTTATAAGCCTTTATTCAATGGGTACAAAAGATCAGTATTGAATGATCACTTTAACTGGCAGATCAACTTGACATGTATGCACTAAATCTTCCATAACTTTTGATTTAGAGCTCAGAATGACACGAATCCAATGCCCAAGTTAAGCTAGCTGAATTTTCTATATTGTAACAAAATTTGAGACCAAAATAGATACGACAAAGCGTGCAAGTAATCCAATATATCCAAACCTGTGTGATGCCATGGATTATGCTTCATTTAGAAGCTTTTACTCAATAGCACCAATGATCTGTTTAGAATAATCATATTAATTTGCCGATCAACCTGACATGTCCGCAATAAATAGTCTGTAGCTTTCGATTTTGAGCTTAGAATGACACGAATCCAATGACCATGTTAAGCTAGATAAATTTTCTATATTTTTACAAAATTTGAGATAGAAATGGATAAGACAAAGCGCCATGAATCCAATCTATCCAAAATTTTGTGATGCCATGCATTATGCTTCATTTATAAGCTTTTACTCAATGAGCACCAATGATCAGTTCAGAATAATCATTTTAACTAGCTGATCAACTTGACATGTACGCACAAAAGCGTCCATAACTTTTTATGAGCTCGGAATGACACATATCCAATGCTCACGTTATTCTAGCTCAATTTTCTATATCGTAAAAACATTTGAGACAGAAATAGATACGAAAAAGCGTCCAAATAATTCTATCTATTCCAAGCTCCACGATTCCCTGCATTATGCTTCATTTATAAGCCTTTACTCAATAAGCACCAATTATCAGTTTAGAATAATCATATTAGCTGGCCGATCAGCTTGACATGTCCGCACAAAATTGCCCATAACTTTTGATTTAGAGCTAAGAATGACACGAATCCAATGACCACATTAAGCTAGCTAAATTTTCTATATTTTGACAAAAGTTGAGTCAGAAATAGATATGACAAAGCCTCCATGTAATCCAATATATACCAAACTGCGTGATTCCATGCTTTATGCTTCATTTATAAGCCTTTATTTAAAGAGCACCAATGATCAGTTTAGAATAATCACTTTAACTAGGCGATCAACTTGACTTGTCTGCACTAAATCGTATGTAACTCTTGATTTAGAGATAAGATTGACACGAATCCTATGCCCACGTTAAGCTTTCTCGATTTTCTATACTGTGAGAAAATTTGAGGCAAAAATAGGGATGATAAAGTGTCCAAGTAATCGAATCTATCCCGAACTGTGTGATCCATGCTTTATGCTTCATTTATAAGCCTTTACTCAATGTGCACCAATGATCAGTATTGAATGATCACTTTAACTGGCTGATCAACTTGACATGTCTGCACTAAATCATCCGTAACTTTGATTTAGAGCTCAGAATGACACGATTCCAATGACCAAGTTAAACTAGCTGAATTTTCTATATTGTAACAAAATTTGAGACAAAAATAGATACGACAAAGCATACAAGTAATCCAATATATCCAAATCTGTGTGATGCCATGGATAATGCTTCATTTAGAAGTCTTTACTCAATCAGGACCAATGATCAGTTTAGAATAATCATATTAATTGGCCGATCAACTTGACATATCCGCACTAAATCATCCGTAACTTTTGATTTTGAGCTCAAAATGACACGAATCCAATGCCCATGTTAAGCTCGATAAAATTTCTATATTTTAATAAATTTTGAGATAGAAATGGATAGGACGAAGCGCCAAGTAATACAATCTATCAAAAACTGTGTGATGCCATGCACTATGCTTCATTTATAAGCCTTTACTCAATGAGCACCAATGATCGGTTCAGAATAATCATATTAACTGGCCGATCAACTTGAAATATACAGACTAAATATTCCGTAACTTTTTATTTTGAGCTCAGAATGACACCTATCCAATGCCCACGTTATTCTAGCTCAATTTTCTATATCATAAAAGTTTTTCAGACAGAACTAGTTATGTCTAAGCGTGCAAATAATTCAATATATCCCAAACTCAATGATGCCCTGCATTATGTTTCATTTAAAAGCATTTACCCAATGAGCACAAATTATCAGTGTAGAATAATCATATTAACTGGCCGATCAACTTGACATGTCCATAAAAAATCATCCGTAACTTTTTATTTAGATCTAAGAATGACACGAATCCAATGCCCATGTTAAGCTAGGTAAATTTTCTATATTTTGACAAAATTTGAGACAGAAATAGAGACAACAAAGCCTCAATATAATCCAATCTATCCCAAACTGCATGATTCCATGCTTTATGCTTGATTTATAAGCCTTTATTTAAAGACCACCAATGATCAGTTTAGAATGATTACTTTAACTGTCCAATCTATTTGATAAGTCCACACTAAATGGTCCGTAATTTTTTATTTATAGCTCAGAATGACACGAATCCAATGCCCAAGTTAATTGAGCTCAATTTTCTAAATTGTAACAAAATTTGAGACTGAAATAGACTCGATAAAGCGTCCAGCTAATCCAATCTATTCAAAACTGTAAGATGCCATGCATTATGTTTCATTTATAAGCCTTTACTCAATGAGCACCAATGATCACTTTAGAATGATCACTTTAACTGGCGATCAACTTGACATGACTACGTTTAGTCGTCCGTAACTTATGATTTAGAGCTCCGAGGGACACGAATCCAATGCTCACGTTAAGGTAGATCAATTATCTATATTGTGAGAAAATTTGCGACATAACTAGATACGACAAAGCGTACAAGTAATCCAATCTATCTCAAACTACGTGATGCCATGCATTATGCTTCATTTATAAGCCTTTACTCAATGAGTACTATTGATCTGTATAGAATAATCACTTTAAGTAGACTCCCAACTTGACATGTCTTCACTAAATCGTCCGTAAATTTTTATCTAGAGCTCAGAATGACACGAATCAAGTCTTCACATTAATCTAGATCAATTTTCTATATTATAACAACATTTTAGGCAGAAATAGATATGAAAAAGCATCCAAGTAATCCAATCAATCGAAAACTGTTTGATGCCATGCATTATACTTTATTTAAAAGCCTTTACTCAATGACCACCATCGATCAGTTTAGAATAATCATATTAACTGGCTGATCAACCTGACATGTCCTCAGTCAATTGTCCCTACCTATTTATTTGAGCTTATAATGACACGAATCGAATTCCATGTTAAGCTAGAGAAATGTTCTATATTTTGACAA
The DNA here is from genome assembly GCA_018901935.1 of Pugionium cornutum. Lineage (NCBI taxonomy): Eukaryota > Viridiplantae > Streptophyta > Magnoliopsida > Brassicales > Brassicaceae > Pugionium > Pugionium cornutum. The sequence continues at coordinate 23,806,552 of CM032160.1, forward strand.
AATTTGACACAGAAACAGAGACGACAAGGTGTCCAAGTAATTCAGTCTATCCCAAATTGCGTGATGCAATTCTTTAGGCTTCATTTATACTTTAGTTAATGAACCCCAATGATCAGTTTAGAATGATCACTTTACATGGCCGATCAACTTGTCGTGTCCGCACTAAATCGTCCGTAACTTTTGATTTAGAGCTCATACTGACACGAATCCAATGCCCACAATAACTTATCTCAATTCTCTATATTTTGACAAAATTTGAGACACAAATAGAGACGACAAAGCATCCAAGTAATCCAATTTATACCAAACAGCGTAATGCCATGCTTTATGCTTCATTCTTAAAGCTTTACTTAATGAGTACCAATGATCAGTTTAACTCGCTGATCAACTTGACATGTATGCACTAAATCGTCCGTAACTTTTGATTTAGAGCTTAGAAACACACGAATCGAATGCTCACGTTAAGTTAGCTCAATTTTTTATATTGTAACAAAATTTGAGATAGAAATAGATAAGACAAAGTGTCCAAGTAATCCAATATATCCAAAAGTGTATGTTGCCATGCATTATGCTTCATTAATAAGCCTTTACACAATGAGCACCAATGATAAGTTTAGAATGATGACATTTATTGGCCAATCAACTTGACATGTATGCACTAAAGCGTTCGTAAGTTTTGATTTAGAGCTAAGAATAACACGAATCAATTGCCCACGTTAAGCTAGCTCAATTTCTATGTTGTGACAAATTTTGAGGTAGAAATAGATACGACAAAGCGTCCAAGTAATCCAATCCATCCTAAACTGCGTGATGTCATGCACTATTTTTCATTTATAACCTTTTACTCAATGAGCACCAATGATCATTTTATAATCAATGTTGTAACTCGTCAATAAATCGTCCAGTAACTTTTGATTTATAGCTCAAGATGACACGAATCCAATGCGCACATTAAGCTAGTTCAATTTTCAAAATTGTGAAGAGATTTGAGGTAGCAGTAGATATGACAAAGTGTCCAAGTAATCCAGTCTATCCCAAACTGCATGATGTCATGCCATATGCTTCATTATAAGCCTTTACTTAATGAGCACCAATAATCAGCTTAGAATGATCACTTTAACTGGCCGATCGACTTGACATATCCGCACTAAATCGTATTTAACTATTGATTTACAACTCAGAATGACACGAATAAGATGCCCACGTTAGACTAGCTCATTTTTGTATATTTTGACAAAATTTGAGACCGAAATAGAGACGACAAAGCGTCCAAATAATCCAATCTATCCCAAACAGCTTGAAGCCATGCATTATGCCTCATTTATAAGCCTTTATTTAGTGAGCACTAATGATCATTTTATAATGATCATTTTAACTAGCCGATGAACTTGACATATCCGCACTAAATCGTCCGTAACTTTTGAGTTAGAGGTCGGAATGACACAAATCCAGTGCCCACGTTAACCTAGCTCAATTTTCTATATTGTGACAAAGTTTGAGACAAAAATAGACACCACAAAGCGTACAAGTAATCCAATCTATCCTAAAATGTGTGATGCCATGCTTTATGCTTCATTTATAAGCCTTTACTTAATGAGCACCAATGATCAGTTTTAAATCATCACTTTAACTGGTCGATCAACTTGACATTTCCACACTAAATCGTCCGTAACTTTTGATTTAGAGCTCAGAATGATAGGAATCCAATGCCCACTTAAGGTAGCTCAATTTTCTATATTTTGAAAAAATTGGGAACAGAAATAGAGATGACAAAACGTTCAAGTAATCCAATCTATCCCAAATTGTGTGATGCCATGGTTTTTGCTTCATTTATTAGCTTTTACTTAATGAGCACCAGTGATCAGTTTAGAATTGTCACTTTATCTGGCCGATCAACTTGACATATCTGCACTAAATCGTCCCTAACTTTTGATTTAGAGATCAGAAACACATGAATCCAATGTCCACGTTAATCTAGATCAATTTTCTATATTATAACAAAATTTGTGACAGAAATAGGTATGACAAAGCGTCCAAGTAATCCAATCTATCGAAAACTGTTTGATGCCATGCATTATGCTTCATTTATAAGCCTTTACTCAATGAGCAACAATGATCAGTTTAGAATGATCACTTTAATTGGCCGATCAGCTCTACATGTACGCACTAAATCGTCCGTATCTTTTGATTTAGAACTTAGAAACACATGAATCCAAGGCCCACGTTAAGGTAGCTCAATTTTCTATATTGTAACAAGATTTAAGACTTAAATAGATACGACAAACCATCCTAGTAATTCAATCTATCATAAAACTGTGTGATGACATGCATTATGATTCATTTATACGCCTTTACTCAATGAGCACTAATGATCACTTTAGAATGATCCCTTTAACTGGCTGATCAACTTGAAATGTCCACACTAAATCATCCATAACTTTTGATTTAGAGATCAGAATTACATGAATCCAATGCCCACGTTATGCTAGCTCAATTCTCTTTTTTTTTGACAAAATGTGTGATAGAAATGGGGATGACAAAGCATCCAACTAATCCAATCTATCCCAAACAACTTGATGCGATGCATTAAGCTTCATTTATAAGCCTTTATTTAATGAGCACCAATGATCAGTTTAAAATGATAACTCTAACTGGCCAATCAACTTGACATGTCCGCATTAAATCGTCTCTAACTTTTGATTTATAGCTCGGCATGACACGAATACATTGCCCACGTTAAGCTAGCTCCATTTTCTATACTGTGACAAAGTTTGAGACAAAAACAGAGACGACAAAGCGTACAAGTAATCCAATCAATCCCAAAATGCATGATGCCATGCTTTATGCTTCATTTATAAGCCTTTACTTAATGAGCACCATTGATCAGTTTTGAATGATCACTTTAACTGGCTGATCAACTTGACATTTCCGCACTAAGTCGTCCGTAACTTTTGATTTAGAGCTCAGAATGACACGAATCAAATGCCTACGTTAAGCTATCCCAATTGTCAATGTTTTGACAAAATTTGGGACAAAAATAGAGACGACAAAGCGTACAAGTAATCCAATCTTTCCCGAACTGCGTGATGTCATGCTTTATGTTTCATTTATAAGCCTTTACTTAATGAGCACCAATGATCAGTTTAGAATAATCACTTTAACAGAGCGATGAACTTGACATTTCCACATTAAATTATACATAACTTTTGATTTAGATCTTATAATGACACGATTCCAATGCCCACGTTAAGCTAACTCAATTCTCTATATTCTGACAAAATTTCAAACAGAAATATAGACGACAAAGCATCCAAGTAATCCAATTTATAACAAACTGCGTGATGTCATGCTTTATGCTTTTTTATAAGCCTTTACTTAATTAACCCAATGATCAGTTTAGAATGATCACTTTAACTAGCCAATCAATTTGACATGTACACACTAAATCATCCATAACTTTCGATTTAGAGCTCAAATACACACAAATCAAAAGTCCACGTTAAGCTAGCTCAATTTTCTATATTGTAACAAAATTTGAGACAAAAATAGTTACAAAAAAGCGTCCATGTAATCTAGTCTATCCAAAATGTTTGATGCCATGCATTATGCTTCATTTATAAGCATTTATTTAATGGGCACCAATGAGCAATTCAGAATTATCACTTTTAACTGGCCGATCAACTTGACATTCGCCCAAATCGTTCGTAACTTTTGATTTAGAGTTTAGAAACACAAGAATCCAATGCTCACGTTAAGCTAACTCAATTTTCTATATTGTAACAAAATTTGAGACATAAATAAATATGACAAAGTGTCCAAGTAGTCCAATCTATCCACATCTGTATGATGCCATGCATTACGCTTCATTTATAAGCCTTTACTCAATGAGCACCAATGATGAGTTTAGAGTAATCACTTTAACTCGACGATCAACTTGACATGTGCACACTAAATCATCCATAACTTTTGATTTAGAGCTCAGAATGACACGAATCCAATGCCCATGCTAAGCTAGCTCAAGTTTATATTTTGACTTAATTTGAGACAGAAATAGAGACGACAAAGCGTACAGGAATGCAATCAATCTAAACTGCTTGATGCCATGCATTATGCTTCCTTTATAATCCTTTATTTAATGAGAACCAATGATCAGTTTAGAATCATCACTTTAACATGTCGATCAACTTGACATGTATGCACTAACTCATCCATAACTTTTGATTTTGAGCTTAGAAACACACGAATCAAATGGTCACGTTAAGCTAGCTCAATTTTCTATATTGTAACAAAATTTGAGACGAAATAGATAGGACAAAGCGTCCAAGGTGATCCTATCTATCTAAAACTATGTGATACCATGCATTATGCTTCATTTATAAGCCTTTACTCAATATGCACCAATGATAAGTGTAGAATGATCACTTTAACTGGCCGATCAACTTGATATGTCCGCACTAAATTATCAATAAGTTTTGTTTTACAGCTCGGAATGACATGAATCCAGTGCCCATAAATTAAGTCTTTACTTAATGAGCACCAATGATCAGTTTTGAATGATCACTTTAACAGGCTGATAACCTTGACATGTCCTCACTAAATCGTCGTAACTTTTGGTTTAGAGCTCGGAATAACAGGAATCTACTGCCCACATTAAGCTAGCTTAATTTCTACATTGTGACAAAGTTTGAGAGAGAAATAGATACGACAAAGCGTCCAAATAATCCAATCCATCCCAAATGTGTGATGCCATTCTTTAGGCTTCATTTAAAAGCCTTTACTTAATGAGAATCAATGATCAGTTTTGAATGATCACTTTAACTGGTAAATCAACTTGACATGTCTACACTAAATCATCTGTAACTTTTGATTTAGAGCTCTGAATGACATGAATCCAATGCCAACGTTAAGCTAGCTCAATATTCTATTTTTTAACAAAATTTGACAGAGAAATAGCAACGACAAAGCGTCCAAGTAATCCAATCTATCCCAAACTGCGTGATACCATGCTTTATGCTTCATTTATAAGCCTTTTACTAAATGAGCACAAATGATCAGTTAAAATGATCACTTTAACTGGCCGATCAACTTAACATATACGTATTAAATCGTCCGTAACTTTTGATTTAGAGGTCAGAAACACACAAATAAAATCCCCACGTTAATCTATCTCAATTACCTATATTGTAACAAAATTTGAAGCAGAAATAGAGACGACAAAGCGTCCAAGTAATCCAATCTATCCCAAAATGTGTGATGACATGCTTTATGCTTCATCCATAAGCCCTTACTTAATGAGAAACATTGATCAGTTTAGAATGATCACTTTAACTATCCGATCAACTCTACATGTACGCACTAAATCGTCCGTAACTTTTTATTTAGAGCTTAGAAAAACTTCCAGTGCCCATGTTAAGCTAGCTCAATTTTCTATATTGTAACAAAATTTTGAGACAGAAATAGATATGACAAAGCATCCAAGTAATCCAATCAATCCAAAATTGTGTGATGCCATGCGCTATGCTTCATTTATAAGCCTTTACTCAATCAGTACTAATGATCAGTTTAGAATGATCACTTTATCTCACTGATCAACTTGACATGTCCACACTAAATCATCCATAACTTTTGATTTAGAGCTTAGAATCACACGAATTCAACGCCCATGTTAAGCTACCTCAGTTTTCTATATATTGACATTATTTGAAACAAAAATAGAGACGACAAAGCGTCTAAGTAATCCAATCTATCGAAACTGCTTGATGCCATGCTTTATGCTTCATTTATATGCCTTTACTCAGTGAGCACCAATGATCAGTTTAGAATGATAATTTTAACTGGCCGATCAACTTGACATGTCCACACTAAATCGTCCGTAACTTTTGATTTAGAGATTCGTATCACACAAATCCAATGCCCACTTTAAGCTAGCTCAATTTAAAATATTGTGACAAAGTTCGAAACATAAATAGATACGACAAAGCGTCCAAGTAATCCAATCCATCCAAAACTACGTGATGCCATTCTTTAGGCTTCATTTATAAGCCTTAACTTAATGAGCACCAATGATAAGTTTTGAATGATCACTTTAACTAGCCGATCAACTTGACATGTCCGCACTAAATCGTCCATAACTTTTGATTTAGAGCTCAGAAAGACACGACTCCAATGCCCATCTTAAACTACCTAAATTCTCTATTTTTGACAAACATTGAAACAGAAATAGAGATGACAAAGCATCCAAGTAATCCAATCTATCTCAAACTGCGTGATGCCATGCATTATTTTTCATTTATAAGCTTTTACTCAATGAGAACAAATAATCAGTTTAGAATGATCATTTTAACAGGACTATCAACTTGTCTTGTCTGCACTAAATTGTCCATAACTTTTGATTTATAGCTAAGAATGACACGAATCCAATGCCCACATTAAGCTATTTCAATTTTCTATATTCTGAAAATATTTGAGATAGAAATAGATACGACAAGACCTCCAACTAATACAATCTATCTAAACGTGTGTGATACCTTGCATTATGCTTCAAATATAAGCCTTTACTCAATGAGCACCAATCATCAGTTTAGAATGATAACTTTAACTGGCCGATCAAGTTAACTTGTACCGCACGAAATCGTCCGTAACTTATGATTTAGAGCTCAGATTGACAAGAATCCAAAGCCCACATTAATCTACCTCAATTTTGAATATTTTGACAAATTGTTAGACAGAAATAGAGACAATAAAGCATCCAAGTAATCCAATCTATCCAAACTGCTTGATGCCATGCAATATGCTTCATTTATAAGCCTTCACTTAATGAGCACCAATGATCAGTTTAGAATGATCACTTTAACTAGTCGATCAACTTGACGTATCCGCACTATATTGTCCTTTACTTTTGATTTAGAGCTCGGAATGACACAAATCCAATGCCCATGTTAAGCTAGCTCACTTTTCTATATTGTGACAAAATTTGAGACAAAACTAGATATGACAAAGGGTCCAAGTAATTCAATCTATCAAAAACTGTTTGATACAATGCATTATGCTTCATTTATAAGTCTTTTCTCAATGATTACCAATGATCAGTTTAAAATAATTATATTAACTGCCCGATAAACGTGACATGTCCGCACTAATTCGTACGTAGCTTTTGATTTTCAGCTCATAATGACAAGAATCCAATGCCCATGTTAAGCTAGTTCAATTTTCTATATTGTGACAATGTTTGAGACATAATTAGATACGAGAAAGCGTCCAAGTAATCCTATCTATCCATACTCCTTGATGCCATGCATTATGCTTCATTTATAAGCATTTAATTAATGAGCACCAATGATCAGTTTAGAATGATCACTTTAACTGGCCAATCAACTTGGCATGTACGCACTAAATTGCCTGTAACTTTTGATTTAAAGCTCAGAATGACACGAATCCAATGCCCACATTAAGCTAGCTCAATTTTCTATATTGTGACAAAGTTTGACATAGAAATAGATACGACAACGCATCTAAGTAATCCAATCCATCCCAAACTTCGTGATGCTATCCATTATTTTTCATTTATAAGCTTTTACTAAATGAGAACCAATGATCAGTTTAGAATGATCATTTTAACTGGCTGATCAACTTGTCATGTATGCACTGTATCGTCAATAACTTATGATTTATAGCTTAGAATGAGAAAAATCCAACGCCCACATTAACGTAGTTCAATTCTCTATATTGCTAAAAAATTTGAGACCCATCTAGATACAACAAGGTGTCTAAGTAGTACAATCTATCCCAAACTCCTTGATGCCATGCATTATTTATAAGCCTTTACGTAATGAGCACCAAAGATCAGTTCAGAATGATCACTTTAACTAGCCAATCAACTTGACATGTCTGCCCTAAATAGTCCGTAACTTTTTGATTTTGAGCTCAGAATGACACGAATCCAATACCCCCGTTAAGCTAGCTATATTTTCTATATTTTGACAAAATTTGAGACAAATATATAGACAACAAAGCATCCAAGTAATCCAATTTATCCCAAACTGTGTGATGTCATGCTTTATGCTTCATTTATAAGCCTTTACCAAATAATCACCAATGATCAGTTTAGAATGATCACTTTAACAGCTCGATGAAATTGACATGTACAGACTAAATCGTACGTAACTTTTCATTTAGCGCTCAGAAACAAACGAATCAAATGCCCACGTTAAGCTAGCTCAATTTTCTATATTGTAACAAAATTTGAGAATGAAATAGATACGACAAAGCATCCATGTAATCCAGTCCATCCCAAACTGCGTGATGCCATGCATTATTTTTCATTTACAAGCGTTTACTCAATGAGCACCAATGATGAGTTTAGAATGATCATTTTACCTGGTCGATCAACTTGTCATGTCTACCCTAAATCGTCCATAACTTTTGATTTATAGATTAGAATGACACGAATATAATGCCCACATTAAGTTAGTTCAATTTTCTATACTTTGACAAAATTTGAGACATAACTAGAAACGACAAAGCATCCAAGTAAGCCAATCTATCCAAACCTGCGTGATGTCATGCCTTATGTTTCATTTATAATCCTTTACTCAACGAGCACCAATGATACGTTGAGAATGATCAACTTAACTGGCCGATCAACTTGACATGTCCGCACTAAATCGTCCGTAACGTTTGATTTAGAGCTCAGAATGACACGAATCCAATGCCACGTTAAGCTAGCTCAATTTTCTATATTTTGACAAAATTTGAGACAGCAATAGAGACAAAAATGTGTCCAAGTAATCCAATCTATCCAAACTACTTGATGCCATGCATTATGCTTCATTTATTAGCCTCTACTTAAAGAGGACCAATGATCAGTTTAGAATGATCACTTAAACTGGCCAATCAACTTGATATCTCCGCACTAAACAATTCGTAAATTTGATTTAGAGCTCAGAATGATATGAATCCAATGCCCACGTTAAGCTAGCTCAATGTTCTATATTCTGACAAAATTTGAGACCAAAATAGATACGACAAAGCATCCAAGTAATCCAATCCATCCCAAACTGCGTGATGTCGTGCATTATATCGCATTTATAAGCTTTAACGAATGAGCACAACTGATCAGTTTAGAATGATCATTTTAACTGGCCCAACTTGTCATGATACAAGCCTCGATTCAAGGCTTGGATGCGCGTGGGCTGCTTAGAGAAGGTTAGGTGAGAAACTCAACCTTAGACTTCTTGGATAGGGGGTTTTGGGTTGGTATTCCATGGAAGGGTGAAGTGAACCACACGAGGGGTGATGAACCTCGTGATAAATCACAAACTTAGAGCTAGGAGGGCTGGTCTCAACCAGGTTCTAAGTGCACAAGCTTCTTTGAGAGAAAAACTTGTAAAGAGAAAATTTGCACTTTATTAATATCAAAAAGGTTATTGAACTACAATCCTGGAAGGAGCTTTATTAATATGCTCGACAGCTTGACCTTCTAGGGTCGACTCAAAGAAAGAAAAGGAAAGATTACAAAAGTGCACAAATGGAAAATCTACAAAAGTGCATAACCGAAAAAGGACCTATTCCTAAAATGTCTTTGACTCAAAAATGTAAATATTCTAGATCCTACCCTGCAAAACAGAAAGAGGCAAATATTCTTATTGAAAACTTATCTTACTTACCTCACGCCCAAGAAATGGAAGGTGGCCGTCCTTGTGGCATGCACGCGCCTTGCTCCTAGTCTTCGACTTGGAGTAGGGTTAGGAATCCTTGGCCCTGACCTCTCTTGCCACTAAAGCCCAAGTCTCTGAAGTCCCTTGCATTGTTGAGAAGCCTTTGGACTCTTCTTTGCATTTCTGGCCCATTTTCCTTACTAGATCTTCCCCTAGGAGCTTGTCGACCCATAAGCTGAGCTTGTGGAAGAGTGCTCTTGATCTGCTCCTTGTCATTGCTCCTGGCGGCACTACTGGTGTGGAAACTTCCTCTAGATGCATGTCCTGAAGCTGGTAGCTTATCTGGTCCGATTTTCCTTGTGTAGAAGTTGAAACGCTCGTGCACTCGGCTGTATCGGCTGTACCGGCTGGACTGTGCGAGGTACTGGCCGGAATGCCTTCATGACCGGCCAAGTTGATCCCGGAGTAGGTGGCGTCATCAGGGGGACCGGCGGTGTCATCCACGTTGCCACCAATTGTCCCAGAAGCTTGGGCCTCTCCGCCGGCAATGCTGATCGGTCCGGTCCTATTGGTCGAGTATCCAGCGGTACCGCTTGGGCCGGCAGACGTGCCGAATGGCCCGGCTGTCTCGGGCAAGCTTCCTGGTCGGCCAGTCTGGTCTCCTGGCTGGACATACGACCAGATGTCCTCATCATGTCATGTCCGCACTAAATCGTCCGTAACATTTGTTTTAGTGCTCTGAATGACACGAATCCAATGCCCACGTTAAGCAAGCGCAACTTCTATATTGTGACAAAATTTGAGACATAAATAGATACGACAAAGCATCAAAGTCATCCAATCCATCCCAAACTGCATGATACCATGTATTATTTTTTATTTATAAGCTTTTACTCAATGAGCACAAATGATAAGTTTAGAATGATCATTTTAACTGGCCGATCAACTTGTCATGTCTGCACTAAATCGTCCATAACTTTTGATTTATAGCTTAGAATGACACGAATCCCATGCCCACATTAAGCTAGTTCAATTTTTTATATTGTGACAAAAATTTGAGACATTAGAAGATATGACAAAGCATCCATGTAATCCAATATACCCCAACTTGCGTTATGCCATGCCTTATACTTCATTTATAAGCCTTTACTCAATGAGCACCAATGATAAGTTTAGGATGATCACTTTAACTGGTCGATCAACTTAACATTTCCGCACTAAATCGTCCATAAATTTTGATTTAGAGTTCAGAATGACACGAATCCAATGTCCACGTTAAGCTACCTCAATTTTCTATATTATTACAAAATTTGAGACAAATATAGAGACAACAAAGCATCCAAGTAATCCAATCTATCCAAACTCCTTGATGTCATGCATCATGGTTCATTTATAAGCCTTTACTTAATGTGCACCAATGATTAGTTTAGAATGATCACATAAAGTGGCCAATCAACTTGACATGTCTGCACTAAATCGTTCGATACTTTTGATTTCAATCTCAAAATGACATGAATCCAATGCCCACGTTAAGCTAGATCAATTTTCTATATTGTAACAAAATTTGAGACAGAAATAGATATGACAAAGCGTCCAAGTAATCCCATATAATCCAAAACTGTGTGATGCCATGCATTATGCTTCATTTATAATCCTTTACTCATTTAGCACTAATGATCGGTTTAGAATGATCACTTTAATGGGCCGATCAACTTGACATGTCCGTATTAAATCATCCGTAATTTTTGATTTAGAGCTCAAAATGACACGAATCCAATGCACACATTAGGCAAGCTCAATTTATATATTGTGAGAAAATTTGAGACAGAAATAGATACTACAAAATGTCCAAGTAATCCAATCTATACCAAACTGCGTGATGCCATGCATTATATTGCATTTATAATCTTTTACTAAATGAGCACAAATGATAAGTTTAGAATGATTATTTTTTAACTGGCCGATCAACTTTACATGTCCGCACTAAATCATCCGTAACTTTTGATTTAGAGCTCAGAATGACACGAATCCAATGCCACGTTAAGCTAGCTCATTTTTCTATATTTTGACAAAATTTGAGACAGCAATAGAGACAAAAATGTGTCCAAGTAATCCAATCTATCCAAACTCCTTGATGCCATGCATTATGCTTCATTTATTAGCCTCTACTTAATGAGCACCAATGATCAGTTTAGAATGATCACTTAAACTGGCCAATCAACTTGATATCTCCACACTAAACCATTCGTAACTTTGATTTAGAGCTAGAATGATATGAATCCAATGCCCACGTTAAGCTAGCTCAATGTTCTATATTCTGACAAAATTTGAGACAAAAATAGATACGACAAAGCATCCAAGTAATCCAATCCATCCCAAACTGCGTGATGTCGTGCATTATATCGCATTTATAAGCTTTAACAAATGAGCACAACTGATCAGTTTAGAATGATCATTTTAACTGGCCCACCTTGTCACTTGTCATGATACAACCCTCGATTCAAGGCTTGGATGCGCGTGGGCTGCTTGGAGAAGGTTAGGTGAGAAACTCGACCTTAGACTTCTTGGATAGGGGGTTTTGGGTTGGTATTCCATGGAAGGGTGAAGTGAACCACACGAGGGGTGATGAACCTCGTGATAAATCACAAACTTAGAGCTAGGAGGGCTGGTCTCAACCAGGTTCTAAGTGCACAAGCTTCTTTGAGAGAAAAACTTGTAAAGAGAAAATTTGCACTTTATTAATATCAAAAAGGTTATTGAACTACAATGCTGGAAGGAGCCTTATTAATATGCTCGACAGCTTGACCTTCTAGGGTCGACTCAAAGAAAGAAAAGGAAAGATTACAAAAGTGCACAAATGGAAAATCTACAAAAGTGCATAACCGAAAAAGGACCTATTCCTAAAATGTCTTTGACTCAAAAATGTAAATATTCTAGATCCTACCCTGCAAAACAGAAAGAGGCAAATATTCTTATTGAAAAATTATCTTACTTACCTCATGGCCGTCCTTGTGGCATGCATGCGCCTTGCTCCTAGTCTTCGACTTGTAGTAGGGTTAGGAATCCTTGGGCCCTGACCTCTCTTGCCACTAAAGCCCAAGTCTCTGAAGTCCCTTGCATTGATGAGAAGCCTTTGGACTCTTCTTTGCACTTCTGGCCCATTTTCCTTACTAGATCTTCCTCTAGGAGCTTGTCGACCCATAAGCTGAACTTGTGGAAGAGTGCTCTTGATCTGCTCCTTGTCATTGCTCCGGGTGGCACTACTGGTGTGGAAACTTCCTCTAGATGCATGTCCTGAAGCTGGTAGCTTATCTGGTCCGAGTTTCCTTGTGTAGAAGTTGAAATGCTCGTGCACTCGGCTGTATCGGATGTACCGGCTGGACTGTGCGAGGTACTGGCCGGAATGCCTTCATGACCGGCCAAGTTGATCCCGGAGTAGGCGGCGTCATCAGGGGGACCGGCGGTGTCATCCACGTCGCCACCAATTGTCCCAGAAGCTTGGGCCTCTCCGCCGGCAATGCTGATCGGTCCGGTCATATTGGTCGAGTATCCAGCGGTACCGCTTGGGCCGGCAGACGTGCTGAATGGCCCGGCTGTCTCGGCCGAGCCACCTGGTCGGCCAGTCTGGTCTCCTGGCTGGACATACGACCAGATGTCCTCATCATGTCATGTCCACACTAAATCGTCCGTAACATTTGTTTTAGTGCTCTGAATGACACGAATCCAATGCCCACGTTAAGCAAGCGCAACTTCTATATTGTGACAAAATTTGAGACATAAATATATACGACAAAGCATCAAAGTCATCCAATCCATCCCAAACTGCATGATACCATGTATTATTTTTTATTTATAAGCTTTTACTCAATGAGCACCAATGATAAGTTTAGAATGATCATTTTAACTGGCCGATCAACTTGTCATGTCTGCACTAAATCGTCCATAACTTTTGATTTATAGCCTCAGAATGACACGAATCCCATGCCCACATTAAGCTAGTTCAATGTTTTATATTGTGACAAAAATTTGAGACATAACTAGATATGACAAAGCATCCAAGTAATCCAATATACCCCAACCTGCGTTGTGCCATGCCTTATACTTCATTTATAAGCCTTTACTCAATGAGCACCAATGTAAGTTTAGGATGATCACTTTAACTGGTCGATCAACTTAACATGTCCGCACTAAATCGTCCATAAATTTTGATTTAGAGTTCAGAATGACACGAATCCAATGTCCACGTTAAGCTACCTCAATTTTCTATATTATTACAAAATTTGAGAAAATATAGAGACAACAAAGCATCCAAGTAATCCAATCTATCCAAACTCCTTGATGTCATGCATTATGGTTCATTTATAAGCCTTTACTTAATGTGCACCAATGATTAGTTTAGAATGATCACATAAACTGGCCAATCAACTTGACATGTTTGCACTAAATCGTTCGATACTTTTGATTTCAATCTCAAAATGACACAAATCCAATGCCCATGTTAAGCTAGATCAATTTTCTATATTGCAACAAAATTTGAGACACAAATAGATATGACAATGCGTCCAAGTAATCCCATATATCCAAAACTGTGTGATGCCATGCATTATGCTTCATTTATAATCCTTTACTCATTTAGCACTAATGATCGGTTTAGAATGATCACTTTAATGAGCCGATCAACTTGACATGTACGTATTAAATCATCCGTAATTTTTGATTTAGAACTCAAAAATTACACGAATCCAATGCACACGTTAGGCAAGCTCAATTTATATATTGTGAGAAAATTTGAGACATAAATAGATACTACAAAATGTCCAAGTAATCCAATCTATACCAAACTGCGTGATGCCATGCATTTATTTATAATCTTTTACTAAATGAGCACAAATGATAAGTTTAGAATGATTATTTTTAATTGGCCGATCAAATTCTAATGTCTACACTAAATCGTCCATAACTTTTGATTTATAGATTAGAATGACACGAATCCAATGCCACGTTAAGCTAGCTCAATTTTCTATATTTTGACAAAATTTGAGACAGCAATAGAGACAAAAATGTGTCCAAGTAATCCAATCTATCCAAACTCCTTGATGCCATGCATTATGCTTCATTTATTAGCCTCTACTTAATGAGCACCAATGATCAGTTTAGAATGATCACTTAAACTGGCCAATCAACTTGATATCTCCGCACTAAACCATTCGTAACTTTGATTTAGAGCTCAGAATGATATGAATCCAATGCCCACGTTAAGCTAGCTCAATGTTCTATATTCTGACAAAATTTGAGACAAAAATAGATACGACAAGGCATCCAAGTAATCCAATCCATCCCAAACTGCGTGATGTCGTGCATTATATCGCATTTATAAGCTTTAACGAATGAGCACAACTGATCAGTTTAGAATGATCATTTTAACTGGCCCAACTTGTCATGATACAAGCCTCGATTCAAGGCTTGGATGCGCGTGGGCTGCTTGGAGAAGGTTAGGTGAGAAACTCGACCTTAGACTTCTTGGATAGGGGGTTTTGGGTTGGTATTCCATGGAAGGGTGAAGTGAACCACACGACGGGTGATGAACCTCGTGATAAATCACAAACTTAGAGCTAGGAGGGCTGGTCTCAACCAGGTTCTAAATGCACAAGCTTCTTTGAGAGAAAAACTTGTAAAGAGAAAATTTGCACTTTATTAATATCAAAAAGGTTATTGAACTACAATGCTGGAAGGAGCCTTATTAATATGCTCGACAGCTTGACCTTCTAGGGTCGACCCAAAGAAAGAAAAGGAAAGATTACAAAAGTGCACAAATGGAAAATGTACAAAAGTGCATAACCGAAAAAGGACCTATTCCTAAAATGTCTTTGACTCAAAAATGTAAATGTTCTAGATCCTACCCTGCAAAACAGAAAGAGGCAAATATTCTTATTGAAAACTTATCTTACTTACCTCATGGCCAAGAAATGGAAGGTGGCCGTCCTTGTGGCATGCACGCGCCTTGCTCCTAGTCTTCGACTTGTAGTAGGGTTAGGAATCCTTGGGCCCTGACCTCTCTTGCCACTAAAGCCCAAGTCTCTGAACTCCCTTGCATTGTTGAGAAGCCTTTGGACTCTTCTTTGCACTTCTGGCCCATTTTCCTTACTAGATCTTCCTCTAGGAGCTTGTCGACCCATAAGCTGAACTTGTGGAAGAGTGCTCTTGATCTGCTCCTTGTCATTGCTCCGGGTGGCACTACTGGTGTGGAAACTTCCTCCAGATGCATGTCCTGAAGCTGGTAGCTTATCTGGTCCGAGTTTCCTTGTGTAGAAGTTGAAATGCTCGTGCACTCGGCTGTATCGGCTGTACCGGCTGGACTGTGCGAGGTACTGGACGGAATGCCTTCATGACCGGCCAAGTTGATCCCGGAGTAGGCGGCGTCATCAGGGGGACCGGCGGTGTCATCCACATCGCCACCAATTGTCCCAGAAGCTTGGGCCTCTCCGCCGGCAATGCTGATCGGTCCGGTCCTATTGGTCGAGTATCCAGCGGTACCGCTTGGGCCGGCAGACGTGCTGAATGGCCCGGCTGTCTCGGGCGAGCTTCCTGGTCGGCCAGTCTGGTCTCCTGGCTGGACATACGACCAGATGTCCTCATCATGTCATGTCCACACTAAATCGTCCGTAACATTTGTTTTAGTGCTCTGAATGACACGAATCCAATGCCCACGTTAAGCAAGCGCAACTTCTATATTGTGACAAAATTTGAGACATAAATAGATACGACAAAGCATCAAAGTCATCCAATCCATCCCAAACTGCATGATACCATGTATTATTTTTTATTTATAAGCTTTTACTCAATGAGCACCAATGATAAGTTTAGAATGATCATTTTAACTGGCCGATCAACTTGTCATGTCTGCACTAAATCGTCCATAACTTTTGATTTATAGCTTAGAATGACACGAATCCCATGCCCACATTACGCTAGTTCAATTTTTTATATTGTGACAAAAATTTTAGACATAACTAGATATGACAAAGCATCCAAGTAATCCAATATACCCCAACCTGCGTTGTGCCATGCCTTATACTTCATTTATAAGCCTTTACTCAATGAGCACCAATGATAAGTTTAGGATGATCACTTTAACTGGTCAATCAACTTAACATGTCCGCACTAAATCGTCCATAAATTTTGATTTAGAGTTCAGAATGCCAGGAATCCAATGTCCACGTTAAGCTACCTCAATTTTCTATATTATTACAAAATTTGAGACAAATATAGAGACAACAAAGCATCCAAGTAATCCAATCTATCCAAACTCCTTGATGTCATGCATTATGGTTCATTTATAAGCCTTTACTTAATGTGCACCAATGATTAGTTTAGAATGATCACATAAACTGGCCAATCAACTTGACATGTTTGCACTAAATCGTTCGATACTTTTGATTTCAATCTCAAAATGATACGAATCCAATGCCCACGTTAAGCTAGATCAATTTCCTATATTGTAACAAAATTTGAGACAGAAATAGATATGACAATGCGTCCAAGTAGTGCCATATATCCAAAACTGTGTGATGCCATGCATTATGGTTCATTTATAATCCTTTACTCATTTAGCACTAATGATCGGTTTAGAATGATGACTTTAATGAGCCGATCAACTTGACATGTCCGTATTAAATCGTCCGTAATTTTTGATTTAGAGCTCAAAATGACATGAATCCAATGCACACGTTAGGCAATCTCAATTTATATATTGTGAGAAAATTTGAGACAGAAATAGATACTACAAAATGTCCAAGTAATCCAATCTATACCAAACTGCGTGATGTCATGCATTATATTGCATTTATAATCTTTTACTAAATGAGCACAAATGATAAGTTTAGAATGATTATTTTTTAACTGGCCGATCAAATTCTAATGTCTCCACTAAATCGTCCATAACTTTTGATTTATAGATTAGAATGACACGAATCCAATGCCACGTTAAGCTAGCTCAATTTTCTATATTTTGACAAAATTTGAGACAGCAATAGAGACAAAAATGTGTCCAAGTAATCCAATCTATCCAAACTCCTTGATGCCATGCATTATGCTTCATTTATTAGCCTCTACTTAATGAGCACCAATGATCAGTTTAGAATGATCACCTAAACTGGCCAATCAACTTGATATCTCTGCACTAAACCATTCGTAACTTTGATTTAGAGCTCAGAATGATATGAATCCAATGCCCACGTTAAGCTAGCTCAATGTTCTATATTCTGACAAAATTTGAGACAAAAATAGATACGACAAAGCATCCAAGTAATCCAATCCATCCAAAACTGCATGATGTCGTGCATTATATCGCATTTATAAGCTTTAACGAATGAGCACAACTGATCAGTTTAGAATGATCATTTTAACTGGCCCAACTTGTCATGATACAAGCCTCGATTCAAGGCTTGGATGCGCGTGGGCTGCTTGGAGAAGGTTAGGTGAGAAACTCGACCTTAGACTTCTTGGATAGGGGGTTTTGGGTTGGTATACCATGGAAGGGTGAAGTGAACCACACGAGGGGTGATGAACCTCGTGATAAATCACAAACTTAGAGCTAGGAGGGCTGGTCTCAACCAGGTTATAAATGCACAAGCTTCTTTGAGAGAAAAACTTGTAAAGAGAAAATTTGCACTTTATTAATATCAAAAAGGTTATTGAACTACAATGCTGGAAGGAGCCTTATTAATATGCTCGACAGTTTGACCTTCTAGGGTCAACTCAAAGAAAGAAAAGGAAAGATTACAAAAGTGCACAAATGGAAAATTTACAAAAGTGCATAGCCGAAAAAGGACCTATTCCTAAAATGTCTTTGACTCAAAAATGTAAATATTCTAGATCCTACCCTGCAAAACAGAAAGAGGCAAATATTCTTATTGAAAACTTACCTTACTTACCTCACGGCCAAGAAATGGAAGGTGACCGTCCTTGTGGCATGCACGCGCCTTGCTCTAGTCTTCGACTTGGAGTAGGGTTAGGAATCCTTGGGCCCTGACCTCTCTTGCCACTAAAGCCCAAGTCTCTGAAGTCCCTTGATTTTTGAGAAGCCTTTGGACTCTTCTTTGCACTTCTGGCCCATTTTCCTTACTAGATCTTCCTCTACGAGCTTGTCGACCCATAAGCTGAACTTGTGAAAGAGTGCTCTTGATCTGCTCCTTGTCATTGCTCCTGGTGGCACTACTGGTGTGGAAACTTCCTCTAGATGCATGTCCTGAAGCTGGTAGCTTATCTTGTCCGAGTTTCCTTGTGTAGAGGTTGAAATTCTCGTGCACTCGGCTGTATCGGCTGTACCGGGTGGACTGTGCTAGGTACTGGCCGGAATGCCTTCATGACCGGCCAAGTTGATCCTGGAGTAGGCGGCGTCATCAGGGGGACCGGCGGTGTCATCCACGTCGCCACCAATTGTCCCAGAAGCTTGGGCCTCTCCGCCAGCAATGCTGATCGGTCCGGTCCTATTGGTCGAGTATCCAGCAGTACCGCTTGGGCTGGCAGACATGCCGAATGGCCCGGCTGTCTCGGGCAAGCTTCCTGGTCGGCCAGTCTGGTCTCCTGGCTGGACATACGACCAGATGTCCTCATCATGTCATGTCCGCACTAAATCGTCCGTAACATTTGTTTTAGTGCTCTGAATGACACGAATCCAATGCCCACGTTAAGCAAGCGCAACTTCTATATTGTGACAAAATTTGAGACATAAATAGATACGACAAAGCATCAAAGTCATCCAATCCATCCCAAACTGCATGATACCATGTATTATTTTTTTATTTATAAGCTTTTACTGAATGAGCACCAATGATAAGTTTAGAATGATCATTTTAACTGGCCGATCAATTTGTCATGTCTGCACTAAATCGTCCATAACTTTTGATTTATAGCTTAGAATGACACGAATCCCATGCCCACATTAAGCTAGTTCAATTTTTTATATTGTGACAAAAATTTGAAACATAACTAGATATGACAAAGCATCCAAGTAATCCAATATACCCCAACCTGTGTTATGCCATGCCTTATACTTCATTTATAAGCCTTTACTCAATGAGCACCAATGATAAGTTTAGGATGATCACTTTAACTGGTCGATCAACTTAACATGTCCGCACTAAATCATCCATAAATTTTGATTTAGAGTTCAGAATGCCAGGAATCCAATGTCCACGTTAAGCTACCTCAATTTTCTATATTATTACAAAATTTGAGACAAATATAGAGACAACAAAGCATCCAAGTAATCCAATCTATCCAAACTCCTTGATGTCATGCATTATGGTTCATTTATAAGCCTTTACTTAATGTGCACCACTGATTAGTTTAGAATGATCACATAAACTGGCCAATCAACTTGACATGTTTGAACTAAATCGTTCGATACTTTTGATTTCAATCTTAAAATGACACGAATCCAATGCCCACGTTAAGCTAGATCAATTTTCTATATTGTAACCAAATTTGGGACAGAAATAGATATGACAAAGCGTCCAAGTAATCCCATATATCCAAAACTGTGTGATGCCATGCATTATGCTTCATTTATAATCCTTTACTCATTTAGCACTAATGATCGGTTTAGAATGATGACTTTAATGAGCCGATCAACTTGACATGTGCGTATTAAATCGTCCGTAATTTTTGATTTAGAGCTCAAAATGACACGAATCCAATGCACACGTTAGGCAATCTCAATTTATATATTGTGAGAAAATTTGAGACAGAAATAGATACTACAAAATGTCCAAGTAATCCAATCTATACCAAACTGCGTGATGCCATGCATTATATTGCATTTATAATCTTTTACTAAATGAGCACAAATGATAAGTTTAGAATGATTATTTTTGAACTGGCCGATCAAATTCTAATGTCTGCACTAAATCGTCCATAACTTTTGATTTATAGATTAGAATGACATGAATCCAATGCCCAAATTAACCTAGTTCAATTTTCTAAATTGTGACAAAATTTGAGACCGAACTAGATACAACAAAGCATACAAGTTATCCAATCAATCCCAAACTACGTGATGACATGCCTTATGCTTCATTTATAAACCTTTACTCAATGAGCACCCATGATCAGTTTGGAATGATCACTTTAACTGGCCGATCAACTTGAAATGTCCGTATTAAATCATCCGTAACTTTTGATTTAGCGCTCAGAGTGACACAAATCCAATGCCCACGTTAAGCTAGCTCAATTTTCTATATTGTAACAAAATTTGAAAAAGAAATAGAGACGACAAAGCATCCAAGCAATCTAATCTATCCAAAAATGTGTTATGCCATGCATTATGCTTCATTTATAAGCATTTACTCAATGAGCACCAATGATCAGTTTATAATAATCACTTTAAATGGCCGATCAACTTGACATATCCACACTAAACCGTCCGTAATTTTTGATTAAGAGCTCAAAATAACATGAATCCAATGCCCACGTTAAGCTAGCTCAATTTTCTATTTTTTACAACATTTGAGACAAAAATAGATTCAACAAAGCGTTCAAGTAATCCCAACAATCCCAAACTACAAAATGCCGTGTTTTATTTTTCATTTATAAACTTTTACTCAATGCGCACCAATGATCAGTTTAGAATGAACATTTTAATTGCCCGATGAATTTGTCATGTCTGCACTAAATCGTCCACAACTTTTGATTTATAGTTCGGAATGTTACAAATCCAATGTCCACATTAAGCTACTTCAATTTTCTATATTGTGAAAAAATTTGAGAAAGAACTATATACAATAAAGAGTCCAAGTAATCCAATCTATCCCAAACAGCGTGATACCATGCCTTATGCTTCATTTATAAGCCTTTACTCAATAAGCACCAATAATCAGTTTAGACTAATTACTTTACTGGCCGATCAACTTGACATGTCTGCACTAACTTGTCCTTTACTTTTGATTTAGAGCTCAGAATGAAACGAATCCAATGCCCACGTTAAGATAAATCAATTTTCTATATATTGTAACAAAATTTGAGACAGAAATAGAGAGGACAAAGCGTCCAAGTAATCCAATTTAGCCAAACTCCTTGATGCCATACTTTATGCTTCATTTAAAAGCCTTTACCTAATGACAACCAACGATCAGTTTAGAGTAATCACTTTAACTAACCGATCAACTTGACATGTACTTACTAAATTGTTTGTAACTTTTGATTTAGAGCTCAGAAACACATGAAGCCAATGCCCACGTTGAACTAGCTCAGTTTTCTATATTATAATAAAATTTGATTCAAAAATAGATACGAGAAAAGTCCAAGTAATCCAATCTATCCAAAATTGTGTGATGCCATCCATTATGCTTCATTTATAAGCCTTTACTCAATGAGCACCAATGATCAGTTTAGAATGATCACTTTAACTGGCCTATTAACTTGACATGTCTGCACTAAATCGTTTGTAACTTTTGATTTAGAGCTCAGAATGACACGAATATAATGGCCACATTAAGGCAGCTCAATTTTCTCTATTTTAACAAAATTTGAGACAAAAATAAAGACAACAAAGCGTTCAAGTAATCCAATCTATCCAAACTCTTTGATGCCATGTATTATGCTTCATTTATAAGTCTTTACTTAATGAGCACCAGAGATCAGTTTAGAACGGTCACTTCAACTGGCCGAACAACTTTTGATTTAGATCTCATAATTACATGAATCCAATGCCCACGTTAAACTTGTTCAATTTTCTATATTGTGACAAAATTTAAGACAGAAATAGATACGACAAAGCGTCCAAGTAATCTAATCCATCCCAAACTGCATGTTGCCATGCATTATTTTTCAATATTAAGCTTTTACTAAATGAGCACGAATGATCAGTTTAGAATGATCATTTTAACTGGCCGATCATCTTGTCATGTCTACACCAAATCGTCCATAACTTTTGATATATAGTTCAGAATGACACGAATCCAATGCCCACAATAAGCTAGTTCAATTTTCTATATTCTGACAAAATTTCAGACATAACTAGATACGACAAGGCCGCCAAATAATCCAATGTATCCCAAACTACGTGATGTCATGGCGTATGCTTCATTTATAAGCCTTTACTCAATGAGCACCAATGATCAGTTTAGAATGAACATTTTAACTGGCCGATCAACTTGATATGCCCGCACTAAATCGTTTCTAACTTTTGATTTAGAGCTACGAATGACTAGAATCCAATGCCTATATTAAGGTAGCTCTATTTTCTATATTTTGATTAAATTTGAGACAGAAGAGATGATGAACCGTCCAACTAATCCAATCTATCCAAACTCCTTGATGCCATGCATTATGCTTCATTTATAAGTTTTAGCTTAATCAACACCAATGATCAGTTTAGAATGATCACCTTAACTGGCCACTGAATTTGACATGTCTGCAATAAATCGTCCGTAACTTTTGATTTAGAGCTGAGAATGACATGAATACAATGCCCACGTTAAGTTAGCTCAATTTTCTAAATTGTAACAGAATTTGAGATAGAAATAGAGACGGCGAAGCATCCAAGTAATCATATCTATCCCAAACTGCGTGATGCCATACATTATGCTTCATTTATAAGCCTTTACTCAATAAGCACCAATGATCAGTTTCGAATGATCACTTTAACTGGTCAATTAACTTGACATATCCACATAAAATCGTTTCGAACTTTTGATTTAAATGTGCGAATGACACGAATCCAATGCCCACGTTAAGCTAGCTCAATTTTCTATATTTTGACAAAATTTAAGACAGAAATAGAGATGCCAAAGCATCCCAGTAAACTAATCTATCCCAAAATGTGTGATGCCATGGTTTATGTTTATTTATAAGCCTTTACTTAATGATCACCTATGACCAGTTTAGAATGATCACTTTAATTGGCCGATCAAACTTGACATATTTGCACTAAATCATCCGAAACTTTTGATTTAGAGCTCAGAATGACACGAATCCAATGCCCACGTTAAGCTAGCTCAATTTTCTATATTTTGCAAAGTTTGAGATAGAAATAGAGACGACAAAGCGTCCAAGTAAACCAATCTATCCAAACTGGTTGATGCCATGCTTTATGCTTCATTTATAAGCCTTTACTTAATGAGCACCAATGATTAGATTAGATTGATCTCTTTAACTGGCCAGTCAACTTGACATATGCGCACAAAATCATCTACAACTTTTGATTTAGAGCTCAGAGTGACATGAATCCAATTCCCACGTTAAGCTAGAGAAATATTCTATATTTTGACAAAAATTTGAGACAGTTGTAGAGACGACACAGCGTCCAAGTAATCCAGTCTATCCCAAATGGCATGATGCCATGCTTTAGGTTTCATTTAGAAGCCTTTACTTAATGAGCACCAATGATCCTTCTAGAATGATCATTTTAACTGGCCGATCAACTTGTCATGTCCTCACTAAATCGTCTAGAACTTTAGATAAAGAGCTAAGAACGAAACCTATCCAATGCCCACGTTAAGCTAGCTCAATTTTCTATATTTTGACAACAGTTGAGACTTAAATAGATAAGATAAAGCATCCAAGTAATCAATTCCATCCCAAACTGCGTGATGCTATGCATTATTTTTTATTTATAAGCTTTTACTCAATGATCACCAATGATCAGTTTAGAATGATCATTTTAATTGGCGGATAAACTTGACTGTATGCACTATATCGTCCATAACTTTTGATTTCTATCTCAGAATAACTCGAATCCAATTCCCACATTAAGCTATTTCGTTTTCCTATATTGTGAAAAAATTTGAAAACATAACTAGATACGGAAAAGTGTCCAAGTAATCCAATATATCCCAAACTGCGTGATGCCATGCATTATTCTTCATTTATAAACCTTTACTCAATGAGATCCAATGATCAATTTAGAATGATCACTTTAACTGGCTGATCAACTTGACATATCCACACTAATTCGTCTGTAACTTTTGATTTAGAGCTCCGAATGACACAAATCTAATGCCCACATTAAGCTAGCTCAATTTTCTATATTGTAACGAAATTTGAGACAGAACTAGATACGAGAAAGCGTCTAAGTAATCCAATCTATCCCAAACTGGGTGATGCCATGCCTTATGCTTCATTTATAAGCCTTTACTTAATGAACACCAATAATTATTTTAGAATGACCAATTTAACTGGCCGATAAACTTGACATATCCGCACTAAATTGTCTAAAACTTTTTATTTAGGGGTCAAAATGACACGAATCCAAAGCTCACGTTAAGAGTGCTCACTTTTCTATATTTTGACAAAATTGAGACAAAAATAGAGGCGACAAAGCATCCAAGTAATCAAATCTATCCCAAACGGCGTGATCCCATGCTTTATGCTTCATTTATATGCCTTTACTTAATGAGAACCAATGATCAGTTTAGAATGATCACTTTAAATGGCCAATCAACTTGACAAGTACACACTAAATTGTTAGTAACTTTTGATTGAGAGCTCAGAAACACATGAATTCAATGCCCACGTTAAGCTAGCTTAATTTTCTATATTGTAACAAAATTTGAGACAGAAATAGATACACCACAGCATCCAACTAATCCAATCTTTCTAAATTATGTGATGCCTTGGATTTTGCTTCATTTATAAGCCTTTACTCAATCAGCACCAATGATCAGTTTAGAATCAACATTTTAACTGGCCGATCAACTTTACATGTCTGCACTAAATCATCCGTAACTTTTGATTCAGAGCATAAAATGGCACGAATCCAATGCCCACGTTAAACCATCTCAATTTTCTATAATATGACTAAATTTGAGACAGAAATAGATACGATAAAGCGTCCAAGTAATCCATTCCATCCCAAACAGCGTGATGCCATGCATCATTCTTCATTTATAAGCTTTACTCAACGACCACCAATGATCAGTTTAGAATGATCATATTAACTGGCCGATCAACTTGACATATCCACACTAAATCGTCTTTAACTTTTGTTTTATAGCTCAGAATGACACGAATCCAGTGCCCTTGTTAAGCTAGCTTAATTTTCTATATTTTTACAAAATTTGAGACAGAAATAGAGATGACAAAGCATTGAAGTAATCCAATCTATCCAAAACTGCGTGATGCCATGCATTATGCTTCATTTATAAGCCTTGAATCAATGAGCACCAATGATTAGTTTAGAATAATCATATTAACTGGCCGATCAACTTGTCATGTATGCACTAAATCGTCCATAACTTTTGATTTAGAGCTCAGAATGAGACGAATCCAATGCCCACGTTAAGCTAGCTCAATTTTCTACATTGTGACAAACATTGAGACAGCAATAGATATGATAAAGTGTCCAAGTAATCCAATCCATACAAAATAAGTGATGCCATGCATTATTGTTCATTTATTAGCTTTTAAGCAATGACCACCAATGATAAGTTTGGAATGATCATTTTAAATTGTCGATCAACTTGACATGTCTACACTAAATCGTCCATAACTTTAGATTTATAGCTCAGAATGAAATGAATCCAATACCCACATTAAGCTAGTTCAATTTTCTATATTGTAACAAAAGTTGAGACATAACTAGATACGACAAAGCGTCCAAGTAATGCAATCAATCCAAAACTGTGCGATGCCTTGCATTATACTTCATTTATTAGCTTTTCCTTAATGAGCACAAATGATCAGTTTAGAATGATCACTTTAACTGGCTGATCACCTTGACATGTCCACACTAAATTGTATGTACCTTTTGATTTAGTGTTAGTAACACACGGATCCAATGTCCACGTTAAATTAGCTAAATTTTTCATATTGTAACAAAATTTGAGACATAAATAGATACGACAAATCGTTCACATAATCCAATCTATCCCAAGTTGCGTGATGCCATGCTTTATGCTTAATTTATAAGCCTTTACTGAATGAGTACTAATGATCTGTTTAGAATGATCACTTTAACTGGACGATCAACTTGACATGTCCGCACTAAATCATCCGTAACTTTTGATTTCGAGCTCAGAATGACACGAATCCAATGTCCACGTTAACCTAGCTAATTTTTCTATATTGTGACAAAATTTGAGACAGAACTAGATACGACAAGGCATCCAAATAATCCAATCTATCCCAAACTACGTGATACCATGCCCTTACTTAATGAGCAAATGATGATTTTAAAATGATCATTTTAAGTGGCCGATCAACTGGAAACGTCCACAATAAATCATCTATAACTTTTGATTCAGAGCTTCGAATGACATGAATCCAATGCCCTGGTTAAGCTAGCTCAATTTTCTATATTTTGAAAAAGATTAATACATAAATAGAGACGCCAAACCATCCAAGTAATCCAATCTATCCCAAACTGCATGATGACATGCCTTATGCTTCATTTATAAGCATTTACTTAATGAGCACAATTGATCATTTTAGAATGATTTTTTAACTGGCCGATCAACTTGACATTTCCGCACTAAATCGTCCATAATTTTTGATTTAGAACTCATAAACACAAGAATCCGATACCCACGTTAAGCTAGCTAAATTTTCTATATTATAACAAAATTTGAGACAGAAATATATACGACAAAGCGTCGAAGTAATCCAATCTATCCAAAACTGTGTGATGCCATGCATTATGCTTCATTTATAAGCCTTTACTCAATGCGCACCAATGATCAGTTTAGAATGATCACTTTAACTGGCCTATCAACTTGACTTGTCCGCACTAAATCGTCCGTAACTTTTGATTTAGAGCTCAGAATGACAAAAATCCAATGCCCACGTTAAGGTTGCTCAATTTTCTATATTGTGACAAACTTTGAGACCAAAATTGATACGACAAAGCGTCCAAGTAATCCAATCCATCGCAAACTATGTGACGCCATGCATTATTCTTCATTTATAAGCTTGTACTCCATGAGCACCAATGATTAGTTTATAATGATCCTTTTAACTGGCCAATCAACTTGACATGTCTGCACTAAATCTTCTGTAACTTTTGATTTATAGCTCCGAATGACACGAATCCAATGTCCACTCTACGCTAGTGCAATTTTCTATATTGTGACAAAATTTGTGCAAAACTACATACGACAATCCATCCAACTAATCCAATCTATCCCAAAACTGCGTGATGCCCTGCCTTGTGCATCATTTATAAGCCTTTACTTAATAAGCACCAATGATCATTTTAAAATGATCATTTTAACTGGCCGATCAACTTGACATATGCACACTAAATCGTCTGTAACTTTTGGTTTAAAGCTCCGAATAAAAGGAATCCAAATCCAGTGCCCTTGTTAAGCTAACTTAATTTTCTATATTTTTTAACAAACTTTGAGACTGAAATAGATACGACAAAGGATCCAAGTAATCCATTCCATCCCGAACTACATGACGCCATGCATTATGCTTCATTTATAAGCTTTTACTCAATGGGCACCAATGATCAATTTAGAATGATCACTTTAACTGGCCTATCAACTTGACATGTCCTCTTTAAATCTTCCGCAACTTTGGATTTAGAGCTCAGAATGACCAGAATCCAATGTCCCCGTTAAGCTAGCTTAATTTTCTATATGGTAAAAAAATTTGAGACTGAAATATATACGACAATGCGCCCAAGTAATCCAATCTATCCCAAACTATGTGATGCCATGCCTTATGCTTCATTTATAAGCCTTTACTTAATGAGCACCAATGATCATTTTAGAATGATCATGATAAGTGGCCGATCGACTGGGAACATCCGCACAAAATCGTCTAAAACTTTTGATTCAGAGCTCAGAATGACACGAATCCAATGCCCTTGTTAAGATAGCTCAATTATCTATATTTTAACAAAATTTGAGACAGATTAAGATACGACAAAGCATCGAACTATTCCAATCTATCCAAAACTATGTGATGCCATGCATTATGCTTCAGTTATAAGTCTTTACTCAATGCACACCAATGATTCGTTTAGAAAGATCACTTTAACTGGCCTATCAACTTGAAATGTCCGCACTCAATCATTCGTAACTTTTGATTTAGATCTCAGAATGACACGAATCCAATGCCCACGTTAAGCTAGCTCAATTTTCTATATTGTGACAAACTGTGAGACACAAATGGATACGACAAAGCGTCCAAGTAATGTAATCTATCGCAAGCTACGTGACACCATACATTATTCTTCATTTATAAGCTTTTCTCAGTGAGCAACAATAATCAGTTTAGAATGATCCTTTTAACGGGCCGATCAACTTGACATGTCCGCTCTAAATCGTCCGCATCTTTTATTTAGAACTCAGAATGATAGGAATCTAATGTCCACCTTAAGCTACCTTAATTTTTTATATGGTAACAAAATTTGAGACTTAAATAGATACGAGAATGCGTCCAGGTAATCCAATCTATCCAAAACTGTGTGATGCCATGCATTATGATTCATTTATATGCCTTTACTGAATGAGCAAAAATGATCAGTTTAGAATAATCACTTTAACAGGCCGATCAACTTGACATATCCACACTAAAACATTTGTAACTTTTGATTTAGAGGTCAGAATGACACGAATCGAATGCCCACGTTAAGATAGCTCAATTTTCTATATTTTGATAAAATTTGAGACAGAAATAGAGACAAAAAAGCGTCAAAGTAATCCAAACTATCCCAAAATGAGTAATGCCATGCTTTATGCTTCATTTATAAGCCTTTACTTAATGAGCACCAATGATCAGTTTAGAATGATCATTTTAACTGGCCAATCAACTTAACATGTCTACACTAAATCATCCATAACTTTTGATTTATAGCTCAGAATGACACGAATCCAATACCCACATTAAGCTAGTTCAATTTTCTATATTGTGATAAAATTTGAGATTGAAATAGATATGACAAAGGATCCAAGTAATCCAATCTATCTAAAATTGTTTGATGCCTTGGATTATGCTTCTTTTAGAATCCTTTACTCAATGAGCACCAATGATCAGTTTAGAATCATCACTTTAACTGGCCGATCAACTTGACATGTCCGCACTAAATCTTCCGTAACGTTTGATTTAGAGCTTAAGATAACATGAATCCAATTCCCACGTCAAGCTAGCTCAATTTCCTATAATATGACAAAATTTGAGACAGAAATAGATATGACAAAGCATCCAAGTAATTCAATCCATCCCAAACTACGTGAGGCCATGCATTATTCTTCATTTATAAGCTTTTACTCAATGGGCACCAATGATGAGTTTTGAATGATCACTTTAACTGGGCGATCAACTTAACATATCAACACTAAAGCGTCTATAACTTTTGCTTTAGAGCTCAGAATGACACGAATCCAATGCCCACGTTAACCTAGCTATATTTTCTATATGTTGATAAAATTTGAGATAGAAATAGAGACGACAAAGCGTCAAAGTAATCCAAACTATCCCAAAATGTGTGATGCCATGCTTTATGCTTCATTTACAAGCCTTTACGTAATGAGCACCATTGATCAGTTTACAATGATCATTTTAACTGTCCGATCAAATTAACATGTCTTCACTAAATCGTGCATAACTTTTTATTTATTGCTCAGAATGACACAGATCGAGTACCCATATTAAGCTTGTTCAATTTTCTATATTGTGACAAAATTTGAGACAGAACTAGATACGACAAAGCATACAAGTAATCCAATCCATCCCAAGGTGCGTGATGCCATGGATTATTCTACATTTATAACCTTTAACTCAATGGGCACCAATGATCAGTATAAAATGATCATTTTAATTGGCCTATCAACTTGACATGTTCGCACTAAATCGTCCGTAACTTTTGATTTAGAACATAAAATTGTATGAATCCAATACCCACGTTAAGCTAGCTAGATTTTCTATAATATGAAAAAATTTGAGACAGAAATAGATACAAAAAAGTGTTCAAGTAATCCAATCAATCCCAAACTGCATGATGCCATGCATTATTTTTCATTTATAAGGTTTTATTGAATGAGCACCAATGATTAGTTTAAAATAATCATTTTAACTTGCCGATCAACTTGTCATGTATGCACTAAATCGTCCATAACTTTGGATTTATAGCTCACAATGACATGAATCCAATGCCAACGTTAAGATAGCTCAATTTTCTATATGACAGCAAAATTTGAGGCAAAAATTGATACAAAAATGAGTCCACGTAATCCAATCTATCAAAAAATTTATTATACCATGCATTATGATTTATTTATAATCTTTTACTCAATAAGCACCAATGATCAGTTTAGAACGATCACATTAACTAACCGATCAACTTGACAAATCTACATTAAATCGTCAGTTAATTTTGATTTAGATCTCAAAATGACACGAATCCAATGCTCTCATTAAGCTAGTTCAATTTTCTATATTTTGACAAAGTTTGAGAGAAAAATAGAAACGACAAAGCATTCAAGTAATCCAATCTATTCAAAAATGCGTGATGCAATGCTTTATGCTTCATTTATAAGCCTTTACTTAATAAGCACCAATGATCAGTTTAGACTGATCATTTTAACTGGCTGATCAATTTGAAATGTATGCACTAAATCATCAATAACTTTTGATTTATAGCTCAGAATGACACGAATCCAATACACACATTTAGCTAGTTCACTTATCTATATTTTTACAAAATTTGAGATAGAACTAGATACAACAAAGCGTCCAAGTAATCCAATCTATCCCAAACTGTGTGATACCATGCCTTATGCTTTATTTATAAGCCTTTAGTTACTGAGAACCAATGATCAGTTTAGAATCATCACTTTAACTGACCGATCAACTTGACATGTCCACACTAAATTGTCCATAACTTAACTTTTGATTTAGAGCTCAGAATGACACGAATCCAATGTCCACGTTAAGCTAAACCAATTTCCTATGTTACGACAAAATTTGAGACAGAAATACATACGACAAAGTGTACAAGTAATCTAATCCATCCCAAACTGCGTGATGCAATGCATTTTTCTTCATTTATGAGCTTTTACTCAATGAGCACAAATGATCAGTTTAGAATAATCATATTAACTGGACGATCAACTTGAAATATCCACACTAAATCGTCCATAACTTTTGATTTATAGCTCAAAATGGCACGAATCCAATGCCCACATTAAGATAGTTCAATTTTCTATATTGTGAAAAAAATTGAAACATAACTAGATAGGACATAGCATCCAAGTAATCCAATCAATCCCAAACAGCGTGATGACATGATTTATGCCTCATTGATAAGCCTTTACTTAATGAGCACCAATGATCAGTTTGGAATGTTCATTTTAACTTGCCAAACAACATGACATGTCTGAACTAAATCGTCCGTAACTTTTGATTTAGAGCTTAGAAACACACGAATCCAATGACCACGTTAAGCTAGATCAATTATTTATAGTGTAATAAAATTTGAGACATAAATAGATTCGACAAAGCGTCCAATTAATCCAATCTATCCAAAACTGTGTCATGCCATGCATTATGCTTCATTTATAAGCCTTTACTTAATGAGCATGAATGATCACTTTAGAATGATCACTTTAACTGGCCGATCATCTTGACATTCACACACTAAATCGTCTGTAACTTTTTATTTAGACCTATGAATGACACGAATCCCATACCCACGTTAAGCTAGCTCAATTTTCTATATTGGGACAAATTTGAGAGAGAAATAGATTCCACAAAGTGTCCAAATAAACCAATCCATCCAAAATTTTGTGATGCCATGCATTGTTTTTTAATTTATAAGATTTAACTCAATGAGCACCAACGATCAGTTTAGAATGATCATTTTAACTGGCCGATCACCTTGACATGTTTGCACTATATCGTCTATAACTTTTGATTTATAGCTCAGAATGACAACAATCAATTGCCAACATTAAACTAGTTCAATTTGGTATATTGTGATAAAATTTGAGACATAACTAGATATGACAAGTCGTCCAAGTAATCAAATCCATCCCAAACTATGTGATGCCATGTATTATGCTCCATTTAGAAGCCTTTACTTAATGAGCACCAATGATCAGTTTAGAATGATCACTTTAACTATCCGATCAACTTGACATGTCCACACTAAATAGTTAGTAACTTTAATGTTAAAGCTCATAATGACACGAATCCAATGTCCATATTAAGCTAGCTCAATTTTTTATATTGTGACAAAATTTGATACATAAATAGATACAACAAATCGTAAAAGTTATCCAATCCATCCCATACAGCGTGATGTCATGCATTATTTTTCATTCATAAGCTTTTACTCAATGAGCCCCAATGATCAGTTTAGAATGATCATTTTAGTTGGCTAATCAACTTGACATGTCCGCACTAAATCATCCGTAAGTTTTGATTTAGAGCTTAAAATGACACGAATCCAATGCCCACGTTAATATGACAAAATTTGAGACAGATATAGATACGAAAAATCGTCCAAGTAATACAATCTATTCCAAACTACGTGATGCACTGCATTATGCTTCATTTATAAGCCTTTACTCAATCATCACCAATGATCAGTTTAGAATGATCACTTTAACTGGCCGATAAACATGCAGTGTCAGCACTAAATCATCCGTAACTTTTGATTTAGTGATCAGAGTGACACGAATCCCATGCCTATGTTAAACTAGTTCAATTTTCTATATTGTGACAAAATTTGAGACGGAATTAGATACAACAAAGCGTCCAAGTATTCCAATCCATCTCAAACTTTGTGATGCCATGCATTATTTTTCAATTATATGCATTTACTTAATGAGCACCAGTGATCAGTTTAGAATAATCATATTAACTTGCCAATCAACTTGAAATGTCCACACTAAATCGTCTATAACTTTTGATTTATAGCTCAGAATGACACGAATCCAATGCCCACGTTAACCTAGCTATATTTTCTATATTTTGATAAAATTTGAGATAGAAATAGAAACGACAAAGCGTCAAAGTAATCCAAACTATCCCAAAATGTGTGATGCCATGCTTTGTGCTTCATTTATAAGTCTTTACTTAATGAGCACCATTGATTAATTTACAATGATCATTTTAACTGTCCAATCAAATTAACTTGTCTTCACTAAATCATACATAACTTTTGATTTATTATTTTTCATACGAAAATTGATACGAAAATGTCAAGATCAAATTGATACGAAAATGCCCACGTTAACCTAGCTATATTTTCTATATTTTGATAAAATTTGAGATAGAAATAGAGACAAAAAAGCGTCAAAGTAATCCAAACTATCCCAAAATGTGTGATGACATGCTTTATGCTTCATTTATAAGCCTTTACTTAATGAGCACCATTGATTAGTTTACAATGATCATTTTAACTGTCCAATCAAATTAACATGTCTTCACTAAATCGTGCATAACTTTTGATTTATTGCTCAGAATGACACGAAACCAATACCAATATTAAGCTAGTTCAATTTTGCTATATTGTAAAAAAATTTGAGACAGAACTAGATACGACAAAGCATACAAGTAATCCAATCCATGACAAACTGTGTGATGCCATGGATTATTCTACATTTATAAGCTTTAACTCAATGAGCACCAATGATCAATTTATAATGATCATTTTAATTGGCCGATCAACTTGACATGTCCACACTAAATCATCCGGAACTTTTGATTTAGAACTTAAAATAATATGAATCCAATACCCACGTTAAACAAGCTAGATTTTCTATAATATGACAAAATTTAAGAAAGAAATTGATACGAAAAAGCGTTCAGGTAATCCAATTCATCCCAAACTGCATGATGCCATGCATTATTTTTCATTTATAAGGTTTTATTGAATGAGCACCAATGATTAGTTTAAAAATATCATTTTAACTTGCCGATCAAATTGTCATGTATGCACTAAATCGTCCATAACTTTAGATTTAGAGCTCAAAATGACACGAATGCAATGCCCACAATAAGATAGCTCAATTTTCTATATGGTAGCAAAATTTAAGACAGAAATTGATACGAAAATGAGTCCAAGTAATCCAATATATCAAAAAATTATCATACCATGCATCATGATTCATTTACAATCTTTTACTCAATGAGCACCAATGATCAGTTTAGAACGATCAATTTAACTGGCCGATCAACTTGACAAATCCACACTAAATCGTCCGTAACTTTTGATTTAGATATCAGAATGACACGAATCCAATGCCCTCATTAAGCTATTCAATTTTCTATATTTTGACAAAATTTGAGAGGGAATTAGAAACGACAAACCATTCAAGTAATCTAATCTATTAAAAATGCCTGATGCAATACTTTATGCTTCATTTATAAACCTTTACTTAATGAGCACCAATGATCTTTTCAATTGGCCGATCAACTTGACATGTCTGCACTAAATCATCCATTACTTTTGATTTATAGCTCAGAATGACATGAATCCAATACACACATTAAGCTAGTTCAATTTTCTATATTTTTGCAAAATTTGAGACATAACTAGATACCTAAAAGCGTCCAAGTAATCCAATCTATCCCAAAATGTGTGATACCATGCCTTATGCTTCATTTATAAGCCTTTACTTAGTGAGCACCAATGATCAGTTTAGAAAGATCACTTTAACTGGCCGATAAACTTGAAATGTCCACACTAAATTGTCCGTAACTTTTGATTTAGAACTCAGAATGACACGAATCCAATGTCCACGTTAATGCAGCTCAATTTCTTATGTAATGACAAATTTGAGACAGAAATACATACGACAAAGCGTACAATCCATCCCAAACTGCGTGATGCAATGGATTGTTCTTCATTTATAAGCTTTTACTCAATGAGCACAAATGATTAGTTTAGAATAATCATATTAACAGGCCGATCAACTTGAAATGTCCACACTAAATTGTCCATAACTTTTGATTTATTGCTCAAAATAACACGAATCTAATGCCCACATTAAGCTAGTTCAATTTTCTATATTGTGACAAAATTTGAAACATAACTAGATAGGAAACATAATCCCAAACTGTGTGATCCCAAGCTATATGCTTCACTTATAAGCCTTTACTTAAAGAGCACCAATGACCAGTTTAGAATGTTCATTTTAACTCGCGTTCAACTTGACATGTCCGCACTAAATCGTCCGTAACTTTTTATTTAGAGCTTAGAAACACACGAATCAATGCCTGCGTTAAGCTAGATCAATTTTTTATAGTGTAATAAAATTTGAGACCTAAATAGATTTAACAAAGCGTCCAATTAATCCAATATTTCCAAAACTGTTTCATGCCATGCATTATGCTTCATTTATAAGCCTTTACTTAATGAACATGAATGATCAGTTTAGAATGCTCACTTTAACTGGCCGATCATCTTGACATTCCCACACTAAATCGTCTGTAACTTTTGATTTAGACCAATGAATGACACGAATTCAATGCCCACGTAAAGCTAGCTCAATTTTCTACCTTGGGACAAATTTGAGAGAGAAATAGATTCCACAAAGCGTCCAACTAAACCAATCCATCCAAAATTGTGTGATGCCATGCATTTGTTTTAATTTATAAGCTTTTACTCAATGAGCACCAACGATCAGTTTAGAATGATCATTTTAACTGGCTGATCAGCATGACATGTCTGCACTATATTGTCCATAACTTTTGATTTATAGCTCAGAATGATAACAATCAATTGCCAACTTTAAGCTAGTTCAATTTTGTATATTGTGATAAAATTTAAGACAAAACTAGATACGACAAATCATTCAAGTACTCAAATCTATCCCAAAGTGTGTGATGCCATGTATTATGCTTCATTTATAAGCCTTTACTTAATGAGCACCAATGATCAGTTTAGAATGATCACTTTAACTATCCGATCAACTTGACATGTCCACACTAAAAAGTTAGTAACTTTAGATTTAGAGCTCAGAATGACACGAATCCAATGTCCACGTTAAGCTAGCTCCATATTTTATATTGTCACAAAATTTTAGACATAAATAGATACAAGAAATCGTAAAAGTAATCCAATCCATCCCGTACTGCGTGATGTCATGTATTATTTTTCATTCATAAGGTTTTACTCAATGAGCACCAATGATCAGTTTAGAATGATCATTTTAGTTGGCTGATCAACTTGACATGTCCGCACTAAATCGTCCGTAAGTTTTGATTTAGAGCTTAAAATGACACAAATCCAATGCCCACGTTAACCTAGCTCAATTTTCTATAATATGACAAAATTTGAGACAGAATTAGATACGGCAAATCGTCCAAGTAATCCAATCAATCTCAAACTGCGTGATGGCATGATTTATGCCTCATTTTTAAGCCTTTACTTAGTGAGCACCAATGATCTATTTAGAATGTTCATTTTAAGTCGCCGATCAACATGACATGGCCAAACTAAATCGTCCGTAACTTTTGATTTAGAGCTTTGAAACACACGAATCCAATGACTACGTTAAGCTAGATCAATTTTTATAGTGTAATAAAATTTGAGACAAATAGATTCGACAAAGCGTCCAATTAATCCAATCTATCCAAAACTGTGTCATGCCATGCATTATGCTTCATTTATAAGCCTTCACTCAATGAGCATGAATGATCAGTTTAGAACGATCACTTTAACAGGTTGATCATCTTGACATTCACGCACTAAATCGTCTGTAACTTTTGATTTAGACCTATGAATGAAACGAATCCAATACCCACGTTAAGCTAGCTCAATTTTCTATATTGGGACAAAATTGAGAGAGAAATAGATTCCACAAAGCGTCCAAGTAAACCAATCCATCCAAAATTGCATGATGCCGTGCATTGTTTTTTAATTTATAAGATTTTACTCAATGAACACCAACGATCAGTTTAGAATGATCATTTTAATTGGCGGATCACCTTGACATGTTTGCACTATATTGTCCATAACTTTTGATTTATAGCTCAGAATGACAACAATCAATTGCCAACATTAAGGTAGTTCAATTTTGTATATTGTGATAAAATTTTAGACATAACTAGATACGACAAGTCATCCAAGTAATCAAATCTATCCCAAACTATGTGATGTCATGTATTATGATTCATTTATAAGCCTTTACGTAATGAGCACCAATGATCAGTTTATAATGATCACTTTAACTATCTGATCAACTTGATATGTCCACACTAAATAGTTATGCCATGAATTATGCTTCGTTTATAAGCCTTTACTCAATCATTACCAATGATCAGTTTAGAATGATCACTTTAACAGGCCGACCAACATGCAGTGTTCGCACTAAATCATCCGTACTTTTGATTTATAGATCAGAGTGACACGAATCCAATGCCTATGTTAAACTAGTTCAATTTTCCATATTGTGACAAAGTTTGAGACAGAATTAGATACAACAAAGCGTCCAAGTAATCCAATCCATTTCAAACTGTGTGATGCCAAGCATTATTTTTCAATTATAAGCTTCTACTTAATGACCACCAATGATCAGTTTAGAATAATCATATTAACTGGCCAATCAACTTGAAATATCCACACTAAATTGTCCATAACTTTTGATTTATAGCTCCGAATGACACGAATCCAATGCCCACATTAAGCTAAATTTTCTATATTGTTACAAAATTTGAGGCAGAAATAGATACAACAAACAAGTAATCCAATTCATCCCATACTACGTGATGCCATGCATTATTTTTCATTCATAAGCGTTTACTCAATGAGCACCAATGATCAGTTTAAAATGATCATTTTAATTGGCCGATCAACTTCACATGTCCGCACTAAATCGTCCGTAACTTTTGATTTAGAGCTTAAAATGACACGAATGCAATGCCCGCGTTAAGCTAGCTCAATTTTCTATAATATGACAAAATTTGAGACAGAAATAGCTGAGACAAAGCATCCATGTAATCCAATCCATCCCACACTGCGTTATGCCATGCATTATTTTTCATTTATAAGGTTTTACTCAATGAGCACCAATAATCAATTTAGAGTGATCATTTTAACTGCCCGATCAACTTGTCATGTTTGCACTAAATCATCCATAACTTTTGATTTATAGCTCATAATGACACGAATCCTATACCCACGTTAAGCTAGCTCAATTTTCTATTTGGGAACAAAATTTGAGACAGAAATAGATACGAAAATGCATCCAAGTAATCCAATCTATCCAAAACTTTTTGATGCCATGCATTATGATTCATTTATAAGCTTTTACTCAATGAGCACCAATGATCAGTTTAGAATGATCACTTTATCTGGCCGATCAACTTGACATGCCAACACTAAATTGTCCGTAAGTTTTGATTTAGAACTCAGAATCACACGAATCCAATGTCCACGTTAAGCTAGCTCAATTTCCTATGTTATGACAAAATTTGAGACAGCAATACATACGACAAAGCGTACAATCCATCCCAAACTGTGTGATGCAATGGATTCTTCTTCATTTATAAGCTCTTACTCAATGAGCACCAATGATCAGTTTAGAATAATCATATTAACTGGCCAATGAACTTGAAATGTCTACATAAATCGTCCATAACTTTTGATTTATAGCTCAAAATGACACGAATCCAATGCCCACATTAAGCTAGTTCAATTTTCTATATTGTGACAAAATGTGAAACATAACTAGATCGGACATAGCGTGCAAGTTATCCAATCAATCCCGAACTGCATGATCCCATGCTATATGCCTCATTTATAAGCCTTTAGTTAAAGAGCACCAATGATCAGTTTAGAATGTTCATTTTAACTAGCCGATCAACTTGACATGTCCGCACTAAATCGTCCGTAACTTTTGATTTAAAGCATAGAAACACACGAATCCAATGCCCACGTTAAGCTATATCAATTTTTTAGTGTAATAAATTTTTAGACATAAATAGATTTGACAGAGCATCCAATTAATCTAATCTATCCAAAACTATGTCATGCCATGCATTATGCTTCATTTATAAGCCTTTACTTAATGAGCATGAATGATAAGTTTAGAATGATCACTTTAACTGTCCGATCATCTTGACATTCCCGCACTAAATCGTCTGCAACTTTTGATTTAGACCTATGAATGACACGAATCCAATGCCCACGTAAAGCTAGCTCAATTTTCTACATTGGGAAAAATTTGAGAGAGAAATATATTCCACAAAGCGTCCAAGTAAACCAATCCATCCAAAATTGCGTGATGCCATGCATTGTTTTTAATTTATAAGCTTTTACTCAATGAGCACCAACGATCACTTTAGAATGATCATTTTAACTGGCCGATCACCTTGACATGTCTGTACTATATCGTCCATAACTTTTGATTTATAGCTCAGAATAACAACAATCAATTGCCAACATTAAGCTAGTTCAATTTTGTATATTGTGATAAAATTTGAGACATAACTAGATACGACAAATCGTTCAAGTTTGAATCTACCCCAAAGTGTGTGATGCCATGTATTATGCTTCATTTATAAGCCTTTACTTAATGAGCACTAGTGATCAGTTTAGAATGATCACTTTAACTATCCGATCAGCTTGACATGTCCACACTAAATAGTTAGTAACTTTAGATTTAGAGCTCAGAATGACACGAATCCAATGTCCAGGTTAAGCTAGCTCAATTTTTTATATTGTCACAAAATTTGAGACATAAATAGATACAACAAATCGTAAAAGTAATCCAATCCATGCCATACTGCGTGATGTCATGCATTATCTTTCATTCAAAAGCTTTTAGTCATTGAGCACCAATGATCAGTTTAGAATGATCATTTTAGTTGGCTGATCAACTTGACATGTCCGCACTAAATCATCCGTAACTTTTGATTTAGAGCTTAAAATGACACGAATCCAATGCCCACGTTAACCTAGCTTAATTTTCTATAATATGACAAAATTTAAGACAGAAATAGATACGACAAAACGTTTAAGTAATCGAATCTATCCCAAACTGCATGATGCCATGCATTATGCTTCATTTATAAGCCTTTACTCAATCATCACCAATGATCAGTTTAGAATGATCACTTTAACTGGCCGATCAACATGCAGTGTCCGCACTAAATCATCCATAACTTTTGATTTAGAGATCAGAGTGACACAGACCCAATGCCTATGTTAAACTAGTTCAATTTTCTATATTGTGACAAAATTTGAGACAGAATTAGATACAACAAAGCGTCCAAGTAATCAAATCCATTTCAAAATGTGTGATGTCATGCATTATTTTTCAATTATAAGCTTTTACTTAATGAGCACCAATGATCAGTTTAGAATAATCATATTAACTGGCCAATCAACTTGAAATTTCCACACTAAATCGTCCATAACGTTTGATTTATAGCTCAGAATGACATGAATCCAATGCCCAGATTAAGCTAGCTGAATTTTCTATATTGTGATAAAATTTGAAACAGAAATAGATACAACAAATCGTACAAGTAATCCACTCCATCCCATACTACGTGATGCCATGCATTATTGTTCATTCATAAGCTTTTACTCAATGAGCACCAACGATCAGTTTAAAATGATCATTTTAATTGGCCGATCAATTTGAAATGTCCGCACTAAATCGTCCGTAACTTTTGATTTAGAGCTTATAATGACACAAATGCAATGCCCGCGTTAAGCTAGCTCAATTTTCTATAATATGACAAAATTTGAGACATAAATAGATACGACAAAGCGTCCATGTAATCCAATCCATCCCACACTGCGTGATGCCATGCATTATTTTTCATTTATAAGGTTTTACTCAATGAGCACCAATGATCAGTTTAGAATGATCATTTTAACTGGCCGATCAAATTGTCATGTCTGTACTAAATCGTTCTTAACTTTTGATTTATAGCTCATAATGACACGAATCCAATGCCCACGTTAAGCTACCTCAGTTGTCCATTTGGTAATAAAATTGGAGACAGAAATAGATACTAAAATGTGTACAAGTAATCTAATCTATCCAAAACTGTGTAATGCCATGCATTATGATTCATTTATAAGCTTTTACTCAATGATCACCAAAGATTAGTTTAGAATGATTACTTTAACTGGTCGATCAACTTGACATGTCCACACTAAATCGTCTGTAACTTTCGATATAGAACTCAGAATTGCACGAATCCAATGTCCATGATAACCTACCTCAGTTTTCTATATTATGAAAAAATTTGAGATAGAATAAATACGACAAAGTGTACAAGTATTCCAATCGGTCACAAACAGCGTGATGCCATGCAATATTCTTCATTTATAAGCTTTTACTCAATGAGCACCAATGATCAGTTTAGAATGTCATTTAATTGACCGATCAACTTGACATGTTCACACTAAGTCGTCCATAACTTTTAATTTAGAGCTTAAAATGACACGAATCTAATGCCCATGTTAAGCTAGCTCAATTTTCTATAATATGACAAAATTTGATACATGAATAGATACGACAAAGCATTCAAGTAATCTAATACATCCCAAACTGTGCGACGCCATGCATTATTTTTCGTTTATAAGGTTTTACTCAACGAGCACCAATGATCAGTTTAGAATGATCATTTTAACTAGCCGATCAACTTGTCACGTCTGCACTAAATCGTCTATAACTTTTGATTTATAGCTCATAATGACACGAATCCAATACCCACGTTAAGTTAGCTCAATTGTCTATTTGGTAACAAAATTTGAGACAGAAATAGATACAAAATTGCTTATAAGTAATCCAATCTATCCAAAACTGTGTGATGCCATGCATTATGATTCATTTATAAGCTTTTACTTAATGAACACCGATGATCAGTTTAGAATGATCACTCTAACTGGATGATCAACTTGAAATGTCCACACTAAATCGTCCGTACCTTTTGATTTAGAGCTTAGAATGGCACAAATCAAATGTCCATGTTAAGCTAGCTCAATATTCTATATTTTGAAAAAATTTGACACAGAAATAGATACAACAAATCATACAAGTAATCCAATCCATCCCATACTGCGTGATGCCATGCATTATTCTTCATTCATAAGCTTTTACTCAATGAGCACCAATGATCATTTTAATTGGCCGATCAACTTGACATTTTCGCACTAAATCGTCCATAACGTTAGATTTAGAGCTTAAAATTACACGAATCCAATGCCCACGTTAAGCTAGCTCAATTTTCTATAATATGAAAAAAATTTGAGACTAGGATAGATACGACAAAGTGTCCAAGTAATATAATCCATTCCAAACTGCATGATGCCATGCATTATTTTTTCTTTTATAAGGTTTTACTCAATACTCACCAATGATCAGTTTAGAATGATTGTTTTAACTGGCCGATCAGTGGTAAATCAGTGGTAAATATTACGACTGATTTGCGACTGATTATAAAATAGTCAGAAAAACTTTTGTAATCGCAAATTGGTCCCAAAAAATTGAGACTGATTTGGGACTAATTTGCGACTACAACGTAATTATATTCAAAAAAATATTAATTAAAAGTTATTCTGAAATAATTTTTAATTAATTTTTATTTTTTAATTAATATGTTTCAAAAATTATTTTTAATAATATTATTAATATTTTTAATTTATTTTTAATACAATAATTTTTAAATAATTTTGTAATAATATTATAAATATTAATTAATTTTTAAATAATTTTTAATAATATTTTTAATAATATTTTTCATAATTAATTTTCAAAATAATTATGTTTTAATAATATTTATATTTCATTACTACCCCTACTTTCCATTTCTGTGTTGGTGGTTTTTTGGATTGGGAGGGATTTTATAAGTGTTTAGAGAGGTTTTAGAAAATAGGAAAATTTGATTGTGAAAAATGAGGAAAACCATCATGTATTTATAAAATTTTTTTGCGACCCACGTATGTGGTCGCAAATCAGTGGCAAACTTCGAAATTAATGACGTGGTCGCAAATCAGTCGCAAATTTGGG
The DNA here is from genome assembly GCA_018901935.1 of Pugionium cornutum. Taxonomy (NCBI): domain Eukaryota; kingdom Viridiplantae; phylum Streptophyta; class Magnoliopsida; order Brassicales; family Brassicaceae; genus Pugionium; species Pugionium cornutum. The sequence goes on from CM032160.1 coordinate 23,850,131, forward strand.
ACTGATTTGCGAGCACCAAATAATTTGGTGGGAATCGAAAACTTTCAAACTCCCTCGAAATTAATTCGTGGTCGGAAATTAGTGGCAAATTTGCCACTGATTTGTGACCACGGTGAATTTATTCAGAAAAAAGCATTGTGGTCTCAAATCAGTGGCAAATTTACCACTGATTTGCGACCACAATGTTTTTTTCGAATAAATTAACCGTGGTTGCAAATCAGTGGTAAAGTTGCCACTGATTTGCGACCACGGTTAATTTATTCGAAAAAAACATTGTTGTCTCAAATCAATGGCAAATTTGCCACTGATTTGCGACCACGGGTAATTTATTCAAAAAAACATGTGATTGCAAATCAGTGGCAAATTTGCCACTGATTTGCGACCACGGGTAATTTATTCGAAAAAAATATGTGGTTGCAAATCAGTGGCAAATTTGCCACTAATTTGCGACCATGGTTAATTTATTCGAAAAAAAAACATTGTGGTCTCAAATCAGTGGCAAATTTACCACTGATATGCGACCACGGTTGATTTATTCAAATAAAAACATATCGTTGCAAATCAGTGGTAAATTTGCCACTGATTTGCGACCACAAGTAATAACTGTGACTAATTTGCCACCACATTCTCAATCCAGTGACCAAGTGGTGGCAAATCAGTCACAAATAATACTCTAAACCCTAAATTTTTTGATTTTGGTAAATAAATTGAATTATATAAGATTGATAACTTGATTATAAGTTGTACAAACTTCAAATACTAAGAAAACAACAACATTTACCAAATTTACCAAATTTACAAATCTTTTACCTAAAACACTTAACACATTTTCTTAATCTTATCTCTTATATACATTTCAAATGTTCTCTAAAATTTAAATGAAGAAAAATATGATTTTTATATATGTGGTCACTTATAATGGATAGTACTTACCTAAAAATGCAAATAGAAGTTGTAAATATGGAAAATACTTAGAGAAAATATGAATTTACCCTATGTGGTCACAAATGAGTCGCTATTTTGCGACTGATTTGTGACTACAGTTCAAATTTTGATCTTGTGGTCGCAAATCAGTGGCAAATTTGCCACTGATTTGTGACCAAAAGTAATAATTATGACTGATTTGCCACCACAATCTCAATGCAGTGGCAAAGTGGTGGCAAATCAGTCACAAATAATACCATAAACCCTAAGTTTTATGATTTTGGTAAATAAATTAAATTATATAAGATTGATAACTTGATTATAAGTTGTACAAATTTCAATTAATAAAAAAACAACAACATTTACCAAATTTTCCAATTTTACAAATCATTTACCTAAAACACTTAACACATTTCCTTAACCTTGTATCTTTTATATACAATTCAAATGTTCTCTAAAATATAAATGAATATAAATATAATTTTGTATATATGTGGTCACTTATAATGGTTAGTACTTTCATAAAAATGCAAATAGAAGTTGTAAATGTGAAAAAAACTTAGGGAAAATGTGAATTTACCCTATGTGGTCGCAAATAAGTCGTTATTTTGCCATTGATTTGTGATTACAGTTCAAATTTTTGCTACTGATTAGCGACTGCAAACACCAGTTGCAAAACAGTCGCAATTTAGTCTCTTAATAGTTGCGTATTGCGACCAATATGTGACTACAGGTTTTAGTCACACTTTTGCGACCACTTTGCGACTACATTTCCGTAGTCGCAAATTGGTCGCAAAATCGTGGTAAATGTGGTAGCAAATTTTGCGACTACGTATGTGGTCGCAAAATGCAGTGGCATTTTGGCAGTTTTCTTGTAGTGCATGCAATATTCTTCATTTATAAACTTTTACTCAATTAGCACCAATGATCAGTTTAGAATGATCATTTAATTGGCCGTTCAACTTGACATGTCCGCACTAAGTCGTCCATAACTTTTGATTTAGAGCTTAAAATGATACGAATCTAATGCCCATGTTAAACTAGCTCAATTTTCTATAATATGACAACATTCGAGACAGGAATAGATACGACAAACCGTTCAAGTAATCAAATACATCCCAAATTGTGTGACGCCATGTATTATTTTTCATTTATAAGATTTTACTCAACGAGCACCAATGATCTGTTTAGAATGATCATTTTAACTAGCCGATCAACTTGTCATGTTTGCACTAAATCGTCCATAACTTTTGATTTATAGCTCATAATGACAAGAATCCAATGCCCACGTTAAGCTACCTCAATTGTTTATTTCGTAACAAAATTTGAGACAGAAATAGATACAAAAATGCGTACAAGTAATCCACTCTATCCAAAACTGTGTGATGCCATGCATTATGATTCATTTATAAGCTTTTACTCAATGAAGATCAATGATCAGTTTACAATGATCACATTAACTGGTCGATCAACATGAAATGTACCCACTTAATCGTCCATAAATTTTGATTTAGAGCTCTGAATGGCACGAATCGAATGTACACGCTAAGCTAGCTCAATTTCTTATACTGTGACAAAATTTGAGACAGAAATAAATACGACAAAGCGTCCATATAATCCAATCCATCTAAAACTGCGTGATGGCATGCATTATTTTTCATTTATAAGGTTTTATTGAATGAGCACCGATGATCATTTTAGAATGATCATTTTAATTGGTCGATCAACTTTTCATGTCTCCACTAAACCATACATAACGTTTGATTTATAGCTCAGAATGCCACGAATCCAATCCCTATGTTAAGCTCGCTGAATTTTCTATATGCTAACAAAATTTGAGACATAAATTGATACAAAAATGAGTCCAAGTAATCCAATCTATCCAAAACTGTGTGATGTTATGCATTTGGATTCATTTATAAGATTTTACTCAATGAGCACCAATGATCAGTTTAGAATGATCACTTTAACTGGCCGATCAACTTGACATATCCACACTAAATCGTCAGTAACTTTAAATTTAGAGTTCTGAATGATACGAATCTAATGCCCTTGTTAAGCTAGCTCAATTTTCTATATTTTGACAAAATTTGAGATAGAAATAGAGATTACAAAGTGTCAAACTAATCCAATCTATCCCAGAATGCGTGATGCAATGCTTTATGCTTCATTTGTAAGCCTTTACTTAATGATCACCAATGATCAATTTAGAATAAGCATTTTATCTGGTCGATCAACTTGATATGTCTGCACCAAATCGTCCATAACTTTTGATTCATAACTCAGAATGACACGAATATAATACCCACATTAATCTAGTTCAATTTTCTAAATGGTGACAAAATTTGAGACAAAAATAGATACAACAAAACGTCCAAGTAATCCAATCTATCCCAATCTTGGTGATGCCATGCCTTATGCTTCATTTATAATCCTTTACTGAATGAGGACCAATGATCATTTTAGAATGATCATTTTAACTGGCCAATTAACTGGACATGTCCGCACTAAATCGTCTATAACTATTGATTCAGAGTTGAGAAATACAACATTTCAATGCCCTTGTTAAGTTAGCTCAATTTTCTATATTTTGACAAAATTTCAGATAGAAATAGAGAAGACAAATCGTTCAAGCAATCCAATCTATCACAAACTGTGTGATGCCATGCTTTATTCTTCATTTATAAGCCTTTACTTAATGAGCACCAATGCTCATTTTAGAATGATCATTTTAGAATGATCATTTTGACTGGCCGATCAACTTGACATATCCGCACTAAATCGTCTGTAAGTTTTGATTTAGAGCTATGAAACACACGAAACTAATGCCCATGTAAAGCTAGATAAATTTTCTATAGTGTAACAAAATTTGAGACAGAAATAGATACGACAAGGCATCCAAGTAATCCAATATATCCAAAACTGTGTGATGCCATGCATTATGCTTCATTTATAAGCTTTTACTCAATGCGCACAAATGATCAGTTTAGAATGATCACTTTAACAGCTGATCAACTTGACATGTCCGCAGTAAATGGTCCGTAACTTTTGATTTAGAGCTCAAAAAGATATGAATCCAATGCCCACGTTAAGCTATCTCGATTTTCTATATTGTGACAAACTTTGATACTGAAATAGATACAACAGAGCATCCAAGTAATCCAATCGATCCCAAAATATGTGATGCCATGCATTATTCTTCATTTATAAGCTTTTACTCAATGAGCACCAATGATCAGTTTAGAATGATCCTTTTAACTTGCCGATAAACTTGACACGTCTACACTAATTCGTCCGTAACGTTCGATTTATAGCTCAGAATGACACGAATCTAATGCCCACATTAAGATAGTTGAATTTTCTATATTGTGACAAAAATTTGAGAGAAACTAGATACGAAAATGCGGCCAAGTAATCCAATCTATCCCAAACTGCATGATGCCATGCATTGTGCTTCATTTATAACCTTGACTCACTGAGTACCAATGATCAGTTTAGAATAATCATATTAACTGGTCGATCAACTTGACATGTTCGCACTAAATCTTCCGTAACTTTTGATTTAGAGTTCAGAATGACACGAATCTAGTGTCCACGTTAAGCTACCTCAATTTTCAATATTTTGATAGAATTTGAGACAGAAATAAAGACGACAAAGCATCAAGTAATCCAATATATCTAAACTGCCTAATGCCATGCTTTATGCTTCATTTATAAGCATTTACTTAATGAGCACCAATTAATAGTTTAGAATGATCACTTTAACTGGGAAAAGGACCAAAATCAATGTGAACAATTACCATCGTGTTCTTTTAAACCTAGATTTAGTAGTAGTGCGTTATACCATATTAACAGAGGCAATATTTAAATGTTCTACATGAACTATATCTCGAGTGCCTTTTTCATCAAATCGTTTAGCGTCGTCATTAAACCGTTAAAAATGCTGACACATGTGACAGCATGGCAACAAGTCAACGAATGTGTTACACGAACGACGCCGTTTTGCCGACGTCGTTTTGACTTGGGGGAAATTTATGTAATTAGGGTTTTGAAATCGGTTTGGGCAAAGTCCATTTTCTCATACTATTAGGGTTTGTTTTCTGTTTCATCAGGGGTGTTCCGTTGACATGAGTTAAATTCGACTTCCGATTATATTCTTCAATGGTGGTATTATGTTCGATTGTGGTATCATGTTCGATTGTGTTTGATTTTGTGTTTGATTATTTTCGTGTAAATTAATCGTCTAATCGTCTTCTTGTTGTTCTGCTATTTTTGGTTTCTTTTCCTCTACACACATTGAATCATAAAACTCAGTTATAACAAATAATTGTAAATAATGATTATTGGTATTGTTTGTCACTCATCTTTATAGCGCCATGGATTTTCTTTGTCCTGTTTTTCCTCTCTTTCATCTGTTTCCTTGATCTCTCAATGTCAGAAGTTGTTTTAGTATATTAAGAAACTTGTATTGAACATCTACCAGCTAAAAGAGGACTTTTCACGAGGTCTTTTTTTCTCTTCATAGTTTGTTTGGGATTTGTTTCTATTGAATCCTTAATCTGGTTGCTGACATTACAATTGAGATACTTCAGCTGCGTTTTAGAATTGAGATGCTTCAGCTGCGTTTTAGAATTGAGATGCTTCAGCTGCATTTTAGAATTGAAATGCTTCTAACTGCGTTTTAGAATTGAGATGCTTCAGCTGTAGGGAAATATATGCACATAAGTTGTTCGATTAAATGCCTAAGTGAATTACTAACTTTGTTTAATAATTCGTTGCCACGCTGTCACATGAGCAGCATTTTTTAACGGTTTAATGACGACGTTAAATAATTCGGTGAAAAAGACACTTGAAACATAGTTCATGTAAGATATTCAAATAGTGGTTCCATTAATGTGGTATAATGCACTGCGACTAAATTTGGGTTGAAAAGAGCACGACGGTAATTGTTCACGTTGATTTTGGCCATTTTCCCACTTTAACTGGCCAATCAACTTGATATGTCCGCACTAAATCGTCCGCATTGATTTAGAGATCAGTATAACACGAATCCAATGCCCACATTAAGCTAGCTATAATTTCTATATTGTAACAAAATTTGAGACTGAAATAGATACGCCAAAGCGTACAACTAATCCAATCTATCTAAAACTGTGTGATGTCATGCATTATGCTTCATTTATAAGCATTTACTCAATGTGCACCAATGTTCAATTTAGAAAGATCACTTTAACTAGCCGATCAACTTGCATTTCCGCACTAAATCATTCATAACTTTTGATTTAGGGCATAAAATGACACGAATCCATTGCCCACTTTAAGATAGCTCAACTTTATATATTTTTGACTAAATTTAATATTGAAATAGAGACGACAAAGAGTCCAAGTAATCCAATGTATCCCAAAATGTGTGATTCCTTGCTTTATGCTTCATTTTATAAGCATTTACATTATGAGCGCCAATGATCAGTTTAGAATGATCACTTTAACTAGCCGATCAATTTGACAAGTCCGGACTAAATCGTACGTAACTTTTGATTTATAACTCAGCATGACACGAATCCAATGTGCACATTAAGCTACCTCAAATTTCTATATTGTAACAAACTTTGAGACAGAAATACATACGACAAAGCATCCAAGTAATCCAATCGATTCCAAACTACGTGACGCCATGCATTATTCTTCATTTATTAGCTTTTACTCATTTATAAGATTAGTTTAGAATGATCCTTTTAGCTGGCCGATCAACTTGACATGTCTGCACTAAATCGTTTATAATTTCTGATTTATAGCTCAGAATGATACTAATCCAATGCCCACATTAAGCTAGTTCAATTTTCTATATTGTGAAAAAATTTGAGACATAACTAGATAGGACAAAGAATCCAAGTAATCCAATCTATCCCAAACTGCGTGATGCAATGCATTATGCTTCATTTATTAGCATTTCTTCAATGAGCACCAATGATCGGTTTAGAATGATCACTATAACTAGCCGATCAACTTGACATGACCACACTAAATCGTCTGTAACTTTTGATTTTGGTCTCAGAATGACACGAATCCAGTGTCCACGCTAAGCTACCTCAATTATCAATATTTTGACAAAATTTGGAACATAAAAAGAGACGAAAAAACGTCCAAATAATCCAATCTATCCCAAACTGTGTGATGTCATGCATTATCCTTCATTTATTAGACTTTCCTCAATGAGCACCAATGATCAGTTTAGAATTATCACTTTAACTGGCCGATCAACTTGACATGTCTACACTAAATTGTCTATAACTTTTGATTTAAAGCTCAGAATGATACGCACCCAATGTCTACGTTAAGCTAGTTCAATTTTTTAGATTTTGACAAAATTTGGGACAAAAAGTGAAACGAAAAAGCATTCAAATAATCCAGTTTATCCCAAACTACGTGATGCCATGTTTTATGCTTAATTTATAAGCCTTTACTTAATGAGCACCAATTATCAGTTGAGAATTATCACTTTAACTAGCTGATCAACTTGACATATCCGCACTAAATCGTCTGTAACTTTTGATTTAGATGAAACACACGAATTCAATGTCCACATTAAGCTATCTCAATTTACTATATTGTGACAATATTTGTGACGGAAGTAGATACGAAAAAGCGTTAAAGAAATCCAATCCATCTGAAACTGTTTAATGCCATGCATTACTGTTCATTCATAAGCTCTTACTCAATAAGCACCAATGATTAGTTCAGAATGATAATTTTAACAAGCCGATAAACTTGACATATCTGCACCAAATCGTCCATAAATATTTATTTATAGTTCAAAATGACACGAATCTAATACCCACATTAAGCTAGTTCAATTTTCTATAAACTGACAAAATTTGAGACAAAACTAGATATGAAAAACTGTCCAAGTAATCCAATCTATCTCAAACTGCGTGATGCCATGCCTTATGATGTATTTATTAGCCTTTCCTGAATGAGCACCAATGATCAGTTCAGAATGATCACTTTAACTGGCCGATTTAGAGCTTAGAATGACACGAATTTAATGTCCACGTTAAGATGGCTCAATTTTCTATATTGTAGCAAAATTTGAGACAGAAATAGATATGACAAAGCGTCCAAATAATCCAATCCATCCCAAACTGTGTGATGCTATGTATTATTCTTCATTTGTAAGCTTTTACTCAATGAGCACCAATGATCAGTTTAGAATGATTATTTTAATTGGTCGATCAACTAGAAATGTCCGCACTAAATCGTCCGTAAGTTTTGATTCAGTGCTCTGAATGACACGAATCCAATGTCAACTTTAAGATGCCTCAATTTTCTATATTGTGACAAAATTTGGGACAGAAATAGATACGACAAAGCGTCCAAGCAATCCAATCCATCTCAAACTGTGTGATGCCATGCATTCTTCTTCATTTATAAGCTTTTACACAATGAGCACCAATGATGAATTTAGAGTGATCATTTTAACTGGCCGAACAACTTGACATGCCTGCCCTAAATCGTATGTAACTTTTGATTTATAGCTCCGAATGACATGAATCCAATACCCACATTAAGCTAGTTTAGTTTTCTATATTGTGCAAAATTTGAGACAGAACTAAGTACAACAAAACCTCCAAGTACTCCAATCTATCCAAAACTGCATGATGCCTTGCATTATGCTTCCTTTATTAGCTTTTCCTCAATGAGCACCAATGATCAGTTTAGAATGATCACTTTAAATGGGCGATCAACTTGACATTTCCAAACTAAATTGTCGGTAACTTTTGATTTAGGGCTTAGAATGACACGAATCCAATGTCCACGTTAAGCTAGCTCAATTTTCAATATTTTGATAAAATTTGGGACAGAAAAAGAGACGACAAAGCTTTTAAGTAATCCAATCTATCCCAAACTATGTGATAACATGCATTATCCTTGATTTATTGGACTTTCCTCAATGAGCACCAATGATCAGTTTATAATGATCACTTTAACTGGCCGATCAACTTGACATGTCCACACTAAATCGTCTGTAACCTTTGATTTAGAGCTGAGAATAACACGAATCCAATGTCCACGTTAATCTAGCTCAATTTTCTATATTTTGACAAAAGTTGGGACAGAAAAAGAGACGACAAAGTGTCCAAGTAATACAATCTATCCCAAACTGCGTGATGCAATGCTTTATTCTTTATTTATAAGCCTTTACTTAACGAGCTCCATTGATCAGTTTAGAATGATCACTTTAACAGGCCAATCAACTTGACATATCCGCACTAAATTGTCCGTAACTTTTGATTTAGAGGAAACACACGAATCCAACGCCTACGTTAATCTAGCTCAATTTTCTATATTGTAACAAAATTTGAGACAAAAATAGATACGAAAAAGCGTCCAAGTAATCCAATCCATCCCTAACTTCGTGGTAACATGCATTATTGTTCACTTACAACCTTTTACGCAATGAGCACCAATGATTAGTTTAGAATGATCATTTTGACTGACCAATCAACTTGACATGTATGCACTAAATCATCCACACTTTTGATTTATAGCTCCGAATGACACGAATCAATTACCCTTCAACTTTCTATACTGTGACAAAATTTGAGATTAAACTAGTTACGGAAAAATGTCGAAATAATCCAATCTATCCCAAACAGCGTGATGACATGCATTATGCTTTATTTATTAGCCTTTCCTCAATGAGCACCATCAAAATAGAACGATCACTTTAACTCGCTAATCACTTGACATGTCAATACTAAATCGTTCATAACTTTTGATTTAGAGCTCAGAATAACAAGAATCCAATGTCCATGTTAAGTTGGCTAAATTTTGTATATTGTGACCCAATTTTAGACAGAAATAGATACGACAAAGCGTTCATGTAATCCAATCCATCCCAAAATACGTGATGCCATGCATTTTTCTTCATTTATAAGCTTTTACTCAATGAGAACCAATGATGAGTTTAGAATGATCATTTTAACTGGTCGATCAACTTGACATGTCAACACTAAATCGTTCGTAACTTTTGATTTAGAGCTCCGAATGACACGAATCCAATGTCCATATTAAGCTGGCTTAATTTTCTATATTGTGACAAAATGTTAGACAGAAATAGATACGACAAAGCATTCAAGTAACCCAATCCATCACAAACTGCGTGATGCCATGCATTCTTCTTCATTTATAAGCTTTTACTCAATGAGCACCAATGATGAGTTTAGAATGATCATTTTAACAGGCTGATCAACTTGATATGTCTGCACTGAATCGTCCGTAACTTTTGTTTTATAGCACAGAAAGACACGAATCCAATACCAACATTAAGCTAGTTCAATTTTCTATAATTTGATAAATTTAAGACAAAACTAAATAAAGCAATGCGTCCAAGAAATCCAATATATCCCAAACTGCGTGATGCCATGCATTATGCTTCATTTCTTAGCCTTTCCTCAATGAGCACCAGAGATTGGCTTAGAATGATCAGTTCAAGTGGCCGATAAACTTGACGTATCCACACTAAATTGTCTGTAACTCTTGATTTAGAGCTCTGAATGACACTAATCCAATGTCCATGTTAAGCTAGCTCAATTTTCTATATTTTAACAAAAATTTGGGACAGAAAAAGAGATGAAAAAGGGTCCAAGTAATCCAATCTATCCCAAACTAGTGATGTCATGCTCTATGCTTCATTTATAAGCCTTTACTCATTTGATCAGTTTAGAATGATCACTTTAATTGTCCGATCAACTTGATATGTCCGCATTAAATCGTCCGTAACTTTTGGTTTGGAGCTCAGAATGACACCAATTAAATGCCCACGTTAAGCTAGCTCAATTTTGTATATTGAGACAAAATTTGAGATTGAAATACATATAACAAAGCGTACAAGTAGTCCAATCTATCTCAAACTGCGTGATACCATGCATTATTCTTCATTTCTAAGCTTTTACTCAATGAGCACCAATGATAGTTTAGAATGATCACTTTAACTGGTCGATCAACTTGACGTGTCCACACTAAATCGTCTGTAAGCTTTGATTTAGAGCTTAGAATGACACGAATCCAATGTCCACGTTAATCTAGCTCAATTTTCTATATTTTCACAAAATTTGGGACAGAAAAAGAGACGACAAAGCGTCCAAGTAATCCAATCTATCCCAAACTGCATGATGCAATGCTTTATTCTTTATTTATAAGCCTTTACTCAATGAGCACCAATGATCAGTTTAGAATGATCACTTTAACAGGCTGATCAACTTGACATATATGCACTGAATCATCCGTAACTTTTGATTTAGAGAAAACACACGAATCCAATGTCGACATTAAGCTAGCTCAATTTTCTATATTGTAAAAAAATTTGAGACAGGAATAGATACGAAAACGCTTCCTAGTAATCCAATACATCCCAAACTGCGTGATACCATGCATTATTGTTCATTTACAAGCTTTTACTGAATGAGCACCAATGATTAGTTTACAATGATCATTTTGACTAACGGATCAACTTGACATGTATGCACTAAATCGTCCATACTTTTGATTTTTAGCTCCGAATGCCACGAATCAATTACCCACATTAAGCTAGTTCAACTTTCTATATTGTGACAAAATTTGAGAAAAAACTAGATACGGAAAAGCATCCAAATAATCCAATCTATCCCGAACAACATGATGACATGCATTATGCTTAATTTATTATCCTTTCCTCAATGAGCACCATCAGTTTAGAACGATCACTTTAATTGGCTGATGAACTTGATATGTCAACACTAAATCGTTCGTAACTATTGATTTAGAGCTCAGAATTACATGAATCCAATGTCCACGTTAAGCTGGATAAATTTTCTATTATTGTGACACAATTTTAGACAAAACTAGATACGACAAAGCATTCAAGTAATCCAATCCATCCCAAACTGCGTGATGCCATGCATTCTTTTTCATTTATTAGCTTTTACTCAATGAACACCAAAGATGAGTTTAGAATGATCATTTTAACTGGCTGATCAACTTGATATGCCTGCACTAAATCGTCTGTAACTTTTGTTTTATAGCTCAGAAAGACACGAATCAAATGCCCACTTTAAGCTAGTTCAATTTTCTATATTGTGATAAAATTAAAGACAAAACTAAATACGAAAAAGTGTCCAAGTAATCCAATATATCCAAAACTGCATGATTCCATGCATTATGCTTCATTTATTAGTCTTTCCTGAATGAGCACCAATGATCGGTTTAGAATGATCACTTTAAGTAGCTGATGAACTTGACAAGTCCACACTAAATCGTACGTAAATTTTGATTTATAGCTCTGACTGACACGAATCAAATGTCCACGTAAAGCTAGCTCAACTTTCTATATTGTGACAAAATTTGGGACGGAAAAAGAGACGAAAAAGCATCCAAGTAATCCAATCTATCCCAAATTGTGTGATGCCATGCATTATCCTTCATTTATTTGCCTTTCCAACATGAACACTAATGATCAGTTTAGAATGATCACTTCAACTAGCCCATCAACTTGACAAGTCCACACTAAATCGTTCGTAACTTTTGATTTAGAGCGCAATTTTTTATATTGTGACAAAATTTGAGATAGAAATAGATACGACAAAGCGTACAAGTAATCCAATCCATTCAAACTGTATAATGCCATGCATTATTTTTCATTTATAAGATTTTACTCAATGAGCACCAATGATCAGTTTAGAATTATCAATTTAATTGGCCGATCAACTTGACATGTCCGCACGAAATCGTCTGTAACTTTTGATTTAGTGCTTAAAATGACACGAATCCAATGCCCACATTAAGCTACCTCAATTTTCTATAATATGAAAAAATTTGAGACATAAATAGATACAACAAAGCGTCTATGTAATCTAATCCATCCCAAACTGCGTGATGCCATGCATTATTTTTCATTTATTTGATTTTATTGGATGAGCACTAATGATTAGTTTAGAATGATCATTTTAACTTATTGATCAACTTGACATATCCGCACTAAATCATCTATAACTTTTGCTTAAGAGGAAACACACGAATCCAATGCCCACATTAAGCTAGCTTAATTTTCAATAAATTGACAAAATTTGAGATAGAATTACATACGAAAAAGCGTCCAAGAAATCCAATCCATATGAAACTGTGTGATGCCATGCATTATAGCTCATTTATAAGTTTTTACTCAATAAGAACCAATGATTGGTTCAGAATTATCATTTTAACTGGCCAATCAACTTGACATGTCTACACTAATCGTCCATAAATTTTGATTTATATCTCAGAATGACACGAATCTAATACCGACATAAAGCTAGTTCAATTTTCTATAATCTGACAAAATTTGAGACAAAACTAGATATGAAAAAGAGACCAAGAAATCCAATCTATCTCGAACAACGTGATGCCATGTATTATGCTGTATTTATTAGCCTTTCTTGAATGAGCACCAATGATCAGTTCAGAATGATCACTTTAACTAGCCGATCAACATTACATGTCCACACTAAATCGTTTGTATCTTTTGATGTAGAGCTTAGAATGACACGAATTTAATGTACACGTTAAGATGGCTCAATTTTCTATATTGTAGCAAAATTGGAGACAAATATAGATACGACAAAGCATACAAGTAATCCAATCCATCCCAAACTGCGTGATGCTATGTATTATTTATAAGCTTTTACTCAATGGGCACCAATGATCAGTTTGGAATGATCATTTTAATTGGCCGATCAACTTGACATGTCTGCACAAAATCGTCTGTAACTTTTGATTTAGTGCTCTGAATGACACGAATCCAATGTCCACGTTAAGCTATTTTTATTTTCTATAATATGACAAAATTTGAGATAGAAATAGATACAACAAAGCGTCTAAGTAATCTAATCCATCCCGAACTGCGTGATGCCATGCATTATTTTTCATTTATAAGATTTTATTGAATGAGCACCAATGATTAGTTTAGAATGATCATTTTAACTTGCCGATCAACTTGTCATATATGTAATAAATCGTCAATAATGCTTGATTTATAGCTTAGAATGACACGAATCCAATGCCTACGCTAAGATAGCTCCGTTTTCTATATGCTAACAAAATTTTAGACTGAAATTGATACGAAAATGAGTCAAGTAATCCAGTCTATCCAAAACTAAGTGATGCCATGCATTATGATTCATTTATAAGCTTTTACTCAATAAGCACCACTGATCAGTTTAGAATGATCACTTTAACTGGCCGATCAGCTTCACATATCCACATTAATTCATCTATAACTTTTGCTTTAGAGCTCAGAATGACACGAATCCAATGCCCTCGTTAAGGTAGCTCAAATTTCTATATTTTCACAAAATTTCAGATAGAAATAGAGACGAAAAAGCGTCTAAGTAATCCAATCTATCACAAACTGTGTGATGTCATGCTTTATGCTTCATTTATAAGCCTTTACTTAATAAGCACAAATGATCAGTTTAGAATGATGATTTTAACTGGCCAATCCACTTGACATGTCTACACTAAATCGTCCATAACTTTTGATTTATAGCTCAGAATGACAGGAATCCAATACCCACATTAAGCTAGTTCAATTTTCTATATTGTGACAAAATTTGAGACAGAACTAGATACAAAAAAGCATCCAAGTAATCCAATATATCCCAAACTGTGTGATGCCATGCCTTATGCTTCATTTATAACCCTCTACTTAGTGAGCACCAATGATCAGTTTAGAATGATCACTTTAACTGGCCGATCAACTTGACATGTCCCCACTAAATCACCCGTAACTTTTGATTTAGAGCTCAGAATGACACGAATCCAGTGTCCACGTTAAGCTAGCTCAATTTTCTATATTTTGAAAAAATTTAGGACAGAAAAAGAGATGACAAAGCATCAAAGTAATCCAGTCCACCCCAAACTGCGTGATGCTATGCATTATGCTTCATTTGTAAGCTTTTACTCAATCAGCACCAACGATCAGTGTAGAACGATCACTTTAATAGGCCGATCAACTTGATATATCCGCACTAAATCGTCCGTAACTTTTTATTTAGAGGAAACACACCAATCCAATGTCTACGCTAAGGTAGCTCAATTTTCGATATTGTAACAAAATTTGAGGACAGGAATAGATACGAAAAGGCATCCAAGTAATCCAATCCATCCAAAACTGCATGATAACATGCATTATTGTTCATTTATAAGCTTTTACTCAATGAACACCAATGATCAATAAGTTTAGAATGATCATTTTGACTTGCCGATCAACTTGACATGTATGCACTAAATCGTCCATAACTTTTTATTTATAGCTCTGAATGACACGAATCAAATACCCACATGAAGCTAGTTCAACTTTCTATATTGTGACAAAATTTGAGACAAAACTAGATACGAAAAAGTGACCAAACAATCCAATCTATCCCAAACAGCATGATGCCATGCATTATGCTTTATTTATTAGCCTTTCCTCAATGAGCACCAATGATCAGTTTAGAACAATAACTTTAACAGACCGATCAACTTTACATGTCAACACTAAATGGTTAGTAACTTTTGATTTGGAGCTCTGAATGACACGAATCCAATGTCCACGTTAAAATACAAAAAGAGACGACAAATCGTCCAAGTAATCCCAATCTATCCCAAGCTGCGTGATGCCATGCATTATTCTTCATTTATTGGCCTTTCGTCAATGAGCACTAATAATCAGTTTAGAATGATCACTTTAACTGGTCGATCAACTTAACATGTCCACACTAAATCGTTGGTAACTTTTGATTTAGAGCTCAGAATGACACGAATCCAAAGTCCACGTTAAGCTAACTCAATTTTCTATGTTTGACAAAATATTATATAGAAAAAGAGACGACAAAGCATCCAAGTAATCAAATCTATCCCAAACTGCGTGATGCTATGCTTTATGCTTTATTTATAAGCCCTTACTTAATGAGCACCAATGATCAATTTAGAATGATCACTTTAACTGGCCGATCAACTTAACATATTAGCACTAAATCGTCTGTAACTTTTGATATAGAGGAAACACACGAATCCAATGCCCCACGTTAAACTAACACGAATCAAAGCGTCCAATTAATCCAATATATCCCAAACTGTGTGATCCCATGCATTATGCTTCATTTATTAGCCTTTCCTGAATGAGCACTAATGATCAGTTTAGAATGATCACTTTAAGTGGCTGATCAACTTGACAAATGCACACTAAATCGTCCGTAACTTTTGATTTAGAGCTCTGACTGACACGAATCCAATGTCCATGTTAAGGTAGCTCAACTTTCTATATTGTGACAAAATTTGGGACGGAAAAAGAGCTGAAAAGCGTCCAAGTAATCCAATCTATCCCAAACTGCGTGATGCCATTAATTATCCTTCATTTATTTGCCTTTCCAACATGAGCACTAACGATCAGTTTAGAATGATCAATTTAACTGGCCGATCAACTTGACATGTCCACAGTAATTCGTCTGTAACTTTTGATTTAGAGCTCAGATTGACATGAATCCAATGTTCGCGTTAACCTAACTCGGTTTTCTATATTTTCACAAAATTTGGGATGGAAAAAGAGATGACAAAGCGTCCAAGTAATCAAATCTATCCCAAACTGCGTGATGCCATGCATTATCCTTGATTTATTGGACTTTCTCAATGAGCACAAATGATCAGTTTAGAATGATCACTTTAACTGGCTGATAAACTTGACATGTGCACACAAAATCGTATGTAAGTTTTGATTTATAGCTCAGAATGATACGAATCCAATATCCACGTTAAGCTAGTTTAATATTCAATATGTGATGAAATTTGAGACCGAACTAGATACAACAAAGTAATCCAATTTATCCCAAACAGCATGATATCATGCCTTATGCTTCATTTATAAGCCTTTACTTAGGGAGCACCAATGATCAGTTTAGAATGATCACTTTAAGTGGCCGATCAACTTGACATGTCCACACTAAATCGTCTGTAACTTTTGATTTAGAGTTCTGACTGAGACGAATCCAATGTCCACGTTAAACTAGCTCAATTTTTTTATATTGTGACAAAATTTGAGATAGAAAAAGATACGACAAAGCGTACAAGTAATCCAATCCATTCAAACTGCGTGACGCCATGCATTATTTTTCATTTATAAGATTTTACTCAATGAGCACCAATGATCAGTTTAGAATTATCAATTTAATTGGCTGAACAACTTGACATGTCCGCACTAAATCGTCTGTAACTTTTGATTTAGAGCTCAGATTGACATGAATCCAATGTCCACATTAAGCTAGCTTGGTTTTCGATATTTTCACATAATTTGGGACAGAAAAAGAGATGACAAAGTGTCCAAGTAATCAAATCTATCCCAAACTGCATATTGCCATGCATTATCCTTGATTTATTGGACTTTCCTCAATGAGCACCAATGATCAGTTAGAATGATCACTTTAACTGGCCGATCAACTTGACATGTCAACACTAAATCTTCTGGAAGTTTTGATTTCTAGCTCAGAATGACAGGAATCCAATACCCACATTAAGCTAGTTCAATTTTCTATATTGTAACAAAATTTGAGACACAACTAGATACAAAAAAGCGTCCAAGTAATCCAATATATCCCAAACTGTGTGATGCCATGCATTATGCGTCATTTATGAGCCTCTACTTAATGAGCACCAATGATCAGTTTAGAATGATCACTTTAACTGGCCGATCAACTTGACATGTCCCCACTAAATCGCCTGTAACTTTTGATTTAGAGCTCAGAATGACACGAATCCAATGGCCACGTTAAGCTAGCTGAATTTTCTATATTTCGACAAAATTTGGGACAGAAAAAGAGATGACAAAGCGTCCAAGTTATCCAGTCCATCCCAAACTGCGTGATGCTATGCATTATGCTTCATTTATAAGCTTTTACTCAATCAGCACCAATGATCAGTGTTGAACGATCACTTTAATAGGCCGATAAACTTGATATATCAGCAATAAATCGTCTGTAACTTTTTATTCAGAGGAAACACATGAATCCAATGCCCACGCTAAGGTAGCTCAATTTTCTATATTGTAACAAAATTTGAGATAGGAATAGATACGAAAAAGCGTCCAAGGAATCTAATCTATCCCAAACTGCATGATAACATGCATTATTGTTCATTTATAAGCTTTTACTCAATGAGCACCAATAATCAATAAGTTTAGAATGATCATTTTGACTTGCCGATCAACTTGACATGTATGCACTAAATCGTCAATAACTTTTTATTGATAGCTCTGAATGACGAGAATCAAATACCCACATTAAGCTAGTTCAACTTTCTAAACTGTGACAAAATTTGAGACAAACCTAGATACGAAAAAGTGACCAAATAATCCAGTCTATCCCAAACAGTGTGATGCCATGCATTATGCTTTATTTATTAGCCTTTCCTCAATGAGCACCAATGATCAGTTTAGAACTATCACTTTAACAAGCCGATCAACTTGACATGTCAACACTAAATGATTCGTAACTTTTGATTTAGAGCTCTGAATGAAACGAATCCAATGTCCACGTTAAGCTGGCTCAATTTTCTATATTGGGACAAAATTTAAGATAGAAATAGATACGACAAAGCGTTCAAGTAATCCAATCCATCCCAAGCCGCGTGATGCCATGCATCCTACTTCATTTATAAGCTTTTACACAGTGAGCACCAAAGATGAGTTTAAAATGATCATTTTAACTGGATGATAACCTTGTCATGTCTGTGCTAAATCGTCTGTAACTTTTGTTTTATAACTCAGAATGACATGAATCCAATACCCACATTAAGCTAGTTCAATTTTCTATATTGCGACAAAATTTAAGACAAAACTATATACGACAAAGCATCCACGTAATCCAATATATCCCAAACTGTGTAAGGCCATGCATTATTCTTCATTTATTAGCCTTTTGTCAATGAGCCCCAATGATCGGTTTAGAATGATCACTTTAACTAGCCGGTCAACTTGACATATCCACACTAAATTGTCTATAACTTTTGATTTAGGGCTCAGAAAAACACGAATCCAATGTCCACGTTAAACTAGCTCAATTTTCTATATTTTGACAAAATTTGAAATAGAAAAAGAGATGAAAAAGCGTCCAAGTAATCCAATCTATCCCAAACTATGTGATACCACACATCATCCTTAATGTATCTGCCTTTCCTCAATGAGCACTAATGATTAGTTCAGAATGATCACTTTAACTGGTCGATCAACTTAACATGTCCACACTAAATCGTCTGTAACTTTTGTTTTAGAGCTCAGAATGACACGAATCCAAAATCCACGTTAAGCTAACTCAATTTTCTATGTTTTGACAAAATGTGGGACAGAAAAAGAGGCGACAAAGAATCCAAGTAATCAAATCTATCCCAAATTGCGTGATGCCATGCTTTATGCTTTATTTATAAGCCCTTACTTAATGAGCACCAATGATCAATTTATAATGATCACTTTTACTGGCCAATCAACTTAACATACTTAGTGTTCATTTATAAGCTTTTACTCAATGAGCACCAGTGATCAGTTTAGAATGATCATTTTGACTAGCCAATCAACTTTACATGTTTGCACTAAATCATCCATAACTTTCATCTATAGCTCTTAATGACACGAATCTAATGCCCACATTAAGCTAGTTCAATTTTCTATATTGTGAAGAAATTTGAGACAGAAATAGATACAAAAAAGCGTCCAAGTAATCCAATATATCCCAAACTGCGTGATACCATGTCATATGCTTTATTTATAAGCCTTTGCTTAGTGAGCACCAGCGATCAGTTTAGAATGATCACTTTAACTTGCCGATCAACTTGACATTTCCCCACTAAATCGTTTGAAACTTTTGATTTAGAGCTCTGAATGACACAAATCTAATGTCCACGTTAAGCTAGCTCAATTTTATATATCATGACAACATTTGAGACATAAATAGATACGATAAAGTGTACAAGTAATCCAATCCATCAACACTGCATGATGCCATGTATTGTTTTTCATTTATAAGGTTTTATTGAATGAGCACCATTGATCAGTTTAGAATGATCATTTTAACGGGCCGATCAACTTATCATATCTGCACTAAATCGTCCATAACTTTTGATTTATAGCTTAGAATCACACGAAACCAATGTCTATATTAAGCTAGCTCTATTTTCTATATGCTAACATTATTTTAGACAGAAATTGATACAAAAATGAGTCAAAGTGATCCAATCGATCCAAAACTAAGTGATGCCATGCATTATGATTCATTTATAATCTTTTACTCAATGAGCACCAATGATCAGTTTCTAATGATCACATTAACTGGCTGATCAACTTGGCATATCCACACTAATTCGTCTGTAACTTTTGATTTTGAGCTCATAATAACACGAATCCAATGCACACGTTAAGCTAGCTCAATTTTCTAGAGTTTGACTAAATTTAATATAGAAATAGAGACGACAAAGCGTCCAAGTAATCCAATCTATGCAAAAATGCGTGATGCCTTGCTTTATGCTTCATTTATAAGTCTTTACTAAATGAGCACCAATGATCAGTTTAGAATGATCACTTTAACTGGACGATCAAATTGACATGTCGGCACTAAATCATCCATAACTTTGGATTTGTAGCTCAGAATGACACAAATCAAATGCCCACATTAAGCTAATTCAATTTTATATATTGTGACAAAATTTGAGACAAAACTAGATATGACAAAGCGTCCAAGTAATCCAATCTATCCCAAACTGCGTGACGCCATGCATTATGCTTCATTTATAAGCTTTTACTTAATGAGCACCAATGATTAGTTTAGAATGATCACTTTAACTGGCCAATCGACTTGACATGTCCTCACTAAAGAGTCCGCATGTATTTAGAACACCGAATGACACGAATCCAATGCTGACGTTAAGCTAGCTCAATTTTCTATATTGTAACAAAATTTGAAACTGAAATAGATACGACAAAGCGTCCAAGTAATCCAGTCTATCTAAAACTGTTTGATGCCATGCATTATGCTTCATTTATAAGCCTTTACTCAATGTGCACAATTGATCAGCTTAGAATGATCTCTTTAACTAGCCAATCAACTTGACATGTCCACACAAAATCATTCGAAACATTTGATTTAGACATTAAAATGACACGAATCCAATGTCCACGTTAAGTTAGCTCAATTTTCTATATTTTGATAAAATTTGAGATAGAAATAGATACGACAAAGCGTCAAAGTAATCCAATCCATCTCAAGCTGCGTGATGCCATGCATTATTCCTCATTTATAAGCTTTTACTCAATGAGCACCAATGAGAATTTTAGAATGATCATTCTAATTGCCCGCTCATGCAACTTGACATGTTCGCACTAAATCGTGTGTAACTTTTGATTTAGAGCTCAGAAACACACGAATCTTGTGCCCACGTTAAGCGAGCTCAATTTTCTATATGTGACAAACTTTGAGGCAGAAATAGATACGACAAAGCGTCCAAGTAGTCCAATTGATCGCAAACTATGTGACGCCATGCATTATTCTTCATTTATAATCTTTTACTCAATCAGCACCAATGATGAGTTTAGAATGATCCTTTTAGCTTGCCGATCAACGTGACATATTTGCACTAATTCGTCCTTAACTATTGATTTATAGATCAGAATGACACGAATCCAATGCCCACATTAAGCTAGTTCAATTTTCTATATTGTGATAAAATTTGAGATAAAACAGATACGACAAAGCGTCCAGGTAATCTAATCTATCCCAAACTGCGTGATACCATGCATTATATTTCATTTATTAGCCTTTCCTCAATGAGCACCAATGATCGGTTTAGAATTATCACTTAAACTAGCCGGTCAACTTGATATGTCCACACTAAATTGTTTATAACTTTTGATTTAGAACTTAAAAAACAGGAATCCAATGTCCACGTTAAACTAGCTCAATTTTCTATATTTTGACAAAATTTGAAATAGAAAAAGAGACGACAAATCGTCCAAGTAATCCAATCTATCCAAAATTGCGTGATACCATGCATTATCCTTCATTTATTTGTCTTTCCTCAATGTGCACTAACGATCAGTTTAGAATGATCACTTTAAGTGGCCGATCAACTTAACATATCCGCACTAAATCATTTGTAACTTTTGATTTAGAGCTCAGAATGAAACGAATCCAAAGTCCACGTTAAACTAGCTCAATATTCTATGTTTTGACAAAATTTGGGACAGAAAAAGAGACGACAAAGCATCCAAGTAATCAAATCTATCCTAAATTACGTGATGCCATGCTCTATGCTTCATTTATAAGCCTTTACTTATTGAGCACCAATGATCAATTTAGAATGATCACTTTAACTGGCCGATCAACTTAACATATCAGCATTAAATCGTCTGTAACTTTTGATATAGAGGAAACACTTGAATCCAATGCCCACGTCAAACTAACTCAATTTTCTATATTGTAACAAAATTTGAGATAAAAAATAGATACGAAAAACCGTCCAAGTAATCCAATCCATCCCAAACTGTGTGATATCATGCATTATTGTTCATTTATAAGCTTTTACTCAATGAGCACCGATGATCAGTTTAGAATGATCATTTTGACTAGCCAATCAACTTGATATGTTTACACTAAATCGTCCATAACTTTGATTTATAGCTCAGAATGACACAAATCCAATACCCACATTAAGCTAGCTCAATTTTCTATATTGTGACTAAAATTGAGACAAAACTAGATACGAAAAAGCGTCCAAGTAATCCAATCTATCCCAAACAGTGTGATGCCATGCATTATGCTTCATTCATTAGCCTTTCCTCAATGAGCACCAATGATCGGTTTAGAATGATCACTTTAACTGGCCGATCAACTTGACATTTCCACGCTAAATCATTCGTAACTTTTGTTTTAGAGCTCAGAATGGCACGAATCCAATATCCACGTTAAGCTAGCTCAATTTTCTATATTGCGACAACATTTGAGACAGAAATAGATACGACAAAGCATAGAAGTAATCCAATCCATCCGAAATTGAGTGATGCCATGCAATATTCTCCAATTATAAGTTTGAACTCAATGAGCACCAATGATCAGTTAAAAATGATCATATTAATTGTCCAATCAACTTGACATGTCCGTACTAAATCATCCGTAACTTTTGATTTAGAGATTTAAATGACACTAATCCAATGCCCACGTTATGTTAGCTCAATTTTCTAATATATGAAAAAATTTGAGACAAAAATAGATACGACAAAGCGTCCAAGTAATCCAATCCATCCCAAACCGAGTAATGCCATGCATTATTTTTCATTTATAAGGTTTTACTAAATGAGCACCAATAATCAGTTTAGAATGATCGTTTTAACTGGCCGATCAATTTGACATGTCAACACTAAATCGTTCGTAACTTTTGATTTAGAGCTTAGAATGACATGAATCCAATGTCCACGTTAAGCTGTCTAAATTTTCTATATTGTGACACAATTTTAGACAGAACTAGATACGACAAAGCGTTCAAGTAATCCAATCCATCCCAAACTGCGTGATGCCATGCATTCTTCTTCATTAATTAGCTTTTACTTAATGAGCACCACCGATGAGTTTAGAATGATCATTGTAACTGGCTGATCAACTTGATATGTTTGCAGTAAATCATCCGTAACTTTTGTTTTATAGCTCAGAAAGACACGAATCCAATACCCACATTAAGCTAGTTCAATTTTCTATATTGTGATAAAATTTAAGACAAAACTAAATACGACAAAGCGTCCAAGTAATCTAATATATCCCAAACTGCGTGATCCCATGCATTATGCTTCATTTATTAGCCTCTCCTAAATGAGCACTAATGATCAGTTTAGAATGATCACTTTAAGTGGCTGATCAACTTGACAAATGCACACTAAATCGTCTGTAACTTTTGATTTAGAGCTCTGACTGACACGAATCCAATGTCCATGTTAAGCTAGCTCAACTTTCTATATTGTGACAAAATTTGGGACGGAAAAAGAGATGAAAAGCGTCCAAGTAATCCAATCTCTCCCAAACTGCGTGATGCCATGCATTATCCTTCATTTATTTTCCTTTCCAACATGAGCACTAACGATCAGTTTAGAATGATCACTTTAACTGGCCGATCAACTTGACATGTCCACCCTAATTCGTCCGTAACTTTTGATTTAGAGCTCAGATTGACATGAATCCAATGTCCACGTTAACCTAGCTCGGTTTTCTATATTTTCACAAAATTTGTGATGGAAAAAGAGATGACAAAGCGTCCAAGTAATCATATCCATCCCAAACTGCGTGATGCCATGCATTATCCTTGATTTATTGGACTTCCTCAATGAGCACCAATGATCAGTTTAGAATGATCACTTTAGAATGATCACTTTAACTGGCTGATAAACTTGACATGTGCACACAAAATCGTCTGTAAGTTTTGATTTATAGCTCAGAATGATATGAATCCAATATCCACGTTAAGCTAGTTTAATATTCAATACTGTGACGAAATTTGAGACCGAACTAGATACAACAAAGCGTCCAAGTAATCCAATTTATCCCAAACAGCATGATACCATGCCTTATGCTTCATTTATAAGCCTTTACTTAGGGAGCACCAATGATCAGTTTAGAATGATCAATTTAAGTGGCCGATCAACTTGACATGTCCACACTAAATCGTTTGTAACTTTTGATTTAGAGTTCTTACTTAGACGAATCCAATGTCCACGTTAAACTAGCTCAATTTTTTTATATTGTGATAAAATTTGAGATAGAAATAGATACGACAAAGCGTACAAGTAATCCAATCCATTCAAACTCCGTGATGCCATGCATTATTTTTCATTTGTAAGATTTTACTCAATGAGCACCAATGATCAGTTTAGAATTATCAATTTAATTGGCCGAACAACTTGACATGTCCGCACTAAATCGTCTGTAACTTTTGATTTAGAGCTCAGATTGACATGAATCCAATGTCCACGTTAAGCTAGCTCGGTTTTCTATATTTTCAAAACATTTGGGACAGAAAAAGAGATGACAAAGCGTCCAAGTAATCAAATCTATCCCAAACTGCATGTTGCCATGCATTATCCTTGATTTATTGGACTTTTCTCAATGAGCACCAATGATCAGTTTAGAATGATCACTTTAACTGGCCGATCAACTTGACATGTCCACACTAAATCGTCTGGAAGTTTTGATTTATAGCTCATAATGACAGGAATCCAATACCCACATTAAGCTAGTTCAATTTTCTATATTGTAACAATATTTGTGACAGAACTAGATACAAAAAAGCGTCGAAGTAATCCAATATATCCAAAACTGTGTGATGCCATGCATTATGCGTCATTTATGAGCCTCTACTTAGTGGGCATCAATGATCAGTTTAGAATGATCACTTTAACTGGCCAATCAACTTGACATGTCCCCACTAAATCGCCCGTAACTTTTGATTTAGAGCTCATAATGTCCACGTTCAGGTAGCTCAATTTTCTATATTTCGACAAAATTTGGGACAGAAAAAGAGATGAAAAAGCGTCCAAGTAATCCATTCCATCCCAAACTGCGTGATGCTATGCATTATGCTTCATTTATAAGCTTTTACTCAATCAGCACTAATGGTCAGTGTTGAACGATCACTTTAATAGGCCGATAAACTTGATATATCCACAATAAATTGTCCGTAACTTTTTATTTAGAGGAAACACACGAATCCTATGCCCACGCTAAGGTATCTCAATTTTCTATATTGTAACAAAATTTGAGATAGGAATAGATACGAAAAAGCATCCAGGTAATCGAATCAATCCCAAACTGCATGATAACATGCATTATTGTTCATTTATAAGCTTTTACTCAATGAGCACCAATGATCAATATGTTTAGAATGATCATTTTGACTTGCCGGTCAACTTGACATGTATGAACTAAATCGTCCATAACTTTTGATTTATAGCTCTGAATGACACGAATCAAATACCCACATTAAGCTAGTTCAACTTTCTAAATTGTGACAAAATTTGAGACAAAACTAGATACGAAAAAGTGACCAAATAATCCAGTCTATCCCAAACAGCGTGATGCCATGCATTATGCTTTATTTATTAGCCTTTCCTCAATGAGCACCAATGATCAGTTTAGAACAATAACTTTAACAAGCCGATCAACTTGACATGTCAACACTAAATTGTTCGTAACTTTTGATTTAGAGCCTGAATGAAATGAATCCAATGTCCACGTTAAGCTGGCTCAATTTTCTATATTGGGACAAAATTTAAGACAGAAATAGATACGACAAAGCGTTCAAGTAATCCAATCCATCCCAAACTGCGTGATGCCATGCATCCTTCTTCATTTATAAGCTTTTACACAGTGAGCACGAAACATGAGTTTAAAATGATCATTTTAACTGGATGATAACCTTGACATGTCTATGTTAAATCGTCCGTAACATTTGTTTTATAACTCAGAATGACATGAATCCAATACCCACATTAAGCTAGTTAAATTTTCTATATTGCGACAAAATTTAAGACAAAACTATATACGACAAAGCATCCACGTAATCCAATATATCCCAAACTGTGTAAGGCCATGCATTATTCTTCATTTATTAGCCTTTCGTCAATGAGCCCCAATGATCGGTTTAGAATGATCACTTTAACTAGCTGGTCAACTTGACATATCCACACTAAATTGTCTATAACTTTTGATTTAGGGCTCGGAAAAACACGAATCTAATGTCCACGTTAAACTAGCTCAATTTTCTATATTTTGACAAAATTTGAAATAGAAAAAGCGATGACAAAGCGTCCAAGTAATCCAATCTATCCAAACTGTGTGATGCCATGCATTATCCTTCATGTATCTGCCTTTCCTCAATGAGCACTAATGATTAGTTTAGAATGATCACTTAAACTGGTCGATCAACTTAACATGTCCACACTAAATCGTCTGTAACTTTTGTTTTAGAGCTTAGAATGACACGAATCCAAAATCCACGTTAAGCTAACTCAATTTTCTATGTTTTGACAAAATGTGGGACAGAAAAAGTGACGACAAAGCATCCAAGTATCAAATCTATCTAAACTGCGTGATGCCATGCTTTATTCTTTATTTATAAGCCCTTACTTAATGGGCACCAATGATCAATTTATAATGATCACTTTTACTAGCCGATCAACTTAACCTATCAACACTAAATCGTCCATAACTTTTGATATAGAGAAAACACACGAATCCAATGCCCACGTTAAACTAACTCAATTTTCTATATTCTAACAAAATTTGAGACAAAAAATAGATACGAAAAACTGTCCAAGTAATCAAATCCATCCCAAACTGTGTGATACCATGCATTATTGTTCATTTATAAGCTTTTACTCAATGAGCACTAGTGATCAGTTTAGAATGATCATTTTGACTAGCCAATCAACTTGACATGTTTACACTAAATCGTCCATAACTTTCATTTATAGCTCAGAATGACACGAATCCAATACCCACATTAAGCTAGTTCAATTTTCTATATTGTGACAAAATTTGAGACAGAACTAGATACAAAAAAGCGTCTAAGTAATCCAATATATCTCAAACTGCGTGATACCATGCCGTATGCTTCATTCATAAGCCTTTGCTTAGTGAGCACCAGCGGTCAGTTTAGAATGATTACTTTAACTGGCTGATCAACTTGAAATTTCCCCACTAATTCGTCTGTAACTTTTGATTTAGAGCTCTGAATGACATGAATCTAATGTCCACGTTAAGCTTTCTCAATTTTATATATCGTGAAAAAATTTGAGACATAAATAGATACGACAAAGCGTACAAGTAATCCAATGCATCCAAACTGCATGATGCCATGTATTATTTTTCATTTATAAGGTTTTATTGAATGAGCACCATTGATCAGTTTAGAATGATCATTTTAACTGGCCGATCAACTTGACATATCTACACTAAATCGTTCATAAGTTTTGATTTATTGCTCAAAATAACACGAATCCAATGCACACGTTAAGCTAGCTCAATTTTCTAAAGTTTGACTAAATTTAATATAGAAATAGAGACGACAAAGCATCCAAGTAATCCAATCTATCCAAAAATGCGTGATGTCTTGCTTTATGCTTCATTTATAAGTCTTTACTTAATGAGCACCAATGATTAGTTAAGAATGATCACTTTAATTGGACGATCAAATTGACATGTCCGAACTAAATTATCCATAACTTTGGATTTATAGCTCAGAATGACACAAATAAAATGCCCACATTAAGCTAATTCAATTTTCTATACTGTGACAAAAGTTGAAACAAAACTAGATACGACAAAGCGTCCAAGTAATCCAATCTATCCCAAACTGCGTGATGCCATGCATTATGCTTCATTTGTAAGCTTTTACTTAATGAGGACCAATGATTAGTTTAGAATGACCACTTTAACTGGCCAATCAACTTGACATGTCCACACTAAATAGTCCGCATTGATTTAGAGCTCCGAATGACACGAATCCAATGCTGACATTAAGCTAGCTCAATTTTCTATATTGTAACAAAATTTGAAACAGAAATAGATACGACAAAGCGTCCAAGTAATCCAATCTATCTAAAACTCTTTGATGCCATGCATTATGCTTCATTTATAAGCCTTTACTCAATGTGCACCAATGATCATTTTAGAATGATCTCTTTAACTTGCCGATCAACTTGACATGTCCACACAAAATCATTCGAAATATTTGTATTGGCTTAAAATGACACGAATCTAATGCCCACGTTAAGCTAGCCCAATTTTCTATATTTTGATAAAATTTGAGACGGAAATCGATACGACAAAGCATCAAAGTAATCCAATCCATCTCAAGCTGTGTGATGCCATGCATTATTCCTCCTTTATAAGCTTTTACTCAATGAGCACCAATGATAATTGTAGAATGATCATTCTAATTGCCCGATAATGCAACTTGACATGTTCGCACTAAATCGTGCGTAACTTTTGATTTAGAACTCAGAAACACACGAATCCAGTGCCCACGTTAAGCGTGCTCAATTTTCTATATTGTGACAAACTTTGAGATAGAGATAGATACGACAAAGCGTCCAAGTAATCCAATCGATCCCAAATTATGTGACACCATGCATTATTCTTCATTTATAATCTTTAACTCAATGAGCACCAATGATGAGTTCAGAATGATGCTTTTAGCTTGCCGATCAAATATACATATCTGCACTAATTCGACCATTACTATTGATTTATAGCTCATAATGACACGAATCCAATGCCCACATTAAGCTAGTTCAGTTTTCTATATTGTGATAAAATTTGAGATAAAACTAGATACGACAAAGCGTTCATGTAATCCAATCTATCCCAAACTGCGTGATGCCATGCATTATGCTTCATTTATTAGCCTTTCCTCAATGAGCACCAATGATCGGTTTAGAATGATCACTTTAACTAGCCGGTCAACTTGACATTTCCACACTAAATTGTCTATAACTTTTGATTTAGGACTCGAAAAAATAGGAATCCAATGTCCACGTTAAACTAGCTCAATTTTCTATATTCTGAACAAAATTTGAAATAGAAAAAGAGACGACAAAGCGTCCAAGTAATCCAATCTATCCTAAACTGCGTGATGCCATGCATTATCCTTCATTTATTTGCCTTTCCTCAAAGAGGACTAATGATCAGTTTAGAATGATCACTTTAAGTGGCCGATCAACTTAACATGTCCACACTAAATCGTTTGTAACTTTTGATTTAGAGCTCATAATGACACCAATCCAAAGTCCACGTTAAGCTAGCTCAATTTTCTATGTTTTCACAAAATTTGGGACAGAAAAAGAGACGACAAAGCATTCAAGTAATCAAATCTATCCAAAACTACGTGATGCCATGCTCTATGCTTCATTTATAAGCCTTTACTTAATGAGCACCAATGATCAATTTAGAATGATCACTTTAACTGGCCGATCAACTTAACATATCAGCACTAAATTATACGTAGCTTTTGATACAGAGGAAACACAAGAATCCAATGCGCATGTTAAACTAACTCAATTTTCTATATTGTAAAAAAATTTGAGACAAAAATAGATACGAAAAACCGTACAAGTAATCCAATCCATCCCAAATTGTGTGATATCATGCATTATTGTTCATTTATAAGCTTTTACTCAATGAGCACCAATGATCAGTTTAGAATGATCATTTTGACCGGCCAATCAACTTATCATGTCTACTCTAAATCATCCATAAACTTACGATTTATAGCTTAGAATGACACGAATCCAATGCCTACATTACGCAAGCTCAATTTTCTATACGCTAACAAAATTTAAGACAAAATTTGATACGAAAATGAGTCCAAGTGATCCAATCGATCCAAAACTAAGTGATGTCATGCATTATGATTCATTTATAATCTTTTACTCAATGAGCACCAATGATCAGTTTAGAATGATCACTTTAACTGGCTGATCAACTTGACATTTCAACACTAATTCGTCTGTAACTTTTGATTTAGAGCTCAAAATAACACGAATGCATTGCATACGTTAAGCTACCTCAATTGTCCAAATTCTGACTAATTTTAATATAGAAATAGAGATGACAAGGCATCCAAGTAATCCAATCTATCCAAACATGCGTGATGTCTTGCTTTATGCTTCATTTATAAGTCTTTACTTAATGAGCACCAATGATCAGCTTAGAATGATCACTTTAACTGGATGATCAAATTGACATGTCCAAACTAAATCGTCCATAACTTTGGATTTATAGCTCAGAATGACACAAATCAAATGCCCACATTAAGCTAATTCAATTTTTTATATTGTGACAAAATTTGAGACAAAACTAGATAAGACAGAGCGTCCAAGTAATCCAATCTATCCCAAACTGCGTGATGCCATGCATTATGCTTCATTTATAAGCTTTTACTTAATGAGCACCAATGATTTGTTTAGAATGATCACTTTAAGTGGCCAATCAACTTGACATTTCCACACTAAATAGTCCGCATTGATTTAGAGCTCCGAATGACACGAATCCAATGCTGACATTAAGCTAGCTCAATTTTCTATATTGTAACAAAATTTGAAGCAGAAATAGATACGACAAAGCGTCCAAGTAATCCAATCTATCTAAAACTGTTTGATGTCATGCATTATGCTTCATTTATAAGTCTTTACTCAATGTGCACCAATGATCAGTTTAGAATGATCTCTTTAACTAGCCGATAACCTTGACATGTCCACACAAAATCATTCGAAACATTTGATATAGGGCTTAAAATGACACGAATCTAATGAGCACCAATGATTTGTTTAGAATGATCACTTTAACTGGCCAATCAACTTGACATGTCCACACTAAATAGTCCACATTGATTTAGAGCTCCGAATGACAGGAATCCAATGCTGACATTAAGCTAGCTCATTTTTCTATATTGTAACAAAATTTGAAACAGAAATAGATACGACAAAGCGTCCAAGTAATCCAATCTATCTAAAATTGTTTGATGCCATGCATTATGCTTCATTTATAAGCCTTTAGTCAATGTGCACCAATGATCAGTTTAGAATGATCTCTTTAACTAGCCGATCAACTTGACATGTCCACACAAAATCATTTGAACATTTGATATAGGGCTTAAACTGACACGAATCTAATGCCCATGCTAAGCTAGCTAAATTTTCTATATTTTGATAAAATTTTGAGACAGAAATCGATACGACAAAGCATCAAAGTAATCCAATCCATCTCAAGCTGCGTGATGCCATGCATTATTCCTCCTTTATAAGCTTTTACTCAATGAACACCAATGATCAATAAGTTTAGAATGATTATTTTGACTTACGATCAACTTGACATGTATGCACTAAATCGTCCATAACATTTTATTTATAGCCCCGAATGACACTAATCAAATACCCACATTAAGCTAGTTCAACTTTCTATATTGTGACAAAATTTGAGACAAAACTAGATACAAAAAAGTGACCAAATAATCCAATCTATCCCAAACAGCATGATGCCATGCATTATGCTTTATTTATTAGCCTTTCCTCAATTTGTTAGCTCAATTGTCTAATATATGAAAAAATTTGAGACAAAAATATATACGACAAAGCGTCCAAATAATCCAATCCATCCCAAACTGAGTGATGCCATGCATTATTTTTCATTTATAAGGTTTTACTAAATGAGCACCAATGATCAGTTTAGAATGATCATTTTAACTGGCCGATCAACTTGACATGTCAACACTAAATCGTTCGAAACTTTTGATTTAGAGCTCAGAATGACATGAATCCAATGTCCACGTTAAGCTGTCTAAAGTCTCTATATTGTGACACAATTTTAGACAGAACTAGATACGACAAAGCGTTCAAGTAATTCAATCCATCCCAAACTGCGTGATGCCTTGCATTCTTCTTCATTTATTAGCTTTTACTTAATGAGCACAACCAGTGAGTTTAGAATGATCATTTTAACTGGCTGATCAACTTGATATGTCTGCAGTAAATCATCCGTAACTTTTGTTTTATAGCTCAGAAAGACACGAATCCAATACCCACATTAAGCTAGTTCAATTTTCTATATTGTGATAAAATTTAAGACAAAACAAAGTACGACAAAGCGTCCAAGTAATCTAATATATCCCAAACTGCGTGATACCATGCATTATGCTTCATTTATTAGCCTTTCCTAAATGAGCACTAATGATCAGTTTAGAATGATCACTTTAAGTGGCTGATCAACTTGACAAATGCACACTAAATCGTCTGTAACCTTTGATTTAGAGCTCTGACTGACACGAATCCAGTGTCCATGTTAAGCTAGCTCAACTTTCTATATTGTGACAAAATTTGGGGCGGAAAAAGAGATGAAAAGCGTCCAAGTAATCCAATCTATCCCAAACTGCGTGATGCCATGCATTATCCTTCATTTATTTGCCTTTCCAACATGAGCACTAATGATCAGTTTTTAATGATCACTTTAACTGGCCGATCAACTTGACATGTCCACCCTAATTCGTCCGTAACTTTTGGTTTAGAGCTCAGATTGACATGAATCTAATGTCGCCGTTAACCTAGCTCGGTTTTCTATATTTTCACGAAATTTGGGACAGAAAAAGAGATGACAAAGCGTCCAAGTAATCAAATCTATCCCAAACTGCGTGATGCCATGCATTATCCTTGATTTATTGGACTTCCTCAATGAGCACCAATGATCAGTTTAGAATGATCACTTTAACTGGCTGATAAACTTGACATGTGCACACAAAATCGTCTGTAAGTTTTGATTTATAGCTCAGAATGATACGAATCCAATATCCACGTTAAGCTAGTTTAATATTCAATACTGTGACGAAATTTGAGACCGAACTAGATACAACAAAGCATCCAAGTAATCCAATTTATCCCAAACAGCATGATACCATGCCTTATGCTTCATTTATAAGCCTTTACTTAGGGAGCACCAATGATCAGTTTAGAATGATCACTTTAAGTGGCCGATCAACTTGACATGTCCACACTAAATCGTCTGTAACTTTTGATTTAGAGTTCTGACTGAGACGAATCCAATGTCCACGTTAAACTAGCTCAATTTTTTATATTGTGATAAAATTTGAGATAGAAATAGAGACGACAAAGCGTACAAGTAATCCAATCCATTCAAACTCCGTGATGCCATGCATTATTTTTCATTTGTAAGATTTTACTCAATGAGCACCAATGATCAGTTTAGAATTATCAATTTAATTGGCTGAACAACTTGACATGTCCGCACTAAATCGTCTGTAACTTTTGATTTAGAGCTCAGATTGACATGAATCCAATGTCCACGTTAAGCTAGCTCGGTTTTCTATATTTTCACAAAATTTGGGACAGAAAAAGAGATGACAAAGCGTCCAAGTAATCAAATCTATCCCAAACTGCATGTTGCCATGCATTATCCTTGATTTATTGGACTTTCCTCAATGAGCACCAATGATCAGTTTAGAATGATCACTTTAACTGGCCGATCAACTTGACATGTCCACACTAAATCGTCTGGAATTTTTGATTTATAGCTCATAATGACAGGAATCCAATACGCACATTAAGCTAGTTCAATTTTTTCTATATTGTAACAATGTTTGAGACAGAACTAGATACAAAAAAGCGTCGAAGTATTCCAATATATCCCAAACTATGTGATGCCATGCATTATGCGTCTTTTATGAGCCTCTACTTAGTGAGCACCAATGATCAGTTTAGAATGATCACTTTAACTGGCCAATCAACTGGACATGTCCCCACTAAATCGCCCGTAACTTTTGATTTAGAGCTCATAATGACACGAATCCAATGTCCACGTTCAGCTAGCTCAATTTTCTATATTTCGACAAAATTTGGGACAGAAAAAGAGATGACAAAGCGTCCAAGTAATCCAGTCCATCCCAAACTGCGTGATGCTATGCATTATGCTTCATTTATAAGCTTTTACTCAATCAGCACCAATGGTCAGTGTTGAACGATCACTTTAATAGGCCGATAAACTTGATATATCCGCAATAAATCGTCCGTAACTTTTTATTTTGAGGAAACACACGAATCCAATGCCCACGCTTAGGTAGCTCAATTTTCTATATTGTAACAAAATTTGAGATAGGAATAGATACGAAAAAGCATCCAGGTAATCTAATCAATCCCAAACTGCATGATAACATGCATTATTGTTCATTTATAAGCTTTTACTCAATGAGCACCAATGATCAATAAGTTTAGAATGATCATTTTGACTTGCCGATCAACTTGATATGTATGCACTAAATCGTCCATAACTTTTGATTTATAGCTCTGAATGACACGAATCAAATACCCACATTAAGCTAGTTCAACTTTCTAAATTGTGACAAAATTTGAGACAAAACTACATACGAAAAAGTGATCAAATAATCCAGTCTATCCCAAACAGCGTGATGCCATGCATTATGCTTTATTTATTAGCCTTTCCTCAATGAGCACCAATGATCACTTTAGAACAATAACTTTAACAAGCCGATCAACTTGACATGTCAACACTAAATGGTTCGTAACTTTTGATTTAGAGCCTGAATGAAACGAATCCAATGTCCACGTTAAGCTGGCTCAATTTTCTATATGGGGACAAAATTAAAGACAGAAATAGATACGACAAAGCGTTCAAGTAATCCAATCCATCCCAAACTGCGTTATGCCATGCATCCTTCTTCATTTATAAGCTTTTACACAGTGAGCACGAAAGATGAGTTTAAAACGATCATTTTAACTGGATGATAACCTTGACATGTCTATGCTAAATCATCCGTAACTTTTGTTTTATAACTCAGAATGACATGAATCCAATACCCACATTAAGCTAGTTAAATTTTCTATATTGCGACAAAATTTAAGACAAAACTATAAACGACAAAGCATCCACGTAATCCAATATATCCCAAACTGTGTAAGGCCATGCATTATTCTTCATTTATTAGCCTTTCGTCAATGAGCCCCAATGATCAGTTTAGAATAATCACTTTAACTAGCTGGTCAACTTGACATATCAACACTAAATTGTCTAGAACTTTTGATTTAGGGCTCAGAAAAACACGAATCTAATGTCCACGTTAAACAAGCTCAATTTTCTATATTTTGACAAAATTTGAAATAGAAAAAGAGATGACAAAGCGTCCAAGTAATCCAATCTATCCAAACTGTGTGATGCCATGCATTATCCTTCATGTATCTGCCTTTCCTCAATGAGCACTAACGATTAGTTTAGAATGATCACTTTAACTGGTCGATCAACTTAACATGTCCACACTAAATCGTCTGTAACTTTTGTTTTAGAGCTTAGAGTGACACGAATCCAAAATCCACGTTAAGCTAACTCAATTTTCTATGTTTTGACAAAATGTGGGACAGAAAAAGTGACGACAAAGCATCCAAATAATCAAATCTATCCCAAACTGCGTGATGCCATGCTTTATGCTTTATTTATAAGCCCTTACTTAATGAGCACCAATGATCAATTTATAATGATCACTTTTACTGGCCGATCAACTTAACATATCAACACTAAATCGTCCATAACTTTTGATACAGAGAAAACACACGAATCCAATGCCCACGTTAAACTAACTCAATTTTCTATATTGTAACAAAATTTGGGACAAAAAATAGATACGAAAAACCATCCAAGTAATCCAATCCATCCCAAACTGTGTGATACCATGCATTATTGTTCATTTATAAGCTTTTACTCAATGAGCACTAGTGATCAGTTTAGAATGATCATTTTGACTAGCCAATCAACTTGACATGTTAACACTAAATCGTCCATAACTTTCAGTTATAGCTCAGAATGACACGAATCCAATACCCACATTAAGCTAGTTCAATTTTCTATATTGTGACAAAATTTGAGACAGAACTACATGCAAAAAAGCGTCTAAGTAATCCAATATATCTCAAACTGCGTGATACCATGCCGTATGCTTCATTTATAAGCCTTTGCTTAGTGAGCACCAG
The DNA here is from genome assembly GCA_018901935.1 of Pugionium cornutum. Taxonomy (NCBI): domain Eukaryota; kingdom Viridiplantae; phylum Streptophyta; class Magnoliopsida; order Brassicales; family Brassicaceae; genus Pugionium; species Pugionium cornutum. The sequence continues at coordinate 23,886,672 of CM032160.1, forward strand.
CGATCAGTTTAGAATGATCACTTTAACTGGCTGATAAACTTGAAATTTCCCCACTAATTCGTCTGTAACTTTTGATTTGGAGCTCTGAATGACATGAATCTAATGTCCACGTTAAGCTTGCTCAATTTTATATATCGTGAAAAAATTTGAGACATAAATAGATACGACAAAGCGTACAAGTAATCCAATCCATCCAAAACTCTTGATGCCATGTATTATTTTTCATTGATAAGGTTTTATTGAATGAGCACCATTGATCAGTTTAGAATGATCATTTTAATTGGCCGATCAACTTGACATATCTACACTAAATCGTTCATAAGTTTTGATTTATTGCTCAAAATAACACGAATCCAATGCACACATTAAGCTAGATCAATTTTCTAAAGTTTGACTAAATTTAATATAGAAATAGAGACGACAAAGCATCCAAGTAATCCAATCTATCCAAAAATGCGTGATGTCTTGCTTTATGCTTCATTTATAAGTCTTTACTTAATGAGCACCAATGATTAGTTTAGAATGATCACTTTAACTGGACGATCAAATTGACATGTCCGAACTAAATTGTCCATAACTTTGGATTTATAGCTCAGAATGACACAAATAAAATGCCCACATTAAGCTAATTCAATTTTCTATATTGTGCCAAAAGTTGAGACAAAACTAGATACGACAAAGCGTCCAAGTAATCCAATCTATCCCAAACTGCGTGATGCCATGCATTATGCTTCATTTATAAGCTTTTACTTAATGAGGACCAATGATTAGTTTAGAATGACCACTTTAACTGGCCAATCAACTTGACATGTCCACACTAAATAGTCCGCATTGATTTAGAGCTCCGAATGACATGAATCCAATGTTAACATTAAGCTAGCTCAATTTTCTATATTGTAACAAAATTTGAAACAGAAATAGATACGACAAAGCGTCCAAGTAATCCAATCTATCTAAAACTCTTTGATGCCATGCATTATGCTTCATTTATAAGCCTTTACTCAATGTGCACCAATGATCATTTTAGAATGATCTCTTTAACTTGCCGATCAACTTGACATGTCCACACAAAATCATTCGAAACATTTGATATAGGCTTAAAATGACACGAATCTAATGTCCCCGTTAAGCTAGCCCAAGTTTCTATATTTTGATAAAATTTGAGACAGAAATCGATACGACAAAGCGTCAAAGTAATCGAATCCATCTCAAGCTGCGTAATGCCATGCATTATTCCTCCTTTATAAGCTTTTACTCAATGAGCACCAATGATAATTTTAGAATGATCATTCTAATTGCCCGATCATGCAACTTGACATGTTCACACTAAATCGTGCGTAACTTTTGATTTAGAACTCAGAAACACACGAATCCAGGGCCCACGTTAAGCGTGCTCAATTTTCTATATTGTGACAAACTTTGAGATAGAGATAGATACGACAAAGCGTCCAAGTAATCCAATCGATCCCAAATTATGTGACACCATGCATTATTCTTCATTTATAATCTTTAACTCAATGAGCACCAATGATGAGTTCAGAATGATGCTTTTAGCTTGCCGATCAAATATACATATCTGCACTAATTCGACCATTACTATTGATTTATAGCTCATAATGACACGAATCCAATGCCCACATTAAGCTAGTTCAGTTTTCTATATTGTGATAAAATTTGAGATAAAACTAGATACGACAAAGCGTTCATGTAATCCAATCTATCCCAAACTGCGTGATGCCATGCATTATGCTTCATTTATAAGCTTTTACTTAATGAGGACCAATGATTAGTTTAGAATGACCACTTTAACTGGCCAATCAACTTGACATGTCCACACTAAATAGTCCGCATTGATTTAGAGCTCCGAATGACATGAATCCAATGTTAACATTAAGCTAGCTCAATTTTCTATATTGTAACAAAATTTGAAACAGAAATAGATACGACAAAGCGTCCAAGTAATCCAATCTATCTAAAACTGTTTGATGCCATGCATTATGCTTCATTTATAAGCCATTACTTAATGTGCACCAATGATCAGTTTAGAATGATCTCTTTAACTAGCCGATCAATTTGACATGTCCACACAAAATCATTTGAAACATTTGATATACGGCTTAAAATGACACGAATCTAATGAGCACCAATGACTTTTTAGAATGATCACTTTAACTGGCCAATCAACTTGACATTTCCACACTAAATAGTCCGCATTGATTTAGAGCTCCGAATGACACGAATCCAATGCTGACATTAAGCTAGCTCAATTTTCTATATTGTAACAAAATTTGAAACAGAAATAGATACGACAAAGCGTCCAAGTAATCCAATCTATCTAAAATTGTTTGATGCCATGCATTATGCTTCATTTATAAGCCTTTAGTCAGTGTGCACCAATGATCAGTTTGGAATGATCTCTTTAACTAGCCGATCAACTTGACATGTCCACACAAAATCATTCGAAACATTTGATATAGGGCTTAAAATGACACGAATATAATGCCCATGTTAAGCTAGCTAAATTTTCTATATTTTGATAAAATTTGAGACAGAAATCGATACGACAAAGCATCAAAGTAATCCAATCCATCTCAAGTTGCGTGATGCCATGCATTATTCCTCCATTATAAGCTTTTACTCAATGAGCACCAATGACAATTTTAGAATGATCATTCTAATTGCCCGATCATGCAACTTGACATGTTCGCACTAAACCGTGCGTAACTTTTGATTTAGAGCTCAGAAACACACGAATCAAGTGCCCACGTTAAGCGAGCTCAATTTTTTTTATTGTGACAAACCTTGAGACAGAAATAGATACGACAAAGCATCCAAGTAATCCAAATGATTTAAAACTATGTGACGCCATGCATTATTCTTCATTTATAATCTTTTAATCAATGAGCACCAATGATGAGTTCAGAATGATCCTTTTAGCCTGCAGATCAACTTGACATATATGCACTAATTTGTCCATTACTATTGATTTATAGCTCATAATGACACGAATCCAATGCCCACATTAAGCTAGTTCAGTTTTCTATATTATGATAAAATTTGAGATAAAACTAGATACGACAAAGCGTTCAGGTAATCCAATCTATCCCAAACTGCGTGATGGCATGCGTTATGCTTCATTTATTAGCCTTTCCTCATTGAGCACCAATGATCGGTTTAGAATGATCACTTTAACTAGCCGGTCAACTTGACATTTCCACACTAAATTGTCTATAACTTTGGATTTAGGACTCAAAAAACAGGAATCCAATGTCCACGTTAAACTAGCTCAATTTTCTATATTCTGACAAAATTTGAAATAGAAAAAGAGACGACAAAGCATCTAAGTAATCCAATCTATCCCAAACTGCGTGATGCCATGCATTATCCTTCATTTATTTGCCTTTCCTCAATGAGGACAAATGATCAGTTTAGAATGATCACTTTAAATGGCCGATCAACTTAACATGTACACACTAAATCGTTTGTTATTTTTGATTTAGAGCTCAGAATGACACGAATCCAAAGTCCACGTTAAGCTAGCTCAATTTTCTATGTTTTGAAAAATTTGGGACAGAAAAAGAGACGACAAAGCATCCAAGTAATCAAATCTATCCCAAACTACATGATGCCATGCTCTATGCTTCATTTATAAGCCTTTACTTAATAAGCACCAATGATCAATTTAGAATGATCACTTTAACTGGCCGATCAACTTAACATATCAGCACTAAATCGTACGTAGCTTTTGATATAGAGGAAACACACAAATCCAATGCCACGTTAAACTAACTAAATTTTCTATATTGTAACAAAATTTGAGACAAAAATAGATACGAAAAACCGTCCAAGTAATCCAATCCATCCCAAATTGTGTGATATCATGCATTATTGTTCATTTATAAGCTTTTACTCAATGAGCACCAATGATCGGTTTCGAATGATCATTTTGACGGGCCGATCAACTTATCATGTCTAGTCTAAATCATCCATAACTTTCGATTTATAGCTTAGAATGACACGAATCCAATGCCTACATTACACAAGCTCAATTTTCTATATTGTGACTAAAATTGAGACAAAACTAGATACGAAAAAGCGTCCTAGTAATCCAATCTATCCCAAACAGTGTGGTGCCATGCATTATGCTTCATTCATTAGCCTTTCCTCAATGACCACCAATGATGAGTTTAGAATGATCACTTTAACTGGCCGATCAACTTGACATTTCCACGCTAATTCGTCCGTAACTTTTGATTTAGAGCTTAGAATGGCACGAATACAATATCCACGTTAAGCTAGCTCAATTTTCTATATTGTGACAAATTTTGAGACAGAAATAGATACGACAGAGCGTAGAAGTAAACCAATCCATCCTAAATTGAGTGATGCCATGCAATATTCTTCATGTATAAGATCGTACTCAATGAGCACCAATGATCAGTTAAAAATGATCATTTTAATAGGCCGATCAACTTGACATTTCCTCACTAAATCGTCCGTAACTTTTGATCAGTTAAAAATGATCATTTTATTCAGTTTAAAATGATCATATTAAATGGCTGATCAAATTGATATATCCACCCTAAATCGTCCGTAATTTTTGATTTAGAGCTCGGAAACCCACAAATAAATGCCCACGTTAAGCTTGCTCAATTTTCTATATTTTAACAAAATTTGAGATAGAAATAGAGACGAGAAAGTGTCCAAGTAATCCAATCTATCCAAAACTGTGTGATGCCATGCATTATGCTTCATTTACAAACCCTAACTTAATGAGCACCAATGATCAGTTTAGAAAAATCATACTAACTGGGAGATCAACTTGACATGTCCGCATTAAATCGTCCATAACTTTTGATTTTTAACTCAGAATGACATGAATTCAATGCCCACGTTAAGGTAGCTCAATTTTCTATATTGTTTCAAAATTAAAGACATAATTAGATACGACAAAACGTCCAAATAATCCAATCTCTATCCCAAACTGCGTGATGCCATGCACTATGCTTCATTTATAAGCCTTTACTCAATGAGCACCAATGATCAGTTTAGAATGATCATATTAACTGGCCGATCAACTTGACATTTCCGCACTAAATCGTTCGTAATTTTTTTTTTGAGCTCAAAATGACACGAATACAATGCCCACATTAAGCTTGCTAAATTTTCTTTATTTTGCAAAATTTGACATAGAAATAGAGACGACAAAGCGTCCAAGTAATCCAATCTATCCCAAATAGCGTGATGCCATGCTTTATGCTTTATTTATAAGCTTTTACTTAATGAGCACCAATGATCGGTTTAGAATGATCATTTTAATTGGCCGATCAACTTGATATGTGTCCACTAAATCGTATGTTACTTTTGAATTAGAGCTCAGAATGACACGAATCCAATGCCCATGTTAAGCTAGCTAAAGTTTCAATATTTTGCAAAATTTGAGATACAAATAGAGACAACAAAGTATCAAAGTAATCCAATCTATCTCAAACTGTGTGATGCCATGCTTTATGATTCAATTATAAGCCATTACTCAATCACTACCAGTGATCAGTTTAGAATAATCATCTTGATTGGCCGATTAACTTGACATGTCAGCACAAAATCGTCCGTAACTTTTGATTTAGTGCTCCAAATGACATGAGTCCAATGTCCACGTTAAGCTACTTCAATTTTTTATATTGTGACAAATTTTGAGACAGAAATAGAGATAACAAAGCATCTAAGTAATCCAATCTATCCAAAGCTGTATGATGTCATGCTTTTTTTTATTTTTTTGTCACTTGGTCATAAAGGCCCGACCCAATAGACCAGTATCTTCATACGAAGATTTAGCACCCTCCTACAAGGGCCGGTGGAGTCGAATTCCACAAATCTGGGATGGACGTAGAGGTGGTACAACCACTAGACCACTTGGTCCTCCCTATGATGTCATGTTTTATGCTTCATTTATAAGCCTTTACTTAATGAGCACCAGTGATAAGTTTAAAATGATTAGTTTAACCGGACGACCAACTTGACATGTTCACACTAAATTGTCCGTAATTTTGTATTTAGAGCTCATAATGAAACAAATCCAACGCCCATGTTATTGTAGCTCAATTTTCTATATGATAACCAAATTTGAGACAGATATATATATATACACGACAATGCGTCCAAGTAATCCAATCTATCCAAAACTATGTGATTGCATGCATTATGCTTCATTTATAAGCATTTACTCAATGAGCACCAATGATCAATTTAAAATAAGCATATTAACAGGCCGATGAAATTGACATGTACGCACTATATGGTCAATAACTTTTGATTTTGAGCTCAGAATGACACAAATTCAATGCCCACGTTAAGCTAGATAAATTTTCTATATTTTACCAAAATTTGAAACAAAAATAGAGATGACAAAGCGTCCAAATAATCCAATCTATCCCGAACTGCATGATGTCATGCATTATGCTTCATTTATAAGTCTTTACTCAATAAGCACCAACGATCAGTTAAAAATAATCATATTAACTGGCCGATCAACTAGACATGTTTGAACTAAATCGTCCGTCATTTTTGTTTAGAGATAAAAATGACATGAATCCGATGCACACGTTAAGCTAGCTAAATTTTCTATATTGTAGCAAAATTTGAGACAGAAATAGATACAAAAAAGCATCCAAGTAATCCAATTTATCCAAAATTGTCTAGTTACATGCATTATGCTTCATTTATAAGCCTTTACTCGATGAACAACAATGATCAATTTAGAATAATCATATTAAGTGGCCAATCAACTTGACATGTCGGCACTAAATCATCCGTAACTTCTGATATGAGCTCGGAATGACACGAATCCTATGCCCCCATTAAGCTAAATAAATTTTCTATATTTTAACAAAATTTGAATCAAAAATAGAGATGACAAAGCGTCCAAGTAATCCAATCTCTCCAAAATTGTGTGGTGTCATGCATTATGATTCGTATATTAGCCTTTACTCAATGAGCATCAATGATCAATTTAAAATAATCATATTAACTTGGCTATGAACTTGACATGTCCGTAGTAGATCAGCAATAACTTTTGATTTTGAGGTAAGAATGACACGAATCCAAAGCCCACGTTAAGCTAGATAAATTTTCTATATTTTAACAAAATTTGAGATAGAAATATAAACGACAAAGCGTCCAAGTAATCCAATCTATCTAAAACTGCGTGATACCATGCATTGTGCTTGATTTATAATCCTTTAATCAATGAGCACCAATGATCAGTTTATAATAATCATATTACTGGCCGAGAAACTTGATATGTCCGCACGACATCATGAGTAACTTTTGATTTTGAGCTCAGAATGACACGAATCCGATGTCCACGTTGATATGTCCGCACTAAATTTTCTATATTTTGCAAAATTTGCGACAGATATAAAGACTACAAAGCGTCCAAATAATCCAATCTATCCCAAATTGTGTGATGCCATGCTTTATGCTTCAGTTATAAGCCTTTACATAATGAGAACCAATCATCGGTTTATAATGATCACTTTAACAGGTGGATCAACTTGATACGTCCGCGCTAAATCGTATGTAACTTTTGATTTTGAGCTCAAAATTATAGGAATCCAATGCCCATGTTAAGCTAGCTAAATTTTCTATATTTGACCAAATTTGAGACACAATTAGAGACAACAAAACGTCCAAATAATCCAATCTATCCCAAACAGTGTGATGACATTCTTTATGCTTCACTTATAAGCCTTTACTCAAACATTACCATTGATCAGTTTAGAATAATCATCTTAACTGGCCAATTAACTTGACATGTCAGCATCAAATCGTCCGTAGCTTTTGATTTAGTGGTCTGAATGACACGAATCCAATGCCCATGTTAAGGTAGCTCAATTTTCTATATTGTGAAAAAATTTGAGACAGAAATAGAGACAAAAAAGCGTCTAAGTAATCATATCTATCCAAAATTGCGTGATACCATGATTTCTGCTTCATTCATAAACCTTTACTTAATAAGCATCAATGATCAGTTTAGAATGATTACTTTAACTGGCCTATGAACTTGACATTTCCACACTAAATCGTCTGTAATGTTGTATTTAGATCTCAGAATGACACAAATTCAATGCTCACGTTAAGCTAGCTCAATTTTCTATATTGTCACAAAATTTGAGACATAAATATATATATATATATATATATATATATATATATATATGACAATGCGTTCAATTATTCCAATCTATCCAAAACTGTGTGATGCCATGCATTATGCTTAATTTATAAGCGTTTACTCAATGAGCGACAATGATCAGTTTTGAATAATCATATTAACTTGCCAATTAATGTGACATGTCCGCACTAAATCGTCCGTAACTTTTGATTTTGAGCTCAGACTGAGACGAATACAATGTCCACGTTAAGCTAGATAAATTTTCTATATCTTAACAAAATTTGAAACAAAAATAGAGACGACAAAGCGTCCAAGTAAACCAATCTATCCAAAAATTTGTGATGCCATACATTATGTTTCATGTATAAGCCTTTACTCAATGAGCACCAATGATCAGTTTAGAATAATCATATTAACTGGCCAATCAACTTGACATGTCCCCACTAAATAATTCGTAACTTTTTATTTTGAGCTCAGAATAACATGAATCTAATGCCCACGTTAAGCTAGCTCAATTTTCTATATTGTGACAAAATTTGAGACAGAATTAGATAAGACAAAGCATCCAAGTAATCGAATCTATCCTAAACTATGTGAAGCATTGCATTATGCTTTGTTTATAAGCCTTTATTCAATAAGCATCAATGATCAGTTTAGAATAATCATCTTAACTGGCCGATTAAATTGACATGTTAGCACAAAATAGCCGTAACTTTTGATTTTGAGCTCAGAATTACACGAATCCAATGCTCACGTTAAGCTAGCTCAATTTTCTATATTGTGACAAAATTTGAGACATAAATAGAGACGGCAAAGCATCTAAGTAATACAATCTATCCAAAACTGCGTGATGACATGCTTTATGCTTCATTTATAAGCCTTTACTTAATGGGCACCAATGATCAGTTTAGAATGACTACTTTAACTGGCCGATCAACTTGACATATCCGCACTAAATCATCCGTAACTTTGTTTTTAGATCTCAGAATCACACAAATCCAATGCCCACGTTAAGCTAGCTCAATTTTCGATATTGTATCAAAATTTGAGACAAAAATATATACGACAATGCATCCAAGTATTCCAATCTCTCCAAATCTCTATGATGCCATGTATTTTGCTTAATTTATAAGCGTTTACTCAATGAGCACCAATGATCAATTTAAAATAATCATATTTACAGGCCGATGAAATTGACATGTTCGCACTATATCGTCAATAGCTTTTGATTTTGAGCTCAGAATGACATGAATTCAAAGCGCATGTTAAGCTAGATAAATTTTCTATATTTTAACAAAATTTGAGACAAAAATAGAGACGACAAAGCGTGCAAGTAATCTAATCTATCCAAAATTATGTGATGCCATGTATTATGCTTGATTTATAAGCATTTACTCAATGAGCACCAAATATCAGTTTAGAAAAATCCTATTTACTGGCCGATCAACTTGACATGCACTAAATCGTCTGTAACTCTTGATTAGAGCTCAAAATGACGCGAATCTGATGCACAAGTTAAGCTAGCTCAATTTTCTATATTGTAACAAAGTTTGAAACAGAAATAGATACAAAAAAATTGACGAAGTAATCCAATCTATCCAAAAATGTGTAATTCCATGCATTATTTTTCATTTATAAGCCTTTACTGAATGAGCAACAATGATCAGTTTAAAATAATCATACTAACTGGCCGATTAACTTGATATATCCGCACTAAATTGTCCGTAACTTTTGATTTGAGCTCAGAATGACACGAATTCAATGCCCACATTAAGCTAGATAAATTTTATATATTTTAGCAATATTTGAAACAAAAATAGAGATGACAAAGTGTCCAAGTAATCCAATCTATCCAAAATTGTGTGATGTCATGCATTATGATTCATTTATAAGCCTTTACTCAATGACCACCAATGATAAATTTAGAATAATCATATTACTGGCCGATAAACTTGATATGTCCGCACTAAATCGTCCGTAACTTTTGCTTTGGAGCTCAGAATGACACGAATCCAATGTCCATGTTGACATGTCCGCACTAAATTTTCTATATTTTGCCAAATTTGAGACCGAAGTAGAGACGACAAAGCGTCCAAGTAATCCAATCTATCCAAAACTGCGTTATGCCATGATTTATGCTTCATTTATAAGGCTTTTCTGAATGAGCACCAATGATCGGTTTAGAATGATCACTTTAACTGGCCGATCAACTTGATATGTCCGCATTAAATCGTATGTAACTTTTTATTTAGATCTCACATTTACACGAATCCAATTCCTATGTTAAACTAGCTAAATTTTCTATATTTTTCAAAATTTGAGACACAAATAGAGACAACAAAGCATCCAAGTAATCCAATCTATCCTAAACTGTGTGATGTCATGCTTTATGCTTCATTTATAACCCTTTTCTCAATCACTACCGTTGATCAGTTTAGAATAATCATATTAATTGGCCGATTAACTTGACATGTCAACACCAAATCGTCCGTAACTTTTGATTTTGTCCTCAAAATGGCACGAATCCAATGCCCACATTAAGCTAGCTCAATTTTCTATATTGAGACAAAATTTGAGACTGAAGACGACAAAGCGTCTAAGTAATCCAATCTATCCAAAACTGCGTGATGCCATGCTTTATGTTTCATTGATAAGCCTTTACTTAATGATTACTTTAACTGGCCGATCAACTTGACATGTCCGCACTAAATCGTTCGTAAATTTGAATTTAGATCATGACACAAATCCAATGCCCACGTTACCCTAGTTCAATTTTCTATATTGTAACCAAATCTGAGACATAAATATATATACGACAATGCGTCCAAGTATTCCAATCTCTCCAAAACTGTATGATGCCATGCATTATGCTTAATTTATAAGTGTTTACTCAATCAGCACCAATGATCAATTTTGAATAATCATATTAACAGGTCGATGAAATTGACATGTTCGAACAATATCGTCAATAAATTTTGATTTTGAGCTCAGAATGACAAGAATTCAATGCGCACGTTAAGCTAGATAAATAAAAAATATTTTAGCAAAATTTGAGACAGAAATAGAGATGACAAAGCGTACAAGTAATCCAATCTATAGAAAACTATGTGTTGCCATGTATTATGCTTGATTTATAAGCCTTTACTGAATGACCACCAATGATCAGTTTAGAAATATCCTATTAACTGGTCGTTCAACTTGACATGTCTGCACTAAATCGTCCGTAACTTTTGATTTTGAGTTCAGAATGAAATGAATCCAATACCCACATTAACCCAGTTCAATTTACTATATTGGGAAAAAATTTCAGACATAACTAGATATGGCAAAGCGTCCAAATAATCCAATCTATCCCGAACTCCGTGATGGCATGCATTATGCTTCATTTATAAGTCTTTCCTCATTACGCACTAGTGATCAGTTTAGAATGATCATATTAACTGGCCAATAACCTTGACATGTGCACAATAAATCGTCCGTAACTTTTGATTTTGAGTTCTGAATGACTCGAATCCAATACCCACATTAAGCTAGATATATTTTCTATATTTTAACAAAATTTGAAACAAAAATTGAGACAAAAAAGCGGCCAAATAATCCAATCTATCCCAAACTGCGTGATGCCATACATTATGCTTCATTTATAAGTCTTTACTCAATGATCAGTTTAGAATGATCATATTAACTGGCCGATCAACTTGACATGTCCACATTAAATCGTCTGTAATTTTTGATTAGAGCTCAAAATGACACGAATTCGATTCACACGATAAACTTGCTCAATTTCCTATATTGTAACAAAACTTGAGATAGAAATAGATTCAAAAAGGCGTCTAAATAATTCAATCTATCCAAAATTGTGCAATTACATGCATTATACTTAATTTATAAGTCTTTACTTAATGAGCAACAATGATCAGTTTAGAATTATCATATTAACTAACCAATCAACTTGACATGTGCACACTAAATCATCCGTAACTTCTAATTTGAGCTCAGAACTACACGAATCCAATGCCCACATTAAGCTAGATAAATTTTCTATATTTTAACAAAATTTGAAACAAAAATAGAGACGATCACCCAAATAATCCAATCTATCCAAAACTTTGTGCTGCCATACATTATGTTTCATGTACAAGCCTTTACTCAATGAGCACCAATGATCAGTTTAGAATAATCATATTAACTTTCCGATCAACTTGACATGTCCGCACTAAATCGTTCGTGAATTTTTATTTTGAGCTCAGAATAACATGAATCCAATGCCTAGGTTAAGCTAGCTCAATTTTCTAAATTGTGACAAAATTTGAGACAGAATTAGATAAGACAAAGCATCCAAGAAATCCAATCTACCCAAAACTGTGTGTAGCCATGCATTATGCTTCGTTTATAAGCCTTTATTCAATAAGCACCAATGATCAGTTTATAATAGTCATATTAACTGTCCGATGAACTTGAGATGTCCGCACAAAATGTTCCGTAACTTTTGATTTTCAGCTCAGAATGACACGAATCCAATGCCCACGTTAAGCTTGCTAAATTTTCTATGTTTTGGCAAAATTGGAGACAGAAATAGAGACGAGAAAGAGTCCAAGTAATCCAATCTCTCCTAAACTGCGTGATGTCATGCTTTATGCCTCATTTATAAGCCCTTACTTAAAGAGCAACAATGATCAGTTTAGAATGATTATTTTAACTCGGTGATCAACTTGACATGTCCACACTAAATCATTCGTAACTTTGTATTTAGAGCTCAGAATGACACAATTCCAATGCCCAAGTTAAGCTAGCTCAATTTTCGATATTGTATCAAAATTTAAGAGAGAAATATATATACGACAATGCATCCAAGTATTCGAATCTCAACAAAACTGTGTGATGCCATGCATTATGCTTAATTGATAAGTGTTTACTCAATGAGCACCAATGATCAATTTTGAATAAACATATTAACAGGCCGGTGAAATTGATATGTTCGCACTATATCATCAATAACTTATTATCTTGAGCTCAGAATGACACGAATTCAATGCGCACATTAAGCTAGATAATATTTCTATATTTTAACAATTTGAGGCAGAAATAGAGATGACAAAGCATCCAAGTAATCCAATCTATCCAAAACTATGTGATGCCATGTATTATGCTTGATTTATAAGCCTTTACTCAATGAACACCAATGATCAGTTTAGAAAAATCCTATTAAATAGCCGATCAACTTGACTTGTATGCACTAAATCGTTTGTCACTTTTGATTTTGAGTTCAGAATGACTCGAATCCAATACCCACATTAAGCTAGATAAATTTTCTATATTTTAACAAAATTTGATACAAAAATAGAGACGACAAAGCGTCCAAATAATCCAATCTATCCCAAACTGTGTGATGCCATGCATTATGCTTCATTTATAAGTCTTTACTCAATGAGCACCAATGATCAGCTGAGAATGATCACATTAACTGGCCGATAAACTTGAAATATCCGCACTAAATTGTGCGTAACTTTTGATTTAGAGCGTAGAATGACACGAATCCAATGCCCACGTTAAGCTAGCTCAATATTCTATATTGTGATAAAATTTGAAACAGAAATAGATATGACAAAGCATCCAAGTAATCCAATCTTTCCCGAACTGTATGATGCCATGCATTATGCGTCATTTATAAGCCTTTATTCAATGAGCACCAATGATCAGTTCAGAATGATCATTTTAACTGGCCGATCAACTTGACATATCCGCACTAAATCTTCCGTAACTTTTGATTTACAGCTCAGAATGACACGAATCCAATGCCGATGTTAAGCTATATCAATTTTCTATATTGTGACAAAATTGAGACAAAAATAAATACGACAAAGCATTTTATATTATAAGTACGTAAATTAATAATAATTGCATGTACTAATTAATTCTATATGTTAATATGTATAGGGATTGGAGGATTTTCCGTGATCTATGCTCCAGATCATTACAACCAAGCTGTGTCCGAATTCTGAAGGATAACATAGTCATAATTTTTTGCAATTTGGAAAAGATCTTTCCACCTGCATTTTTCGACATCATGGAGCACATTCATGTACATGTACCATACGAAGCTGAACTAGGTGGACATGTGCAATATAGGTGGATGTATCCATTTGAAAGGTTTTTCAAAAAACTGAAAAGCAAGACAAAGAACAAACGATATGCTGCAGGGTCGATTGCTGAATCATATGTGAATGATGAGATATCTTACTTCTCGAAGCATTACTTTGCTACCCACATACGCACGAAAAATAGGTACCATAAATTCTTATGTTTATTAATTAATTATTTTATTATGAATGGTAAATTTTCGTGCTGAATATATCGTGTAATAATATATATATATAGGCCTACAAGATTCGATGAATGTGACATTCTTGTATATCTGGATCCCGGAGTGCCAGATATATTTACGAACATGGGTCGTCCAAGTGGTAAATGTAAAGAAATATGGCTCTCCAAAAAAGAATAAAAATATGCACATGCATATGTTTTGCGGAATGGTGAATATTTTCAGCCACTAGAGAGGTAAATACTATGAAAACAATTGCATTTATTACATTTCAATTTAATTGTATCAAGCAATATATATCCATATCTTTCGGAAGATTACATTTCATTGAAAAGAGAGTAAGAGTTCCACATACGAGTTCGAGATTATGTATGATTAATTAATTGACATGTATATTATATTAAATTTATTAATTTTGAAATAGTAACTTTATATATATATATATACATATATGATCATAAGTCAATGCATGCACTTCCACAGATCCATGCGTCTTTCCGATATGGGCTCAAGAATTAGTTCAAGTGCCAATGAATAAAGCATCAACTTGGCCAATCTATTTTACAGGAGGTTATATGTTCCACACAAAGAAACATGAACATAGGAGAAAGACATGTAAATACAACATTTGTGTAAAGGGAGACAATTACTCAGATGAATATGATGAAGCTGATTTTTACGGGATTTTAATAGATAACATTCAGCTTGAGTATGTCGGCCTCCTAAATTTAAAAATCATGCTTTTAAATGTGAGTGGTACGATCCTACGCTTTCGAAAGGCATTCAAAAGTTGGAAAAATAGCATCATTGATGTCTTATTATCGGGGTAATACTACAAATACGGACCATTTATTCTAGGTACATACGTAAATAATTAACTATAATTAATTTTGTTAAAAATATATAACTAATTTATATTTCAGTAATTATGATGTACCATCCTCTCAAGCATATCAAGTTTGTTATATTCCCTATCCGCACACCAAATCATCATCAAAACAAACATGGCTCCGTGTTATGAAAGTTAATCGTAGATCTAACATTTTGGGGAAATACAAAAAAGACGAGATTGGCCCTTTGCAACAAGAAAATGATGAATAAGTAATGGTTGTTCAAGAGATAGAAGTATTTCGTTTGGTCGATAGAGTTAAGCATACCGAAGAAATTGATTTCGATGTCGGAGATGCCGAACTAGAAGATGAATTTCAATATAATATTTCATCTTCACATGATGATGAGGATGAAGAAATGTAATAAATATATTTAACGTTTTATGTATTTTTGACATTTGATGCTTATATAATTCAATTTATACACAAAAACCATATAATTAAGGTTTTATGACACTAATTGTGACTGCTTTGCCACCACTTTGCCATTGCATTGGGAATGTGGTGGCAAATCATCCACAAATATTACAGCTGGTCGCAAATCAATCACAAAATGCGATTGATTTGCGACCATAGGATCAAAATTTGACCTACAGTCGCAAATCAGTCGCAAAATAGCGACTAATTTGCGACCACATAGGGCAAATTCACATATTCCCTAAGTATTTTCCACATTTACAACTTCTAGTTGCATTTTTAGGTAAGTACTAACCATAATAAGTGACCACATATATAAAAAATCAGCTTTGTATTCACTTAAATTTTAGAGAACATTTGAAATGTATATAAGAGGTATAAGGTTAAGGAAATGTGCTAAGTGTTTTAGGTAAACGATTTGTAAATTTGGTAAATGTTATTGTTTTTTTAGTAATTGAACTTTTTACAACTTATAATCAAGTTATCAATCTTATATAATTCAAATTATTCAGCAAAATCAAAATATTTAGGGTTTAGGGTATTATTTGAGACTAATTTGCCACCACATTGCCATTGCATTGGGAATGTGGTAGCAAATCAGTCACAATTATTACACGTGGTCGCTAATAAGTCGTAAATTTGTGACTAATTTGAGATCACAGTTAATTCATTCGAAAAAACAATATAGTCACAAATCAGTCGCAATTTTGTGACTGATTAGCGACCACAATGTTTTTTGAATAAATTAATTGTGGTCGCAAATCAGTCTCAAATTTGCGACTGATTAGCGACCACCATTAATTTGGTGGGAGTTGAAACTTCGAAAACTTTCAAACACCCACCAAATTAATTGGTGGTCGCAAATTAGTCACAAATTTGAACGTTTTCAATTCCCACCAAATTAACTGGTGCTCGCAAATCAGTCGCAATTTTGTGACTGATTTGTGACCACATCATTAATTTTGAAGTTTGCCACTAATTTGCGACCACATATGTGGTCGCAAAAAAATTCTATAAATACGTGATGGTTTCCCTCACTTTTCACACTTAAAACATTCCTACTTTCTAAAACCTCTATAAACACTTATAAAACCTCTCATACTCCAAAAACCACAAACACAAAAATGGCAAGTAGCAGTAGGTCGATGAGAGATTGTGGAATACGATCTATCTCATCGTCTTCCGGCCGTGGTAACTCCTCGGCTTCCTCGAACCCCTCATCCGCCGCTAATAGAACGGCATCCCGCCTCCCTCCACATTATACTTTTACCCCTCATTATGTTCCTGAAACCAAACCTGCACCACGGTTTCAGTAATCGGATGAGCATGAAGAGGAAGATGTTCCCGAATGCGAAACAGGAACGGAGGAACAAACTATCATGCTTGATAGTTTGTTACAAACTCCAAGGCAGGACCAATATCTGACAGTGCTGTCTCTAGTGTCGGCACCAAATACAACTTGGTAAGTAAACAATTTTACTTTTTAATTTATTATTTATAATAATTATTAAAATTTATATGAAATTTAAATTTTTTAATATAATAAAAATATTAGGTTTGACCGCGACAAAGGGGCTATTACCCGTCAAATTTCAAATATTTTAAAAATAAATTTGACGGCCCCTACTACAGTTGGACGGTCGTAACTGCTGAAAGGGACGAAAAATATTTCATCGAATTTGCGGTAAGTAAAATTTTTTTTTAATTTTATTTATTTTATAAAATTTTAAATTTACTTATGAATAAATTATTATTTAATTCAAAGCAATCATACACCTGAAATCCTATAGTCACCTAGGTGGTACGAAAGGAGTTCGATGCCGTCTGTGTAAGGCAGATGAAAGGGATGGTGAACACGGTTCATACAAACGGCAAACGCCCCCGGTGGATTTCCCCGAGTGTGTTCAAAATTATGACAGACTACTAGGGAACAGAAACGTCTAACGAGAGGAGTAACAAATCTTCTAATAACTGCAACTCTGCTCGGTACGACCTTGGCCCGCACAAGCATTTGTCGGGCCAAAAATCCTACATCTAGATCCAACACGAAATGGTAAGTAATTTCAAATACTTAAATTTAATTAAAAATTTTAATACTATTTAATTAAAATTTATTTCAATATATGTCTAGTAAAATAATTTGGGATGACATGTCTCAATAGGTGAGGTCTTTACAAAGACTCACACTACGCCGAATAGGTAAGTAACAATTTTTTTATTTCCATTAAATTATTTATATTTATTATAATTATTTTTTGTAATAATTTATTTTTATTTTAATTGTTTTTGTAGTCTTCTGTTGCGGATGACCGAGGCCATCTTTACAAACTCATTAGCCTGAACCACGTGCACGGGTCAGGTAGACATAGTGGGTTACAATCCACTACTACCGACTACGTTGCGCTTCAGGAGCAATTTCTAGCCGCGCAACGCAAAATCGAAGAACAAAATGCAATCAACGCGCGTAATGAATAACAAAACGTGCTAGTTGAAGAATAAAAAGCGCACATTCTGGAAACAAATCGGAAGATGGTAGAATAGTATAAAGAAAACCAAAAGAAGATCGGCAACTTGAAGATGCTTGTCGGCTATTTCCAACAGACGGATCTCGCATTCCCTTCCCTGCGGGATAGCGATGGCCTAGGTGAATCGTTGACGGATCCGACCCCATTCTCGCCTTTGGATTTTCAATTCCTCCCGCCGGAGAATTAGTTTTATTACTTCTTTTTTTATAAATTGAATTTTAATTAATAAAATTTATATTTTTAATTTTTAATTTCTTTTTTTTATAGAATAATTAATTAATAATGTAATTATTCTTTACTTATAATAATATTTAAAATTATAAAATAATTAACTTAAACAAAATATTTTATATCTAATATTATATATTATATTTATTATTAATTAATGAATAATATTAATAATAATTAATGTGTTTTAAAATTATTATGATTAATTAAAATATTTTGAAATTAAAAATTAAAATTTAAAAAATTAATAATAATAATTTTTAATTTTAATTTCAAAATATTTTCATTAATTACTATTTTTTAAATCTAATTTCGTCGTACTCGCAAATCAGTCCCAAATAATCCTAAAATTTTTGGGAACGATTATTTGCGACTACATAATTTCTTTTCAAATATTTTATATTCAGTCGCAAATCAGTTGCACATATTTGCGACTGATTTACGACTACAGGAATTTTTCATTCTTAGTAGCAAATCAGTCGCAATTATTTGTCACTGATTTGCGATTGAGTATAAGCCGTAGTCGCAAATCAGTCACTAAAGTTTGTGACTGATTTGCGACCACATGAACCACTATAGTCGCAAATCAGTCACAAACTTTTGTAACTGATTTGCGACTACAGGTTTGGCAACCATATACGTAGTCGCAAAGTAGTGGCCAAATTTGTTACTGAAAAACAATCGCAATGTAGTCGCAAACGTAGTCACCAATGATTGGTCGCAAATCAGTCACAAATTGTACCACTATTACCGTGGTCACAAATCAGTCACCAATGATTGGTCGAAATCAGTCACAAATTGTACCACTATTACCGTGGTCGCAAATCAGTCGCACAATTGTTCCACTACATTGATTTGCGACTAAGATTTTGTGACTACACAGGTGGTCGCAAAATCGCTGCTTTTTGGTAGTGTCTAATGCCCACGTTTAACTAGTTCAATGTTTTATATTGTTCCAAAATTTGAAACATAAATAGATACAACAAATCGTCCAAGTAATCCAATCTATGCCGAATTGTGTGATGCCATGCATTATGCTACCTTTATAAGCCTTTGTTCAATGAGCACCAATGATCAGTTAAGAATGATCAATTTAACTGACCGACCAACTTTAATTGTCCGCACAAAGTTGTTCGTAACATTTGATTTAGAGCTCGGAATGACACGAATGCAATGACCACGTTAAGCTAGCTCAATTTTTTATATTGTGATAAAATTTAGGACTAAAATGGCTTCGACAAATCATCCAAATAACTAAACATATCAAAAACTACATGATGCCATGAATTATGCTTCATTTATAAGCCTTTACCTAATGAGCACCGATGATCAGTTTAAAATCATCAATTTAACTAGGCTATCAACTTGACATGTCTGCACTAAATCGTCCATAGCTTTTGATTTATAGCTCAAAATGACACAAATCCAGTGCCCACATTAAGCTAGTTCAATTTTCTATATTGTGACATTTGAAACAGAAATAGATACGAAAAATCATTCAAGTAATCCATTTTAGCCAAAAGTAAGTGATGTCATGCATTATGCTTCATTTATAAGCCATTAATCAATGAGCACCAGTGATCAGTTTAAAATAATCACTTGAACTGGCCGATCAACATGACATGTGTGCATTAAATCGTCCGTAACTTTTGATTGAGAGCTCATAATGAAACGAATCCGATACCCACATTAAGCTATCTATATTTTTTATATTGTGACAGAATTTGAGACAGAAATAGATACGAAAAACCATCTATATAATCAATTCTATCTCGAACTGGGTGATGCCATGCATTATGCTTCATTTATAAGCCTTTACTCAATGAGAAGCAATGATTAGTTTAGAATGATCACTTTAACTGGCCGATCAACTTGACATGTCGCACTAAACTGTCTGTAACTTTTGATTTAGACCTTAGAATGACACGAATCCAATGCCCACGTCAAGCGAGCTCGATTATCTATAATGTGACAAAATTTGACATAGAATCATATACGACAAAGCACCCATGTAATCCAATCTATTCAATACTGCGTGATGTCATGCATTATTCTTCATTTATAAGCTTTAACTCAATGAACACCAATGATCAGTTTAGAATGATCATTTTAACTTGCCGACCAATTTGATATGTCCGCAATAAATCGTCCATAACTAATGATTTATAGCTCAAAATGAAACGAATCCAATGCCCACGTTAAGGTAGCTAAATTTTATATATTTTGCAAAATTTAAGACAGAAATAGAGACAACAAAGTGTCCAAGTAATCCAATCTATCCCAAATTGTGTGATGCCATGCTTTATGCTTCCATTATAAGCGTTTACTCAATCAGCACCATTGATAAGTTTAGATTAATCATGTTAACTGGCCGATCAACTTGACATTTCTGCACTAAATCATCCGTAACTTTTGATATAGAGCTCATAATGACACAAATCCACGGACCACGTTAAGCTAGCTCATATTTCTATATTGTAACAAAATTTGAGATATATATATATATGACAAAGCTTCCAAGTATTCCAATCTATCCAAAACTGTGTGATGCCGTGCATTATGCTTCATTTATAAGCTTTTACTCAACGAGCACCAATAATCAATTTAGAATAATCATATTAACTCGCCGATGAACTTGACATGTCCGCACTAAATTGTCTATAACTTTTGATTTTAAACTCAGAATAACATGTATCCATTGCCCATGTTAAGATAGATAAATTTACTATATTTTAAATAAATTTGATACATATATAGAGAAGACAAAGCAATCAAAGTAATTCAATCCATCCAAAACTGTGTGATGCCATGCATTATGCTTCATTTATAAACCTTTACTCAATGACCACCAATGATCAGTTTAGAATAAACATATTAACTGGCTGATCAACTTGACATGTCCGCACTAAATCGTCCGTAACTTTTAATTTAGAGCTCAGAATGACACGAATCCAATGACCACTTTAAGTTAGATAAATTTTCTATATTTTAACAAAATTTGAGACAGAAATAGAGACGACAAACCGTCCAAGTAATCCAATCAATCCAAAACTGTGTGATGCCATGCTCTATGCTTGATTTATAAGTCTTTACTCAATGATCACCAACGATCAGTTTAGAAAAATCATATTAATTGGCCGATTAACTTGACATGTCGGCACTAAATCATCCGTAAATTTTGATTTTGAGCTTAGAATGAAACGAATCCAATGCCCACGTTAGGCTAGATAAATTTTCTATATTTTAATAAAACTGGAGACAGAAATAGAGAAGACAAAGCATCTAAGTAATCAAATCTATACAAAACTGTGTGGTCCCATGCGTTATTCATCATTTATAAGGTTTTACTCATTGAGCACCAATGATCAGTTTAGAATGATCATTGTAACATGCCGATCAATTTGACATGTCCGCACTAAATCGTCCGTAACTGTTAATTTAGAGCTCCCAATGAAGCAAATCCAATCCCCACGTTAAGCTAGCTCAATTTTCTATTTTGTAAGAAATTTTGAGAGAGAACTAGATATGACAAAGCATCCAAATAATCCAATCTATCCCAAACTGCGTAATGCCATGCTTTATGCTTCATTTATAAGCGTTTACTTAATGAACACAATTGATTTGTTTAGAATGATCATTTTAATTGGCTGATCAAGTTGAGATATCTGAACTAAATCGTCCGTAACTTATGATATAAAGCTTGGAATGATACGAATCCAATGCCCATGTTAAGCTAGCTCAATTTTCTATATTGTGAGAAAATTTGAGATGAAAAAGCGTTCAAGTAATCCAATCTATCCTGGATTGGGTGATGCCATGCATTATTCTTCATTTATATGGTTTTACTCATTGAGCACCAATGACCAGTTTAGAATTATCATTTTAACTTGCCAATCAACTTCACATGTTTGCACTAAATCGTCCATAACTTTTAATTTAGAGCTCCCATTGACGCGAATCCAATGCCCACATTAATCTAGCTCAATTTTCAATATTGGAACAAATTTTGAGACAGAACTAGATAGGACAAAGCGTCCAAGTACTCCAATCTATCACAAACTACGTAATGCCATGCTTTATGCTTCATTTATAAGCGTTTACTTAATGAGTACAATTGATTAGTTTAGAATGATCATTTTAATTGGCTTATAAAGTTGACGTGTCCGCAATAAATCGTTTGTAACTTATGATATAAAGCTCGGAATGACAAGAATCCAATGCCCAAGTTAAGCTAGCTCTTTCTATATTGTGTAAAAATTTGAGATGAAAAAGGGTTCAAGTAATCCAATCTATCCCGGATTGGGTGATGCCATGCATTATTCTTCATTTATAATGTCTTACTAAATGAGGACCAATGATCAGTTTAGAATGATCATTTTAACTTGCCGATCAACTTGACATGTACGTACTAAATCATCCGTAATTTTTGATTTAGAGCTCAGAATGACACGAACTGCGTGATCCCATGCTTTATGTTTCATTTATAAGCTTTTACTCAATGAGCACCAATGATAAGTTTAGAATGATCAATTTAACTGGAAGATCAACTTGACATGTCCGCACTAAATAATCTATAACATTTGATTTGTAGCTACTAATGACACGAATCCAATGTCCACGTTAAGCTAGTTCAATTTTCTATATTGTGACAAAGTTTGAGAAAGAAATAGATACAAAAAGCATCCATGTAATCCAATCTGTCATGAACTGTGTGATTCAATGCATTATGCTTCATTTATAAGCCTTTACTCAATGAGCTCACCAATAATAAGTTTAGAATGATCACTTTAACTGGCCGATCAATTTGACATGTCCGGGTTAAATCGTCCATCAAAAACTGACACGAACCCATTGCCCACGTTAAACTTGCTCAATTTTCAATGTTGTCACATAATTTGAGACAGAAATAGATACGAAAAAGGGTACAAGTATTCCAATCTAGCCAAAACTGCGTGATGCCATGCATTATGCTTCATGTATAAGCCTTTACTCAATGAGCACCAATGATCAATTTAGAATGATCACTTTAAAAGGCCGATCAACTTGACATGTCCGCACTAAATCTTCTGTAACTTTTGATTTAGAGCTTGAAATAACACGAATCCAATGCCCATGTTAATTTAGTTCAATTTTCTATATTGTGACAAAATTTGAGATAGAAATAGATACGAAATAGCGTTCAAGTAATCCAATCTAGCCAAAACTGTGTGATGTCATGCATTATGCTTCATTTATAAGCCTTTACTCAATGAGCACCAATGATCAGTTTAAAATGATCAATTAAACTAGGTGATCAAGTTGACATGTGCGCATTAAATCGTACTAACTTTTAATTTAGAACTCAGAATGACATGAATCCAATCGACCCCACACTGCAAGATGTGATGCATTATTCTTCATTTATAAGCTTTTACTCAATGAGACCAATGATCAGTTTAGAATGATCATTTTAACCGACCGATCCACTTGACATGTCCGCACTAAATCGTCCGTAACTTTTGATTTATAGCTCAAAATGACACAAATCCAATGCCTACGATAAGCTAGCTCAATTTTCTATATTGTGACAAAATTTACGATAGATATAGATATGACAAAGCATCCATGTAATCCAATCTATCACGAACTGCGTGATTCAATGCACTATGCTTCCTTTATAAGCCTTTACTCAATGAGCACCATGCGTTAAAATGATCAGTTAAGTATTATCAGTTTAACTGACTGATCAACTCTACATCTCCGCACAAAGTCGTTTGTAGCTTTTGATATAGAGCTCCGAATGACATGAATCCAATGCACACGTTAAGCTAGCTCAATTTTTTATATTATGATAAAATTTAGGACTAAAATGTCTTCGACAAGTCATCGAAGTAATTAAATCTATCAAAATCTACATGATGGCGTGCATTATGCTTTATTTATAAGCCTTTACTGAATGAGCACCGATGATTAGTTTAACTAGGCGATCAACTTCACATGTCTGCACTAAATCGTCCTTAACTTTTGATTTATAGCTCATAATGAGACGAATCCAATGCCCACATTAAGCTATCTCAATTTTCTATATTGTGACAAAATTTGAAACAGAAATAAATACAAAAAATCGTTCAAGTAATCCATTATAGCCAAAACTGAGTGATGCCATGCATTATGCTTCATTTATAAGCCTTTAATCAATGAGCACCAGTGATCAGTTTAAAACGATCACTTGAACTGGTCGATCAACTTGGCATGTGTGGACTAAATCGTCCATAACTTTTGATTGAGAGCTCAGAATGAAACGAATCCAATGCCCACATTAAACTAGCTATAGTTTTTATATTGTGACAGAATTTGAGACAAAAATAGATACGAAAAACCGTTCATGTAATCCAATCCATCTCGAATTGTGTGATGCCATGCATTATGCTTCATGTATAACCCTTTACACAATGAGAAGTAATGATGAAAAGGATGATCATTTTAACTGGCTGATCAATTTGACATGTCGAACTAAATCGTCCGTCCGTAACTTTTGATTTAGAACTTAGAATGACACGAATCCAGTGCCCACGTTAAGCGAGCTCAATTATCTATAATGTGACAAAATTTGGCACAGAAATATATACCACAAAGCGTCCAAGTAATCCAATCTATCCCAAACTGTGTGATGCCATGCATTATTCTTCATTAATAAGCTTTAACTTAATGAGCACCAATGATCACTTTAGAATGATCATTTTAACTTGCTGATCAACTTGATATGTCCGCAATAAATTGTCCATAACTTATGATTTAAAGCTCCGAATGACACGAATCCAATGCCCACATTAACCTAGCTACATTTTCAATATTGCGACAAAATTTTAGACACTAATAGATAATACAAAGCGTCCAAGTAATCCAATCTATCCCAAAGTGCATGATGCCATGCATTATGCTTAATTTATAAGCATTTACTAATTGAGCACCAATAATCAATTAAGAATGATCATTTTAACTCACCGATCAACTTGACATGTCCGCATTAAATCGTCTGTAACTTTTGATTTAGATCTTAGAATGACACGAATCCAATGCCCACGTTAAACTAGCTCAATGTTTTTATATTGCGATAAAATTAAAGACTAAAACTGCTTCGACAAGTCCTACAAGTAATCAAATCTATCCAAAGCTGTGTGATGTCATGCATTATGCTTCATTTGTAAGTTTTTACTCAATGAGCACAATTGCTTAGTTCCGAATGAGCAATTTAACTGGGCGATCAACTTGACATGTCTGCTGTAAATCGTCCTTAACTTTTGATTTATAGCTCATAACGACACAAATCTAATGCCCACGTTAAGCTGGCTCAGTTTTATATATTGTTACAAAATTTGAGACAAAAATAGATACGAAAAAGCGATCAAGTAATCCAAGCTAGCCAAAACTGCGTGATGCTATGCATTTTGCTTCATTTATAAGCCTTTACTCAATGAGCACCAATGATCAGTTTAGAATGATCACTTTAATTGGCCGATCAACTTGACATATCCGCTCTAAATCATCCATAACGTATATTTTAGAGATCAGAATGACACGAATCCAATGCCCATGTTAAGCTAGCTCAATTTTCTTTATAGTGAAAAAATTTGAGATTGAAATAGATACGACAAAGCATCCAAGTAATCAAATCTATCCCGAACTGCGTGATGTCATGCATTATGCTTCATTTATATGCCTTTACTCAATGATCACTAATGATCAGTTAAGAATGATCACTTTTACTGGCTGATGAACTTGACATGTCCGCACTAAATCATTCGTAACTTTTGATTTAGAGCTCAGACTGACAAGAATCCAATGCCCACGTTAAGTTAGCTCAATGTTTTTATATTGTGATAAATTTTAAGACTAAAATTGCTCTAGCAAGTCCTCCAAGTACTCAAATCTTTCTAAAAGTACGTGGTGTCATGCATTATGATTCATTTATAATCCTTTAATCAATGAGCACCAATGACCAGCTTAGAATGACCAATTTAATTAGGTGATCAAGTTAACATGTATGCACTAAATTGTCCATAACTTTTGAATTAGAGCTCATAACAACACGACTCCAATACGCACGTTAAGCAAGCTCAATTTTCTATATTGGAACAAAATTTGAGAAAAAAATAGATAGGACAAAGCATCCAAGTAATCCAATCCATCTCAAACTGCGTGATATCATTCATTATGCTTTACTTATAAACCTTTACTCAATGAGCACCAATGATCAGTTTAGAATGATCACTTTAACTGGCCGATCAACTTGACATGTCCGCACTAAATCGTCCGTAACTTTTGATTTAGAGCGCCAAATGACACGAATCCAATGCCCACATTAATCTAGCTAAATTTTCTATATTGTGACAAAAATTTAGACAGAAATAGATACGACAAAGGATCCATGTAATCCAATCTATCCCGAACTGCGTGATGCCATGTATTATGCTTCATTTATATGCCTTTACTCAATGAGCACCAATGATCAGTTAAGAATGATCACTTTAACTGGCCGATCAACTTGACATGTCCGCACTATATCGTTCGTAACTTTTGATTTAGAGCTCAAAATGTTACGAATCTAACGCCCACATTAACCAAGCTCAATTTTCTATATTTTTCGCAAAATTTGATACAGAAATAGGGACGGCAAAGCGCCCAATTAATCCAATCTATCCAAACTGCTTGATGCCATGCATTATGCTTCATTTATAAGCCCTTGCTTAATGAGATCCAAGGATAAATTAAGAATGATCACTTTAACTGGCCACTCAACTTCACATGTCCGCACTAAATATTCCGTAACTTTTGATTTAGAGCTCAGAATAACACGAATCCGATGCCCACGTAAAGGAAGTTCAATTTTCTATATTTTGACATAATTTTAAAGAGAAATAGATATGGCAAAGCGTCCAAGTAATCCAATCTATCCTGAACTGTGTGTTGCCATGTATTATGCTTCATTTATAAGGCTTTACTTAATGAGCACCAATGATCATTATCAGTTTTAATGGCCGATCAACTTGACATTTCCGTACTAAGTCGTTCGTAACTTTTGATTTAGAAATCAGAATGACATGAATCCAACACTCATGTTAAGCTAGCTCAATTCTCTATATTGTGACAAAATTATACACAGAAATAGATACGAAAAAGCATCCAAGTAATTCAATATATCCCGAACTGCGTGATGCCATGAGTTATGCTTCATTTATAAGCCTTTACGTAATGAACACCAATGATCAGTATTACTTTTACTGGCCGATCAACTTGACATGTCCACACTAAATCGTCCGTAACTTTTGATTTAGAGCTCCGAATGTTACAAATCCAACGCTCACGTTTATCTAGCTCAATTTTCTATATTTTGACAAAATATGATACAGAAATAGAAGCGACAAATCGTTCAAGTAATACAATCTATCCCGAACTGCGTGATGGCATGCATCATGCTTCATTTATAAGCCTTTACTCAATGAGCACCGATGATCAGTTAAGAATGATCATTTTCACTGGCCGATAAACTTGGCATGTCCACACTAAATCGTTTGTACGTTTTGATTTAGAGCTCATAATGACACGAATCCAATGCCACTTTAAGCAAGCTTAATTTTCTATATTATGAGAAAATTTGATATATAAATAGAGACGACAAAGTATCGAAGTAATCCAATCTATCCCAAACTTTGTAATACCAAGCTTTATGCTTCATTTATAAGCCTTTACTCTATGGGCGCCAATGATCAGTTAAGAATGATCATTTTATCTGGCCGATTACCCTGACATGTCCATACGAAATCATCCGTAATACTTAATTTAAGGCTCCGAATGACACAAACCGAATGCCCACATTAAGCTAGCTCAATTTTCTATATTTTGACAACATTTGAGACATAAATAGGTATGACAAAGAGTGTAAGTAATCCAATCTATCATAAACTGAGTGATGTTATGCATTATGCTTCATTTAAGCCTTTACTCAACGAGCACTAATGATCAATTTAGAATGATCATTTTTACAAGCGGATCAACTTGAAATGTCTGCACTAAATCGTCCATAATTTTTGATTTATAGCTCATAATGACACGAATCCAATGTCCATGTTAAGCTAGCTCAATTTTCTGTATTGTGACAAAATTTGAAACAAAATTATACAACAAAGCGTACAAAAAATCCAATCTATCCCGAACTGAGTGATACCATGTATTATGCTTCGTTTATATGCCTTTACCTAATGAGCGCCAATGCTCAGTTTAGAATGATAATTTTAACTGACCGATCAACTTGACATGTCCACACTGAATCGTCCGTAACTTTTGATATAGAGCTCAGAATGACACGAAAGCAATGCCCACATTAAGCTAGCTCAATTTTCTAAAATAGGTACGACAAAGATTCCAAGTAATCCAAAATATCCTGAATAGCGTGATTCTATGAATTATGCATCATTTATAAGCCTTTACTCAATGAGCACTAATGATCAGCTTAGAATGATCGTTTTAAATGCCGGATCAACTTGACATGTCTATAGTAAATCGTCCATAACTTTGTAGCTTATAATGAAACGAATCCAATGTGCACGTTAGGCTTGCTCAATTTTGTATATGGTGATAAAAATTCGAGACAGCAAAATACGACAAAGCATTCAAGTAATCCAATGTATCCCACACTGCGTGATGCCATGCATTATGCTTCATTTATAAGCCTTTACTCAATGACCACCAATGATCAGTTAAAAATGATTATTTTAAGTGGCCCATCAACCTGACATATCCGAACTAAATCATCCGTAACGTTTTGATTTAGAGGTGATAATGACACGAATCCAATGCCCACGTTAAGCTACCTCAATTTTCTATATTTTGTCAAAATTTGAGACAAAGATAGATACGAAAATTCATCCAAGTAATCCAATCTATCCCGAACTGCGTTATGCCATGCATTATGATTCATTTATTAGCCTTAACTAAATGAGCACCAATGATGAGTTTCGAATGATCATTTTAACTGGACAATCAATTTGACATTTGTGCACTAAACCATTTACAACTTTTGATTTATAGAATGACACGAATCCAATGTCCACGTTAGGCTAGTTTAATTTTCTATATTGTGAAAAAAATTGAGAAGAAAATAGATACGACAAAGCGTCCAAGTTATCCAATCTATCCCAAACTGTGTGATGCCATACATTATGCTTCATTTATAAGCCTTTACTCAATGAGCACCAATGATGAGTGAAGAATGATCATTTTAACTGGCCGATCAACATGACATGTTTGCACTAAATCGTCAGTACCTTTTAATTTAGCACCCAGAATGACATGAATCCGATGCCTACGTTAAGCTAGCACAATTTTCTATCTTGTGACAAAATTTGAGACAGAAATAGATACGACAAAGCGTTCACGTAATCCAATCTATCCCAAACTGTGTGATGCCATGATTTATTCTTCATTTATAAGGCTTTACTTAATGAGCACCAATGATCAATTTAAAATGATCATTTTAACTCGCCGATCAATGTCTGCACTAAATCGTATGTAACTTTTGATTTATAGCTTAGAATGACACAAATACAATGCCCACGTTAAGCTAGCTCAATTTTTTATATTTTGACAAAATTTGAAATACAATAAACGAAAAAGCATCCATGTAATCCAATCTATCCCGAACTTCGTAATACCATGCTTTATGCTTCCTTTATTAGCGTGTACTTTATCAGCACCAATGATCAGTTTAAAATGATCACTTTAACTGGCCTAGAAACTTCACATGTCCGCACTAAATCGTCCGTAACTTATGATTTAGAGCTAATAATGACACGAATCCAATGCCCACGTTAAGCTAGCTCAATTTTCTATATTGTGACAAAAAAAACGACAAAGCCTCAAAGTAATCAAATGTATCCCAAACTGTGTGATGTCATGCATTATGCTTCATTCATAAGCCTTTACTCAATGAGCACCAATAATCATTTAAGAATGATGCTTTTAAGTGGCCGATCCACCAGACATGTCCCCACTAAATCGTTCAGAACGTTTGATTTAGTGGTTATAATGAAACGAATCCAATGCCCACGTTAATCTAGCTCAATTTTCTATATTTTCGCAAAATTAGATACCGAAATAGAGGCGGCAACGCGCCCAACTAATCCAATCTATCCACACTGCTTTGTGCCATGAATTATGCTTCATTTATAAGCCTTTGCTTAATGAGATCCAATGATAAATTAAGAATGATCGCTTTGACTGGCCACTCAACTTCACATGTCCACACTAAATAATCCGTAACTTTTGATTTAGAGCTCAGAATAACACGAATCCGATGCCCACGTAAAGCCAGTTCAATTTTCTACATTGTGACAAAATTTTAGACAGAAATAGATATGCCAAATCGTCCAAGTAATCCAATCTATCACAAACTGCGTGATGCCACGCATTATGCTTCATTTATAAGGTTTTACTCAATGAGCACCAATGATCAGTATCACTTTTACTGGCCGATCAACTTGACATGTCAGCACTAAATCGTTCGTAACTTTTGATTTACAGCTCAAAATGACACGAATACAACATTCATGTTAAGCTAGCTCAATTCTCAATATTGTGACAAAATTATAAACAGAAATAGATACGACAAAGCGTACAAGTAATTCAGTCTATCCTGAACTGCTTGATGCCATGAATTATGCTTTTTTATAAACCTTTACTTAATGAATACCAATGATCAGTTAAAAAGGATCATTTGAACTGGCCGATCAACCTGACATATCCGCACTAAATCGTCCGTAACGTTTGATTTAGAGGTGATAATGACACAAATCCAATGCCAACGTTAAGCTACCTCGATTTTCTATATTTTGTCAAAATTTGAGACAAAGATAGATACGACAATCCATCCAAGTAATCCAATCTATCCCGAACTGTGTTATGCCATGCATTATGATTCATTTATTAGCCTTAACTAAATGAGCACCAATGATGAGTTTCGAATGATCATTTTAACTGGACAATCAACTTGACATTTGTGCACTAAACCGTCTACAACTTTTGATTTATAGAATGACACGAATCCAATGTCCACGTTAGGCTAGTTTAATTTTCTATATTTTGAAAAAATTTGAGAAGAAAATAGATACGATAAAGCGTCCAAGTTATCCAATCTATCCCAAACTGTGTGATGCCATACATTATTCTTCATTTATAAGCCTTTACTCAATGAACACCAATGATGAGTTAAGAATGATCATTTTAACTGGCCGATCAACTTGACATGTTTGCACTAAATCGTCAGTACCTTTTAATTAAGCACCCAGAATGACACGAATCCGATGCCTACGTTAAGATAGCACAATTTTCTATATTGTGACAAAGTTTGAGATAGAAATAGATAGGACAAAGCATTCAAGTAATCAATTCTATTCCAAACTGTGTGATGCCATGATTTATTCTTCATTTATAAGGCTTTACTTAATGAGCACCAATGATCAATTTAAAATGATCATTTTAACTCGCCTATCAATGTCTGCACTAAATCATATGTAACTTTTGATTTATAGCTCGAATGACACGAATCCAATGCCCACGCTAAGCTAGCTAAACTTTCTATATGTGATAAAATTTAGGACTAAAATTGCTTTGGCAAATCCTCCATATAATCCAATCTATCCCAAACTGCGTGATGCCATGCATTATGCTTCATTTATAAGCCTTTACTCAATGAGCACTAGTGATCAGTTAAAAGTGATCATTTTAACTGGCCGATCAATTTGACATGTCTACACTAAGTCGTTTGTCAGTCTTGATGTATAGCTCATAATGATACGAATCCAATGCCCACGTTAAGCTAGCTTAATTTTCTATATTTTGACGAAATTGGATAGAGAAATAGAGATGACAAAGTGTCCAAGTAATCCAATCTATTCCAAACTTTGTGATGCCATGCTTTATGCTTCGTTTATAAACCTATACTCTATGGGCACCTATGATCAGTTAAGAATGATCATTTTAACTGGAAGATCAACTTGACATGTCCGCACTAATTCGTCTGTTACTTTTGATTTAGAGCTCAGAATTACACAAATCCAACGTCCACGTTAAGCTAGCTCAATTTTATATATTATGACAAAATTATAGATATAAATAGATACGAAAAAAACGTCTACGTAATCCAATTTATCCCGAATTGCGTGATGCCATCCATTATTCTTCATTTGTAACCCTTTACTTAATGAGCACCAATGATCTGTATCACTTTTACTGACCGATCAAATTGACATTTACGCACTAAATCATTTGTAAGTTTTGATTTAGAGCTCAAAATGGCCCAAATCCAACACCCACGTTAAACTAGCTCAATTTTCTATATTGTGACAAAATTTGAGACAGAAATAGACATGACAAGGCGTCCAAGTAATCCAATCTATGCAAAACTGTGTGATGCCATGCATTATGCTTCATTTCTAAGACTTTACTCAATGAGCACCAATGATCAGTTTAGAATAATCATATTAACTGGCCGATAAATTGACATGTCCGCACTAAATCGTCCAAAATTGAGCTCCAAATTGACACGAATCCAATGCTCACGTGAAGCTTGCTTAGTTTTCTGTATTGTGACAAAATTTGAGACATAAATAGATTCCAAAACACATCCAAGTATATGCATTATTCTTCATTTATAAGCATTTACTCAAGGAGCACCAATGATCAATTTAGAATGATCACGTTAACAGGCCGATCATCTTGACATGACCGCACTAAATCGTCTTTAACTTTTGATTTAGAGCTCTGAATGACACGAATCCAATGCCCACATTAATCTAGCTCAATTTTCTATATTGTGACAAAATTTGAGACAAAAATAGGTATGACAAAGAATACAAGTAATTCAATCTATCCTAAACTACGGGATTCTATGCATTATGCTTCATTTATAAGCCTTCACTCAATGAGCACTAATGATCAGTTTCGAATGATCATTTCAACTGGCCGATCAACTTGACTTGTCTGCACGAAATCGTCCGTCACTTTTCATATAGAGCTCCGAATGACACGAATCAATTGCCCAGGTTAAGCTAGCTCAATTTTTTATATTTTAACCATTTTGAGACAGAAACAGATATGACAAAACGTCCCAGTAATAAAATCTTTCGCGAACTGAGTGATGTCATGTCTTATGCTTCATTTATAAGCCTTTACTCCATGAGCACCAATGATCTGTTAAGAATGATTATTTTAACTGACCGATGAACTTGACATGTCGGCACTAAATCGTCTGTAACTTTTGATTTAGAGCTCCGAATAACACGAATCCAATGCCCACGTTAAACGAGCTCAATTTTCTATATTGTGACAAAATTTGAGACAAAAGTAGATGCGACAATGCATCCAAATAATCCAATCTATACCAAACTGCTTGATGCTCTGCATTATGTTTCATTGATAAGCTTTTACTCAATATGCACCAATGATCAGTTTAGAATGATCACTTTAACTGGCCAATCAACTTGACATGTCTGCACTAAATCGTCCATCACTTTTGATTTGTAGCTCATAATGACCGAAGCCAATGCCCACGTTAAGCTAGCTCACTTTGCTATATTGTGAGAAAATTTGAGACAAAAATATATACAACGAAGCGTCCAAGTAATCCAATCTATCCTGAACTGCGTGATGCCATGCATTATGCTTCTTTTATAAGCCTTTACTCAATGAGCAGCAATGATCACTTAAGAATGATCATTTTAAGTGGCCGATCCACTTGACATGTCCGCACTAAATCATCCGTCACTTTTCATTTAGAGCTGCGAATGAAACGAATCAAATGCCCACGTTAAGCTAGCTAAATTTTGTATGTTGTGACAAAATTCAAGACAGAAATAGATATGATAAAGCGTCCAAGTAATCAAATCTATCGTGAACTTCGTGATGCCATGCGTTATGCTTCATTTATAAGCCTTTACTCCAAAGAGTACCAATCATCTGTTAAAAATGATCATTCTAACTGGCCGATCAACTTGACATGTCCACATCAAATCGTCAGTAACTTTTTATTTAGAGCTCCGAATGACACGAATCCAACGCCCACGTTAAGGTAGCTCAATTTTGTGTATTGTGACCAAATTTTAGACATAAATAGATATGACAAAGTGTCCAAGTAATCCAATCTATCCGGATCGGCGTGATGCCATGCATTATGCTTCATTTATAAGCCTTTACTTAATAAGCACCAATGATCAGTTTAGAATGATCACTTTAATTGGCTGATCAACTTGACATGTCCGCACTAAATCATCCGTAACTTATTATTTAGAGCTCAGGATGACACAAATCCAATGCCCATGTTAAGGTAGCTCAGTTTTGTATATTATGACAAAATTTGATACATAAATAGATACGACAAAGCGTCCAAGTAATCCAATCTATCCCAAACCTTGATGCCATGCATTATGTTTCATTTATAAGCCTTTACTCAATGTGCACCAATAATTAGTTAAGAATGATCATTTTAACTGGCCGATCAACTTGACATGTACGCACTAAATCATTTATAACTTATGATTTAGAGCTTAGAACGACACGAATCCAATGCTCACGTTAATCTGGCTCAGTTTTCTATATTGTGTCAAAATTTCAAAACAGAAATAGATATGAAAAACTATCCAAGTATTTCAATGTATCCTGAACTGGGTGATGCCATGCATTATGCTTCATTTATAAGCCTTTACTCTATGGGCACCAATGATCAGTTAAGAATGATCATTTTAACTGGTCGATCAACTTGACAAGTCCGCATTAAATCGTCCATAACTTTAGAGCTCAAACTAACACGAATCCAATCCGGACGTTATGCTAGCTCAATTTTCTATATTGTGACAAAATTTGAGACATAAATAGATACGAAAAACCGTTCAAGTAATCTAATCTTCCTAAAACTGTGTGATGCCATGCATTATGCTTCATTTATATGCCTTTACTCAATAAGCACCAATGATTAGTTTAGAATGATCACTTTAACTAAGCGATCAACTTTACCTGTACACACTAAATCGTTAGTAACTTTTGATTTAGAGCTCCGAATAACACGAATCATTGCCCATGTTAAGCTAGCTCAATTTTTTATATTGTGACAAAATCTGAGACGGAAATAGATACAAAAAACCGTTGAATTAATCCAATCTAGCCAAAACTACGTGATCCCATGCATTATGCTTCATTTATAAGCATTTACTCAATGAGCACCAATGATCATTTTAACATGTTGATCAACTTGACATGTGCGCACTAAATTGTTCGTAACTTATTATTTAGAGCTTAGATTGACATGAATCCAATGCCCACGTTAAGCTAGCTCAATTTCCTATATTTTGAAATTTTTTGTCATAAATAGATACGACAAAGCCTCAAAGCAATCCAATATATCCCAAACTGCGTGATGTGATGCATTATGCTTTATTTATAAGCATTTCCTCAATGATCACCAATGATCAGATTAGAATGATCACTTAAACTGGCCAATCAACTTGACATGTCCGCACTAAATCGTCCGTAACTTTTGATTTAGAGCGTAAAATGACACGGTTCCAATGCCCACATTAAGCTAGCTAATTTTTGATATATTGTGACAAAATTTTAGACATAAATAGATACGAAACACCGTTCAAGTAATCCAATCTAGCCAAAACTGCTTGATGTTATGCATTATGCTTCATTTATAACCCTTTACTCAATGAGCACCAATGATTAGTTTACAATGATCACTTTAACAAGCCGATCAACTTGACATGTCCACACTAAATCGTGCGTAACCTTCGATTTAGAGATTAGAATGACACGAAGCAATGCCGACGTTAGGCTAGCTCAATCTTTTATACTGTGAAAATTTTTTGGACAGAACTAGATACGACAAAGCATCCAAGTTATCCAGTCTACCCCAAACTGCATCATGTCATGCTTTATCCTTCATTCACAAGCGTTTACTTAAGGAGCACCAATGATCACTTCAGAATGATCACTTTAACTAAGCTATCAACTTGACATGTATGCACTAAATCGTTTGTAACATTTGATTTAGAGCTCAGAATAACAGGAATTCAATTCCCATGTTAAGCTGGCTCAATTTTCTATATTGTGACAAAATTGAGAAATAAATAGATACGAAAAACCATTCAAGTAATCCAATCTATCCAAAACTGCATGACACCATGGGTTATGCTTTATTTATAACAGTTTACTTTATTAGCACCAATGATTAGTTAAGAATGATCATTTTAACATGCCGATTAACTTGACATTTACGCACTAAATCGTCCGTAACTTATGATTTAGAGCTCAGACTGACACGAATCCAATGCCCACGTTACGCTAGCTTAATTTTCTATATTATGACAAAATTTGAGACATAAATAGATAAGAGAACTCGTCCAAGTAATCAAATCTATCCCGAACAACGTGATGCCATGCATTATTTTTCATTTATAAGCCTTTAATCAATTAGCACCAATAATCAGTTAAGAATGATCATTTTAACTGGCTGAGCAACTTGACATATACGCACTAAATCGTCTGTAACTTATGATTTAGAGCTTAGAATGATACAAATCCAATGCCCACGTTAAGCTTACTCAATTTTCTCTATTATGAAAAAATTTAATACAGAAATAGATACGACAAAGCATCCAACTATTCCAATCTATCCAGAACTGGCTGATGTCATGCATTATGATTCATTTATAACAATTTACTCTATGGGCACCAATGATCGGTTAAGAATGATCATTTTAACTGGCCGATCAACTTGATATGTCCGCACTAAATCGTCACTAACTTTTGATTTAGAGCTCAGAATGACACGAACCCCATGCCCACATTAAGCTGGCTCAATTTTTTTTATATTTTGATAAATTTAAGACTAAAATGGCTCAACAAGTCCTTCAAGTAATCAAATCTATCCCGAATTGCGTGATGTCATGCATTATGCTTCATTTATAATCGTTTACGCCATGAGCACCAATGATCAGTAAAGAATGATCATTTTAACTTGCCGATCAATTTCACATGTCCGCATTAAATCGTCTGTAACTTTTGATTTATTGCTCAAAATAACATGAAATAGAGACGAAAAAGTGTCCAAGTAATCCAATCTATCCAAACTATTTGATTCCATGCATTATACTTCGTTTATAAGCCTTTACTAAATGAGCACCAATGATCAGTTTAGAATGATCACTTTAACTAGCCGATCAACTTGACATGTCCACACTAAATCGTCCGTAACTTTTGATTTAGAACTCAGAACGACACGAATCCAATGCCCACGATAAGATAGCTCAATTTTCAATATTTCGAGAAAATATAGACACAAATAGAGAATACAAAGCTTCCAAGTAATCCAATTTATCCTGAACTCTGTGATGCCATGCATTATGCTTTATTTATAACCTTTTTATCAATGAGCACCAATTATCAGTTAAGAATGATAATTTTAACTGACCGATGAAATAGACATGTCCGTACTAAATCATCCGTAACTTTTGCTTTAGAGCTCCGAATGACACGAATCAAGTGCCCACGTTAAACTAGCTCAAATTTCTATATTGTGACAAAATTTGAGACAAAAATAGATACCACAAAGCTTCATGTATAAGCCTTTACTCAGTAAGCACCAATGATCAGCTTAGAATGATCATTTTAACTGGTCGATCAACTTGACATATCCACACTAAATCGTCTATAACTTTTGATTTAGAGCTCAAAATGGCACTAATCCAATGCCAACTTAAATCTTGTTCAATTTTTTATATAAAGACAAAATTAGAGATAGAAAGAGATACGACAAAGTGTCTAAGTAATTGAATCTATCCCAAACTGCGTGGTGCCATTCATTATGCTTCATTTATAAGCCTTTACTCAATGAGCACCAATGATAAGTTAAGAATGATCATTTAAGTGGCCGATCCACTTGACATGTCAGCACTAAATCGTTTGTCACTTTTCATTTAGAGCTCCGAATGACACAAATCCCATGCCCACGTTAAGCGAGCTCAACTTTTAAAATAGTGTGACAAAATTTTAGAAGGAGATAGATATGACATGCGTCCAAGAAATCAAACCTATCGCGAACTGCGTGATGCCATGCATTATGCTTTATTTATAGGCCTTTACTTAATGAGAACCAATGATCATTTTAGAATGATCACTTTAAAAGGCCAATCAACTTGACATGTCCGCACTAAATCATCCGTAATTTTTGATTTAGAGATCAGAATGACACGAATCCAATGCCCATGTTAAGGTAGCTCAATTTTGTGTATTGTGACTAAATTTGAGACAAAAATGGATACGATAAAGCGTCCAACTAATCATATCTATCCCAATCAATGTGATGCGATGCATTATGCTTCATTTATAAGCCTTTACTTAATGAGAACCAATGATCATTTTAGAGTGATCCATTTAAATGGCCAATCAACTTGACATGTCCGCACTAAATTGTCCGTAACTTTTTATTTAGAGCTCAGAATGACACGAATCCAATGCCCACGTTAAGGTAGCTCAATTTTCTTTATTTTGACAAAACTATATACAGAAATAGAGATGACAAATCGTCCAAGTAATCCAATCTATCCCAAACTGCGTGATGTCATGCATTATGCTTCATTTGTGAGCTTTTAATCAATGAGAACCAATGATAAGTTAAGAATGATCATTTTAACTGGCCGATCAACTTGACAAGTCTACACTAAATTATCCATAACTTTTGAATTATAGCTCATAATGACACGAATCCAATGCCCACGTTAAGCTAACTCACTTTGCTATATTGTGACAAAATTTGAGACAAAAATAGTTATAACAAAGCATCTAAGTAATCCAATCTATCCCGAACTGTGTGATGCCATGCATTATGCTTATCTATAAGCCTTTCCTCAATGAGCACCAATGATCAGTTAACAATGATCATTTTAACTAGCCGATCAACTTGACATGTCGACTCTAAATCGTCCGTTACTTTTCATTTAGAACTCTGAATGACACGAATTCAATCCCCACGTTAAGCTAACTCAATTTTGTATATTGTGACAAATTTGAGACAAAAGAGATATGAAAAAGCGTCCAAGTAATCAAATCTATCATGAACTACGTGATGCCATGCATTATGCTTCATTTATAAGCCATTAATACATGAGCACCAATGATCAGTTAAGAATGATCATTTTAACTGGACGATCAACTTGACATGTCCGCACTAAATCATCCGTAACTTTTTATTTAGTGCTCCGAATGACACAAATCCAATGCCCATGTTAAGCTAACTCAATTTTCTATGTCGTGACAAAATTTGAGATTGAAATAGATATGACAACGCATCCAAGTAATCAAATCTATCCCAAACTGTGTGATACCATGCGTTATGCTTCCTTTATAAGCGTTTACTCCATGAGCAGAAATGATCAGTTAAGAATAATCATTTTAACTTGCCTATCAACTTGACATGTCCGCAATAAATCGTACGTAAGTTTTGACTTAGAACTCGAATGACATGAATCCAATACCCACGTTAAACTAGATCAATTTTCTATATTGTGACAAAATTTGATATAGAAATAGATACCACAAACCGTTTAAGTAATCCAATCTATCCCACACTGCGTGATGCCATGCATTATGCTTCATTTATAAGCCTTTACTTAATGAGCTTCAATGACATGAATCCAATGCCCACGTTATGCTAGCTTAATCTTCTATATTTGAGACAGAAATATGTGACAAAACGTTCAAGTAATCCAATTTATAGTGAACGGTGTGATGCCATGCATTATGCTTCATTTATAAGCCTTTACTCCATGAGCAGCAATGATCAGTTAAGAATGATCATTTAACTGGCCGATCAACTTGACATCTCCGCACTAAGTCGTCCGTATGCTTTTATTTAGAGCTCAGAATGACACAAATCCAAAACTCACGTTAAGCTAGGTCAATTTCTATAATTTGACATAATTGTTGAAATAATTAGAGACGACAAAGCGTCCAAGTAATCCAATCTATCCTAAAGTATGTGGTGTCATGCGTTATGCTTTATTTGTAAGCTTTTAATCAATGAGAACCAATGATCAGTTAAGAATGATCATTTTAAGTCGCCGATAAACTTGACATGTCCGCACAAAATCGTTTGTAACTTTTGATTTAGTGCTCCGAATGACGCGAATCCAATGCCCATGTTAAGCTAGCTCAATTTTGTACATTGTGACTAAATTTGAGACAAAAACATATTACGACAAAGTGTCCAAGTAATCCAATCGATTCCGAACTATGTGATGGCATGCATTATGCTTCATTTATAAGCCTTTACTTAATGAACACCAATGATTAGTTTAGAATGATCCCTTTAACTGGCCGATCAACTTGACATGTCCGCACTAAATCGTCCGTAACTTTTAATATAGAGCTCAGAGTGACACGAATTGAATGCTCACGTTAAGGTAGCTCAATTTTCTACATTTTGACAAAATTGTAGACACAAATAGAGAAACCAAAGCGTCTAAGTAAACCAAAGCATTATGCTTCATTTATAAGAATTCTATCAGTGAACACAAATGACCAGTTAAGAATGATCATTTTAACTTGCCGACGAACTTGACATATCCTCAATAAACCGTCTGTAACTTTTGATTTAGAGCTCCGAATGCCACGAATCCAAAGCCCACGTTAAGCTAGGTCAATTTTCTATATTTTGACATAATTAAAGGGAGAAATAGAGACGAAAAAGTGTCCAAGTAATCCAATCTATTCCAACTTCTTGATTCCATGCATTATACTTCGTTTATAAGCCTTTACTTAATGAGCACCAATGATCAGTTTAGAATGATCACTTTAACTAGCCGATCAACTTGACATGTCCGCACTAAATCGTCCATAACTTTTGATTTAGATTCAGAATGATAGAAATTCAATGTCCACGTTAAGATAGCTCAATTTTCTATATTTTGAGAAAAGTATAGACACAAATAGAGAATACAAAGCATCCAAGTAATCCACTCTTTACCGAACTGCGTGTTGCCATCCATTATGGTTCATTTATAAGCTTTTTATCAATAAGCCCCAATGATCAGTTAAGAATGATCATTTTAAATGGCCGATGAACTTGACATGTTCGCAATAAATTGTTTGTAACTTTTGATTTAGAGATCCGAATGACACGAATCCAATACCCAGATTAAACTGGCTAAAGTTTTTATATTGTGACAGAATTTGAGACAAAAATAAATACGACAAAGCATTCAAGTAATCTAATCTATCCCAAACTGCGTGATGCTATGCATTATGTTTATTTATATGCTTTTACTCAATGAGCACCAATGATCAGTTAAGAATGATCATTTTAACTCGCCGATCAACTTGACATGTCCGCACTAAGTTGTCTATTACTTCTGTTTTATAGCTCATGATGACATGAATTAGAGATAGATATGACAAAGTGTCCAAGTAATACAATTTATCCCAAAATGCGTGATACCATGCATTATGCTTTATTTATAAGCCCTTACTTAATGAGCACCAATGATCAGTTTAGAATGATCACTATAACTGGCCGATAAACTTGACATGTCAGCACTAAATCGTACATAACTTTTGATTTATAGCTCATAATGACACGAATCCAATGCCCACGTTAAGCTAGCTAAATATTCTATATTGTGACAAAATTTGAGACATAAATAGATGCGACAAAGCGTCCAAGTATTCTATCCCGAACTTCATGATGCCCTGCATTTTGCTTCAATTATAAGACTTTAC
The DNA here is from genome assembly GCA_018901935.1 of Pugionium cornutum. Classification (NCBI taxonomy): domain Eukaryota; kingdom Viridiplantae; phylum Streptophyta; class Magnoliopsida; order Brassicales; family Brassicaceae; genus Pugionium; species Pugionium cornutum. Next base: position 23,929,032 of record CM032160.1, read on the forward strand.
TCAATGAACACAAGTGATCATCTTAACTGGCCGATCAACTTGACATGTCAGCACTAAGTTGTCTTTTATTTTTGAGTTAGAGCTCCGAATGACACGAATCCAATAACCACATTAAACGAGCTCAATTTTCTATATTGTGACAAAATTTGAGACAGAAATAGATACAGTAAAGAATCCCATTAAATCCAATCTATCCCAAACTGCGTGATGCTCTTCATTATGCTTCATTTATAAGCCTTTACTCAATAAGCACCAATGATCAGTTTAGAATGGTCATTTTAACTGGCCGATCAACTTGACATGTTCGCATTAAATCGTCTGTAACTATTGATTTAGAGCTCTGAATGACACAAATCTAATGCCCATGTTAAGCTAGCTCAATTTTGAATATTTTCACAAAATCTGAGACAGAAAGAGATACGACAAAGTGTCCAAGTAATCCAATCTATCCCAAACTGTGTGATATCATGCATTATGCTTTATTTATAAGCCTTTACTTAATGAGCAGCAATGATCTGTTTATATTGATCACTTTAACTGGCCGATCAACTTGATATGTCTGCACTAAATCGTCCATAACTTTTGATTTACAACCCCTAATTACACGAGAATCCAATGCCCACGTTAAGCTAGCTTATTTTGCTATATTGTTACAATATTTGGGACAAAAATAGATACGACAAAGTGTTCAAGTAATCCAATTTCTTCCAAACTGCGTGATGACATGCATTATGATTTATTTATAGGGATTTACTCAATGAGCACCAATGATCGGAAGAACGATTATTTTAACTGGTCGATCAACTTGACATGTCAGCACTAAATGGTACGTAACTTTTGATTTAGACCTCAAAATGACACGAATCCAATGCCAACTTAAAGCTAGTCCAAGTAATCCAATCTATTTCGAATTGTGTGATGCTCTGCATTATGCAACATTTATAAGCCTTTGCTTAATGAGCACCAATTATCAGTTTAGAATGATAATTTTAAGTGGCTTATCAACTTGACGTTTCCGCACTAAATCATCCGTAACTTTTGATTTAGAGCTCCGAATGACACAAATCTAATGCCCACGTTAAACTACCTCAATTTTCTATATCGTGAAAAAATTTGAGACAGAAATAGATACAACAAAACATCCAAGTAATCCAATCTATCCCGAATTGCGTGATGCTCTACATTATGCTTCATTTATATGCCTTTACTCAATAAGCACCAATGATCAGTTTTGAATGATCATTTTAACTGGCCAATCAACTTGACATGTCGGCACTAAATTGTCAATAACTTTTGATTAGTAGCTCATAATGACAAGAATCCAATGGCCATGTTAAGCTAGGTCAATTTGCTATATTGTGACAAAATTTGAGACAAAAATGGATACGACAACATATCTAAGTAATCCAATCTATCCTAAACTGTGTGATGCCATGCATTATGCTTCATTTATAAACATTTACTTAAAGAGCCCCAATGATCAGAACAATGATCATTTTAACTGGCCGATCAACTTGACATGTCTGCATTAAATCGTCTGTAGCTTTTCATTTAGAGGTCAGAATTAATGACACGAATCCAACCCCCACATTAAGCCACCTCAAGTTTCTATATTTTGACAATATTATAGAAAGAAATAGATACAACAAAGCGTCCAAGTAATCCAATCTACCCAAAACCGTGTGATGGTCTACATTATAATTCATTTATAATTTACTCAAAAAGCACCAATGATCAGTTTAGAATGATCATTTTAACTAGCCGATCAACTTTTGATTTATAGCTCATAATGACAAGAATACAATGGCCACGTTAAGCTAGTTCACTTTGCTATATTGTGATAAAATTTGAGACAAAAATAGATACGACAAATCGTCCAAATAATCCAATCTATCTCGAACTGTGTGATGCCATGCATTATGCTTCATTTATAAGCTTTTACTCAATGAGCACCAATGATAAGTTAAGAATGATCATTTTAACTGGTTGATCAACTTGACATGTCCTCACAAAATCATCTATCACTTTTGAATTAGAGCTCTGACAGACACGTATCCAATGCCCACGTAAAGGGAGTTCAATTTTTTATATGGAGACAAAATTTAAGACAAAAATAGATACGACAAAGCATCTAAGTAATCATTTACTTAATGAGCACTAATTATCAGTTTAGAATGATAATTTTAACAGGCCGATCAACTTGACATGTCCACACTAAATCGTCCGTAACGTTTGATTTAGAGTTTTGAATGACACGAATCTAATGCCCGCATTAAACTACCACAATGTTCTATATTGTGACAAAATTTGAGTCTGAAATAGATACAACAAAGAATCCAAGTAATCTAATCAATCCCGAACTGCGTGATACTCTGCATTATGCTTCATTTATAAGCCTTTACTCGATAAGCCCCAATGATCAGTTTAGAATGATCATTTTAACTGTCCGATCAATTTGACATGTCGCCACTAAATCGTCCGTAACTTTTGATTTATAGCTTATAATGACACGAATCTAATGGCCATGTTAAGCTAGGTCAATTTGCTATATTGTGACAAAATTTAAGACAAAAATGGATACGACAATGCGTCCAAGTAATCCAATCTATCCTGAACTGCGTGATGCCATGGATTATGCTTCATTTATAAGCAATTACTCAATGAGCCCCTATGATCCGAAGAATGATCATTTTAACTGGCCGATCAACTTGACATGTCCCCATTAAATCCAGCTTAACTTTTGATTTATAACTCATAATAACACGAATCCAATGCCCACGTTAAGCTAGCTCAATGTACTATATTGTGACAAAGTTTGAGACAAAAATAGATCAACAAATCGTTTAAGTGATCCAATCTATCCCGAACTATGTGATGCCATTCATTATGCTTCATTTATAAGCCTTTACTCCATGAGCACCAATGATCGGAAGAATGATCATTTTAACTGGCCGATCAACTTGACATGTCCCCACTAAATCGTCCGTAACTTTTGATTTAGAGGTCAGAATGATACGAATCCAATGCCCACGTTAAGCTAGCTCAATTTTTTATATTTTGACAAAATTATAGACATATACAGATACGACAAAGCAAATTCCATTCTATCCCAAACTCCGTGATGCCTTGCATTAATTCATTTATAAGCTTTTTATCAATGAGAACCAATGATCATTTAACAATGATCATTTAAACTGGCTGATTAACTTGACATGTCCGCACTAAATCGTCTGTAACTATTGATTTAGAGGTCTGAATGACACGAATCCAATGTCCACATTAAACTAGCTCAATATTCTATATTGGGACAAAATTTGAGACAGAAATAGATACAACAAAGCGTCTAAGTAATCCAATCTATCCTAAACTGAGTGATGCTCTTCATTATGCTTCATTATAAGCCTTTTCTCAATAACCACCAATGATCACTTTAGTATGATCATATTAGAATGATCATTTTAACTGGTTGATCAACTTGAGTTGTCTGCACTAAATCATCCATTCCTTTTGATTTATAGCTCATAATGACACAATCCAATGCCCACTTTTAGGTAGCTCAATTTGCTATATTGTGACAAAATTTGAGACAAAAATAGATACGAAAAAGTGTCCATGTAATCCAATTTATCCCGAACTGCGTGATATCATGTATTATGCTTCATTTACAAGCTTCTACTCAATGAGCACCAATGATCGGAATAATGATCATTTTAATTGGCCAATCAACTTGACATGTCTGCACGTCTGTAACTTTTGATTTAGAGTTCAAAATGACATGAATACAATGCCCACGTTAAGCTACCTCAATTTTCTATATTTTGACAAATTATAGACAGACATAGATACGACGAATCATCCAAGTAATCCAATCTATCCTAAACTCTGTGATGCCATGCATTATGCTTCATTTATAAGCTTTTTATCAATAAGCGCCAATGATCAGTTTATAATGATCATTTTAACTAGCCGATCAACTTAACATGTCTGCACTAAATTGTCCGTAACTTTCGATGTAGAGCTCCAAATGACACGAATCCAATGCCCACGTTAAGCTAGCTCAACTTTCTATATTTTGACAAAATTATAGACAGAAATAGAGACCACAAAGAGTCCAAGTAATCCAATCTATCCCAAACTGCATGATGCCTTGCATTATGCTTAATTTGTAAGCTTTTAATCAATGAGCACCAATGATAACTTAAGAATTATCATTTTAACTGCTCGATCAACTTGACATGTTCGCACTAAATCATCCGTTACTCTTGATTTAGAGCTCAGAATGACACGAATCCTATGCCCATGTTAAGCGAGCTCAATTTCCTATATTGTGACAAAATTTGAAACAAAATAGATATGAAAAAAGCGTCCAAGTAATCCAATCTCTCCTGAACTGCGTGATGCCATGTATAAGCCTTTTTTCCATGAGCACCAATAATCAGTTAAGAATGATCATTTTAACTGATCGATCTACTTGACATGTCCGTACTAAATCGTCTGTAACTTTTGATTTAGAGCTCCGAATGACACGAATCCATTTCCCACGTTAAGCAAGCTCAATTTTTTATATTATATTAAAATTTGAGACAGAAATAGATACGACAAAGCGTCCAAGTATTCAAATCTATCCCAAACTCTATGATGCTCTTTATAATGCTTAATTTTTTTTGTTTTCAACAATTACTTTATTAGTTTTTAAATCATTGGTAAACGGATACAAAAGATTGTATAAAAGCTGGACAAACATTAAAAATGTTCCAAGAAATTTGAGAAGTGATGGATTTGTTCGCTAATTGATCCACCGCTTGGTTAGCCGGACGGTTGGTGTACAAAAATTTGATCTCCTAAAATATGGTAACCATCGTCAAATGGTGTCAATGTACAGCTGTAGTTTTAAATTAGGGGTGTCTCCATTGATCAGTTCAGAATGATCATTTTAACTAGCCAATCAAGTTGAAATTTCCGCACTAAATCGTCTGTAACTCTTGATTTAGAGCTCAGAATGACATGAATCCAATGCCCACGTTAAGATAGCTCAAATTTGTATATTGTGCTAAAATTTGAGACATAAATAGATACGACAAAGCATCCAAGTAATCCAATCTATCATAAACTGCGTGATGCTATGCATTATGCTTCATTTATAAGCGTTTACTTAATGAACACCAATGATCTGTTTAGAATGATCATTTTAACTGGCCGATCAACTTGACATCTCCGCACTAAATCGTCCGTAACTTTTATTTAGAGATCAGAATGACACGAATCCAATGCGCACATTAAGCTAGCTCAATTTTCTATATTTTGACAAAATTATGGACAGAAATAGAGACGACAAAGCGCCCAAGTAATCCAATCTATCCCAAACTTCATGATGCCATGCGTTATGCTTCATTTGTAAGCTTTTAATCAATGAGCACCAATAATTAGTTAAGAATGATCATTCTAACTGGCCGATCAACTTGACATGTCCACATTAATCGTCCATAATTTTTGATTTAGAGCTCCAAATGACACGAATCCAATGCCCATGTTAAACAAGCCCAAAATTCTATATTTGTGAAAAATATGAGATAGAAATAGATATATGACAATGCGTCTAAGTAATCCAATCTATCCTGAACCGCGTGATGCCATGCATTATGCTTCATTTATAAGCATTTACTCAATGAGCCCCAATGATCCGAAGAATGATCATTTTAACTGGCCGATCAACTTGACATGTCCCCATTAAATCAAGATTAACTTTTGATTTATAACTCATAATAACACGAATCCAATGCCCGCGTTAAGCTAGCTCAATTTACTATATTGTGACAAAGTTCGAGACAAAAATAGATCAACAAATCGTCGAAGTGATCCAATCTATCCCGAACTACGTGATGCCATTAATTATGCTTCATTTATAAGTCTTTACTCCATGAGCACCAATGATCAGAAGAATGATCATTTTAACTGGCCGATCAACTTGACATGTCCCACTAAATCGTCTTTAACTTTTGATTTAGAGGTCAGAATTATACGAATACAATGCCCACGTTAAGCTAGCTCAATTTCTTTATATTTTGACAAAATTATAGACAGATATAGAAACGACAAAGCAAATTCCAATCTATCCCAAACTCTGTAAGCCTTGCATTAATTCATTTATAAGCTTTTTATCAATGAGAACCAATGATCATTTAACAATGATCATTTAAACTGGCCGATTAACTTGACATGTCCGCACTAAATCGTCTGTAACTATTGATTTAGAGGTCTGAATGACACGAATCCAATGTCCACATTAAAGTAGCACAATATTCTATATTGGGAAAAAATTTGAGACAGAAATAGATACAACAAAGCGTCCAAGTAATCTAATCTATCCTAAACTGCGTGATGCTCTTTATTATGGTTCATTATAAGCCTTTTCTCAATAAGCACCAATGATCACTTTAGAATGATCATATAAGAATGATCATTTTAACTGGTTGATGAACTTGAGTTGTCTGCACTAAATCATCCATACCTTTTGATTTATATCTCATAATGACACCATCCAATGCCCACTTTAAAGTAGCTCAATTTGCTGTATTATGACAAAATTTGAGACAAAAATAGATACGAAAAAGTGTCCAAGTAATCCAATTTATCCCGAACTGCGTGATGTTATGTATTATGCTTCATGTATAAGCTTCTACTCAATGAGCACCAATGATTGGAATAATGATCATTTTAATTGGCCGATCAACTTGACATGTCCACAAGTCTATAACTTTTGATTTATAGAGTTCAAAATGACACGAATGCAATGCCCATGTTAAGCTAGCTCAATTTTTTATATTTTGACAAATTATAGACAGACATAGATACGACGAAGCATCCAAGTAATCCAATCTATCCTAAACTCCGTGATGCCATGCATTCAGCTTCAATTATAAGCTTTTTATCAATGAGCACCAATGATCTGTTTAGAACGATCATTTTAACTAGCCGATCAACTTGACATGTCCGCACTAAATTGTCCGTAACTTTCGATGTAGAGCTCCGAATGACAAGAATCCAATGCCCACGTTAAGCTAGCTCAACTTTCTATATTTTGACAAAATTATAGACAGAAATAGAGACCACAAATAGTCAAAGTAATCCAATCTATCCCAAACTGCATGATGCCTTGCATTATGTTTAATTTGTAAGCTTTTAATCAATGCGCACCAATGATCATTTAAGAATGATCATTTTAACTCCTCGATCAACTTGACATGTTTGCACTAAATCGTCCGTTACTCTTGATTTAGAGCTTAGAATGACAGGAATCCTATGCCCATGTTAAGCTAGCTCAATTTCCTATATTGTGACAAAATTTGAAACAAAATAGATATGAAAAAAGCGTCCAAGTAATCCAATCACTCCTGAACTGCGTGATGCCATGTATAAGCCTTTTCTCCATGAGCACCAATGATCAGTTAAGAATGATCATTTTATCTAGTCGATCAACTTGACATGTCCACACTAAATCATCCGAATGACATAAATCCATTTACCACGTTAAACAAGCTCAATTGTCTATATTATATCAAAATTTAAGACAGAAATAGATACGACAAAGTATCCAAGTATTCAAATCTATCCCGAGCTCTGTGATGCTCTTTATTATGCTTAATTTTTTTGTTTTCTACAATTACTTTATTAGTTATTAAATCGTTGGTAAACAGATACAAAAGATTTTTATAAAAGCTGGACAAACATTAAAAATGTTCCAAGAAAATTGAGAGGTGATGGATTTGTTCGCTAATTGATCCGCCACTTGGTTAGCCTGACGGTTTGTGTACAAAAATTTGATCTCCTAAAATATGGTAACCATTGTCAAATGGTGTCAATGTACAGCTGTAGTTTTAAATTAGGGGTGTCTCCATTGATCAGTTTAGAATGATCATTTTAACTAGCCGATCAACTTGAAATTTAGAGCTCAGAATGACATGAATCCAATGCCCACGTTAAGCTATCTCAAATTTGTATATTGTGCAAAAATTTGAGACATAAATAGATACGACAAAGCATCCAAGTAATCCAATCTATCATAAACTGTGTGATGCCATGCATTATGCTTCGAAAAGTCATGATTGTCATGTAGTCATGCAAAGACTATTTTGATTTGCCTTTAGCGATCTTTTGCGTAAAAACGTCCACGGAGCAATTGCTGGTATGTTTACATTATTTTATATATAATCATAATTTTCTAGCTGGATTAACTTTTTTTTTATGCAATCATTGGTGCTTTTTTCCGACATTTATGTACAAGATCACTTACTAGAGACGATATACGAAATTTAGAGGAAAAAATACCGGTTCTCATTTGTAACCTTGAGAAAATATTTTCACCAGCATTTTTTGATATTATGGAACATCTTCCTATTCACCTACCATGAGAAGAAACGCTTGAAGGACCTGTTCAGTACTGATGGATATATCCTTTTGAGAGATATATGTTCCATCTGAAGAAAGAAGTTAAAAATCTTGACAGGGTTGAAGGTTTAATCGTCGCACAAAGTATTAATGAGAAAACATCTAACTTTGCCATCTACTATTTTTCATTGCAATTCCAAACAAAAAATAGACGACCTGCACGAGAGATGATGGAGGAGAAAAACCAAGTTATCCAATGTATGTGCCAGAACTATTTGCACAAATTTGACGTTTAAGTGGAAAAGGGAAGACGCGGCGCCTATCAGAGAAGGAACACAAACACTTGCATCTATATATTTTGACAAGTTGCAATGACGTTTTAGAATATGAAAGGTACATTCAATTAAATTTTGTTGTAAATGTTATTATACTTTTTTTTAATTATTTTGTTATTATACTTAGTCATCTCCCTTATTAAATGGCGAGCTCTCAAAGTTATAATTAAATTCATAAAATATACCAAACTTTTGGTTACTATCGCCAAAAAGGCGGTGACCTTTAACTAGCTTCGCGTGCGGATCGAAAAAGAACAATACGATGAAAAATACTATGAACATTATTAGTTATAAAAAAAAAATTCAAAATCTGAATAAATAATAAATTATGAGAAAGGGCTATTTCACATTTTATGAATAAAAATATTCATTATTTTTGTTAACAAATAATAGGATCGTCGGAAATCCATCGGAATATTCCAACGGCTTACGGATCATGCCACTAGATCGGACGGAAAACCGTCGGAAATATCCTTTACCATGTGGACTGACAATTTGGCGAGCATGCAGAACTTTCAGTTTCCGTCGGAAATCCATCTGAAATCCGTCGGTAACTTCCGATGGAATACCGACAAATATGAAATTATACGCGGAAAAGTTAATTTAGCACGGGGGTTTTTGCAAAAATATTTATTATTTTGCCGATTGGTTTCCAATGGATTCTGCCGTCAGAAATATTGAATATAACCTTTGACCCCAGAACTTCTCTTTCAGTCTTCTTTTCCGTTCAGAAATCGGCCTCTTCCTCTCCTGTTCAGAAATCTTCCGCTCCCTCCCGCCGCTAACGTCGCCGGAAGTCTCCTCTTGGTCTGTGTAACTGTAATCGCCGGAAATATAAGTTTATAAAACCTTCACAATGTTCTTTCTCTCTCTCTCGATATTATTTCTCAATCTGTTGTTTATTGCTGTGATTCTGCTGTTTTATCGTTTTTCCGTATATTGTATAGCTAAGCCTGTCTATTGTTGTAAGGTTATCTCAGAGATTTTGGCGTTTTAAATTTGGAGCCATTCTTAATTTGGGTTAGAGAGAGAGAGTTATATAGATCTCTCTTTCTTCTTCTCCCCTCAATTTTTTTATAGAGGTCAAAAAAATATCGAGAAGAATTTCAATCAGGTTTTCTTTCTTACCTAAACCCTTTGAACCTGATCCTTGTTGAATTTAATGTTCCAATAGATTTTTGACTCTTAGTTTCTAGTCACACAAGATGTGGGATTTATGGGTGTTTGTGATTTTTAATTCTTATAAGCTTGACATGTCTACACTAAATCATCCGTAATTTTTGATTTAGAGCTCCGAATGACACGAATCTAATGCCCAAATTAAGCTAGCGTAATTTTTATATTGTGACAAAAGTTTAGACAAAAAGAGATACGACAAAGCGTTTAAGTAATCTAATCTATCCCAAACTGCATGATACCATGCATTCTTCATTTACAAGCTTTTACTGAATGAGCACCACTGTCAGTTTAAAATGATTATTTTAACTGGCCGATCAGCTTGATATTTCTGCACCAAATCATCTGTAACATTTGATTTAGAGCTCCGAATGACAGGAATCCAATGTCCATGATAAGCAAACTCAATTTTCTATACTGTGATAAAATTTAAGGCTAAAATTGCTTCGACAAGTCTTCCAAGTAATCAATTCTATCCAAACTACGTGATGTCATGCATTATGCTTCATTTATAAGTCTTTACTAAATGAGCACGAATTATCAGTTTAGAATGATCATTTTAACTAGCTGATCAACTTGACATGTATGCACCAAATCGTCTATAAGTTTCGATTTATAGTTCATAATGAAACAAATCCAATGCCCACGTTAAGGTAGCTCAATTTTTATATTGTAACACAATTTTAGAAAGAAATAAAGACGAAAAAGCGTCCAAGTAATCCAACCTATCCCAATCTATGTGATGCCATGCATTATGCTTCATTTATAAGCTTTTAATCAATGAGCACCACTGATCAGTTAAGAATGATCATTTTAACTGGCCGATCAATATCACATGTTCGCACTAAATCGTTTGTAATTTTGATTTGGAGCTCTAAATGACATTAATCTATTCCCCCACGTTAAGCTAGACTGATTTCTGATATTTTGACGAAATTTTAGACAAAAATAGATATGACAAAATGTCAAAGTAATCCAATCTATCCAAAACTACGTGATACTCTGCATGACGCTTCATTTATAAGCCTTTACTCAATGAGCACCAATGATCAGTTTAGAATTACCATTTTAACTAGCCGATCAACTTGGCCTGTCTACACTAAATCATCTGTAACTTTTAATTTAGAGCTCCGAATGACACAAATCCAATGCCCATGTTAAGCTAGCTTAATTTTGAATATGTGACAAAATTATAGACAGAAATAGAGATGACAAAACGTCCAAGTAAATCCAATATATCCCAAACTGTGTGATGCCATGCATTATGCTTCATTTATAAGCTTTTAATCAATGAGCACCAATGATCAATTAATAATGATCACTTTAACTCACCGATCAACTTGACATGTCCTCAATAAATTATCCGTAACTTATGATTTAGAGCTCATAATAACACAAACCCAATACCCACGTTAAGCTAGCTCAATTTTTGTTATTTTGACAAAATTATAGACAAAATAGAGACGACAAAGCGTCGAAGTAATTCAATCTATCCCAAACTGCGTGATGCCATGCATTATGCTTCATTTATAAGCTTTTAATCAATGAGCACCAATGATCAGTTAAGAATTATCATTCTAACAGATCGATCAACTTTACATGTCCGCACTAAATAGTCCGTAACTATTGTTTTAGAGCTTGGAATGACACGAATCCAATACCCACGTTAACCTATTTTATATATTGTGACGAAATCTGAGACAAAAATATATACGACAAAGCGTCCAAGTAATCTAATCTATCCTGAACTGCATGATGCCATGCGTTATGCTTCATTTATAAGCCTTTTACTTAATGAGCACCAATGATCAGTTTAGAATGATCACCTTAACTGGCAAATAAACTTGACATGTCCGCACTAAATTGTCCGTAACTTTTGATTTAGAGCTCAAAATGATAGGAATTCTGTGCGGAGGTTAAGCTAGTTGAATTTTTATATTGTGACAAATTTTGAGACACAAATCGATACAACAAAGCGTCCATGTAGTCCAATATATCCAAAATGGCATGATGCCATGCTTTATAATTCATTTATAATCGTTTATTTAATGAACACCAATGATTACTTTAACTGTCCATTTAACTTGACATGTCTGCACTAAATCGTTTGTAACTTATGATTTACTGTTCAGAATGACACGAAGCCAATTCCCACGTTAAGCGGGCTCAAGTTTCTATATTGTGACAAAATTTGAGACACGAATAGATACGAAAAAGCGTCAAAGTAATCCAATCTAGCCAAAAATGCGTGATACCATGCATTATCCTTCATTTATAAGCCTTTACTCAATGAGCACCAATGATCATTGTAGAATGATCACATTAACTGGCCGATCAACTTGACATGTCCGCACTAAATCATTTGTAACTTTAGATTTAGAGCTTAGAATGACTTCAATCCAATGCCCACTTTAAACTAGCTCAATTTTCTATAGTGGGACAAAATTTGAGAAAGAAATAGATACGACAAAATCGTTCAAGTAATCCAGTCTATCCCAAACTGGGTGATGCCATGCATTATTCTTCATTTATAAGATTTTATTTAAGGAGCACCAATGATCAGTTTAGAATGATCATTTTAACTGGCCGATCAACTTGACATGTGCACCCTAAATCGTCTGTAACTTTTGAATTAGAGCTCAAAATGACACGAATCCAATGCTCACGTTAAGCTAGCTCAATTTTATATATTAGCGCTGTTCGTTTGTCTGCCGCAGCAACCTGCGGCTGCGACTTGCGGTCAGACGCTGCGGTTAGACGCTGTATTTTGTTGTTCGTTTTATCACCGCAGCGTCTGACCGCAGGTTGCTGCCGTAGTGTTGTTCGTTTGGCAATCGCGCGGTTGATCGCAGGTTGTCGCCGCAGATTTGTTCGTTTGGCAAACGCACGGTTGATCGCAAATTGTCGCCGCACGTTTGTTCGTTTGACAGTCGCGCGGTTGCTCGCAGCGTTTGACCGCAAGTTTGTTCGTTTTGTTGCCGCAACGATAATTTTTTTAACTTAATTTATATTTTAATTTTTATAAATTTGTACAATTATTTTTTCATAAATTTATATATCTAAATTTGTACAATAAAGATTTTTTTATTAACAATCATAATTATAAATTTTTAGTTAAATATAGGTATATAATTAATAATAAAATCATAACTTAAATTAAAAATAATAAAATAACTTTTTAATTAAATAAAATAAAAATAATTCATCAAAGTTATATATTAAACTAAAATAAATAAAAATAATACATCAAATTTTTAACTAAAATATTTAATATGGTAGTCGACATCTTCTACCATATTCATTTGTGATGTTGTCACACAGAATTTCCATTGCTCTATCACCGGTCGGCTCATATGGAATATGCTCACCATATACATTATCACCATCACCTTCTTCTTCTTCTTCTTCTTCATCACCATGAGCATGATATTCTTCTCTATTTTGCCACTGTGCAAAACCATAATCCTCTCGGTGTGAATCCCGAATGAAATTGTGTAGTGCCATCGTTGCTGTTACAAGCTTAATCCACTTAGTCAAACCATACTTCGGATGCTTACGATCTAAAATCCTCCATTTTGCTTTCCATACTCCAAATGTCCGCTCAATCACTGATCTCAAACTTGAATGTTTTCGATTGAACAGTTCTCGTGTGTTTGTTGGTGGTCCTCCTCTGGCAAATTGACCTAGATGATATCGAATCCTACGATGCGGACCAAGATATCCTGTCCTATTAGGATATCCAGAGTCAACTAGATAGTATTTTCCATTAGGCGGTTGTGGAAATGAAGGTTCATTTTTCGCACAATGAGTCAATACCTTTGTATCATGTGCTCTACCAGGTACACCGACATATGCGTATATGAACTTCATATCAAAGTTACATATAGCAAGAACATTCATTGTAGGTTCTTGTTTTCTACCTCTATACGCTTCTGCAGTTCGACTAGGAGGGCGAACTGGGATATGAGTTCCATCAAGTGCTCCAATACAATCTTTAAAAAATGGCCAATATCGATCATCATTCCTCAAAACAGGATTTACTCTTGTAAACTCACCTTCTTCTGGTTTTAGTGTATCCGCTGCAAACTTGAGAAGAACACTCAAAACATCATCAAGTTTTCTTTTCACTGTATCCAATGACCGTTGATATCTTTCAGCTATAACCCGCATTGTTTTGTCTTGACCAACCACCTCAAGAAACATGGCGATAGATTCTTCAATGTAGACATTTTCAGACTCTTGTAATCCATATTTCCTAGTTAGCATCCTACATAACTCTTCAAATGTTTTTTGATTCATTCGAATAATATCATAGCATTGTTGATCTGATCCATGCATAAGTTGTTGAACATGACGCCATCCTGCTCCTCGATCTGTTCTATGACTCAATCTCTCAATACTAAGCACACCAAGCAAACCAAATTCATCATCATCATCATCTTCATCATCATCCAATATCCATCTTCTAACCATCTGAAAAATATATTGAAAATACAACAATTATATAAAGCTAAAACATAATTGTAAACCAAAAGACATGTGCTAATGATATATACCAAATTATATATATAAACAATCCAAAATATTTAAAAAGTTCATAGTAGTTAATTTTATCATCATAGTACTTAAGCTAAAATATTAGAGCATAAAAACATAAACAAAAGCTAATCATCAAGTTTTTTCCCGGTCCTATGCTCCAAATAATTGATCTTATCTTCAGCACTAGAAAACGCTACAAAGCCTTGGCGATTCGCTGCATCAGCTAAAAGATGGTCAATCGATGCTCGGTGAAATGGAGACCACTTCCTCACTCCAGGTAATTCATTAAGTATCTCAACTACACGTTCAACGCTAGAAGCATACTCACGCTCGAGCATTTGTTCTACTATTTTGTTCTTCTTCTCTAGAATTTCATTGCGTTCAACACAAGTCTTTATAACTACATCTTTCTCTTTGCGCTTTCTTTTTGTTTTTGAACTTCCAGCTTGGGTTGGTGGCTCTGTCTCTGGCACTGACATATCTCTATCAATAGAATCACCTTCATCTTCATTATCTCCATCCACTCGAGAATTTAAACTAGCTTCACCTTGTTGAGCGCTCCATCCTTCTGCTCCAGTTATTACTATTGTACCAAACTCCTCTTCAAACACATCGAGATTGGGAATCAATTTGTTTTTATATTTTCTAGCTTCAGGCCATTCCTATAACAGAAACAAAGATATTGTATATGAGCAAAGATACGTACATATTACAATTAACAAATTTGATTATTAATTCTATATAAAAAAATTAAAAAGCTATTATTCAATAGAAATTACCTTTATACGTTCCTCCCACCAATCATCCGACATGTTTATTCTTCCCATACCATCATATCCAAGTCCAGTTCTATTGTGAATTAACCTCTTGAATTTAGCGTATACTTTTTTACTAGTATCGTACTTGTTTTTGAAATGTTTCCATTGTAGGAGTCCTTTCCCAAATCTCTCCTCAAACTTCTTCATAATGGAGTCTTTCCCAGTTTGATTCATTCCAAGTTTGGGCCTGTTTCCTTTTCTTTTCTCTTCCGCATAAAGTTGAAAAAAGTACCGACATTCTTCATCGGTCCAATTCTAAAAATAATATATAAAATTAGCTACAAATCAGCCAATAAATAACCTATAATTTACTTACATCAATAGCCATCTTAAATTGTGGATTTGAGTGATGTTGTTATCCTTTAAAGCTACTGCAAAAAAAAAATGGTTAAAAAAATAATTATATGGATTGAAGTCATAGAACAGAATGTTGAAATCAAGTCTAAAGAGAAAAAAAACAGAACTTGAGAGACTCATTGATCAGAATCAGACAACCATAGATTGAGTCATTGAAAGCATAAAACTTTTGAGTTTCAGAACTGTTTATTCTCAAAATTTTACCTCACAACTAAACCTTCAACTTAATCCACGAAAACCCTTAACTCAGAAACACCTAATTTAAGCCAAAATCTAAACACCAAATCATAAATCCCTTTTGCTTCTCCAACCCACACCATTAAAATCAAACCCAATTAATCAACATTTTTCAAACACCAAATGATTTGATTTTGCTTGTTCTCTTCCTCTCTTGTTCTTAATTTGAAATTATCAAACGTACCAGACTAGTGAAGGAGATTGACTTGATGGCGATCGGCGCAAATTGGGAAAAAAAAACTTCAAAGCGTCTTAATTGATTTTGATTCAAGTTTGAGATCAAATAACAGAATTTCAGAAACAGAATGAAATGAGAGAACGTAAACTACCATGATTTAGTAATCTGCAGATACTAAAACTTATCAGATATAGATTAATGGTTGTGAGAAAAACAATTGATACTTTCAGTAAACTACCATGAAAGGAAGTAATTCGAGTTATTTGATAGGAACCTGAGGAAGAAGATGAAGAAACGAAATGCGTTCTCCCTTTACGGCTGTGCGGCAAAGGTGTGCGGCCAAAGAAGAGAAAACTATTTAGGGTTTAGGTTTTTATATGTAATTACCATTAGAAATAGGGGTATTTTGGTCATTGTATGTTCTATCGCAGTTTTTTTTACCGCAACGCTAAAATTTAGTGGCGATTAAAATTTTACGTCGCTGATTACTGCGGTCGACCGCAGCGGTTGACCGCAGGAACCTGCGGCGTGCAAACGAACAACAGTTTGCCGCAAGACGCAACCGCAGCTTCCTGCGGCTGCGAAACGAACATGCCCATTGTGAAAAAATTTAAGACTAGAATTGCTTCGACAAGTTCTCCAAGTAACCAAATCCATCCAAAACTATGTGATGCCATGCATTATGCTTCATTTATAAGCTTTTACTCAGTGAGCACCAATAATCAGTTTAGAATAATCATATTAATTGGCCGATCAACTTGACATGTGTGCACTAAATTGTCCATAACTTTTGATTTGTACCTCATAATGACACGAATACAATGCCCACGTTAAGCTACCTCGGTTATATATATTTTGCCAAAATTTGACACATAAATAGATAGGACAAAAGGTCCAAGTAATCCAATCTATCCAAAACATCATGATGCCACGCATTATGCTTCATTTATAAGCCTTTACTCAATTTGCACCAATGATCATCTTAGAATGATCACTTTAAATGGCCGATCAACTTGACATGTCCACACTAAATATTCCGTACCTTTTTATTTAGAGCTTAGAATGACAAGATTCCATTGCCCATGTTAAGCTAGCATAATTTATCTATACTGTGACACAATTTGAGAGAGAACTCGATACGACAAAGCATCCAAGTAATCCAATCTATCAAAAACTGCATGATGCCATGCATTATGCTCCATTTATAAGCCTTTACTCAATAAGCACCAATGATAAGTTTAGAATTATCATTTTAACTGGCCGATAACCTTGACATGTCTGCCTTAAAATGTTTTTAAGTTTTTTATTTATAGCTCAGAATGACACAAATCCAATGCCCACGTTAAGCTAGCTCAATTATCTATATTGTGAGTAAATTTGAGATAGAATTAGATACGACAAACCGTTCAAGTGATCCAATATATCCGAAACTGCGTGATGCCATGACTTATGTTTCATTTATAAGCCTTTACTCAATGGGCCAATTATTAGTTTAGAATGATCATTTTAACTTGCTGATCAATTTGACATGTCTACACTAAATCGTCTGGAAGTTTTGATTTATAGCTCAGAATGATGCAAATCCAATGCCCACGTTAAGCTATCTCAATTTTCTATATTGGGATAACATTTAAGACTAAAATTGCTTCGACTAATCCTCCAAGCAATAAAATCTATCCAATACTACGTAATGTCATGCATAATACTTCATTTATAAATCTTTACTCAAACAACACCAATGATCAGTTTAGAATGATCATTTTAACTGGCCAATCAACTTGACATATATGTACTAAATCGTCCGTAACTTTTGATTTAGACCTTATAATGACACGAATCCAATGCCCACGTTAAGCTAGCTCAATTGTCTATATTGTACAAAATTTGAGACAGAAATAGAAACAACAAAGCGTTCAAGTTTTCCAATCTATCATAAAATGTGTGATGCCTAGCATTATGCTTCATTTATAAGCCTTTACTCAATGATCACCAATGATCAATTTGGAATTATCAATTTAACTGGCCGATCGACTTGACATGTCTACACTAAAACGTCTGTACCTTTTTATTTATAGCCCAGAATGACACAAATCCAATGCCCATTTTAAGCTAGCTCAATTATCTATATTGTGACAAAATTTTAGACATAATTAAAAACAACAAAGCATCCAAGTAATACAGTCTATCCCAACTGTGTGATACCATGCATTATGCTTCATTTATAAGCCTTTACTCAATGAGCACCAATGATTAGTGTTGAATTATCAACTTAACTGGCCGATCAACTTGACATGTCTGGATTAAATCGTTAGTAACTTTTTATTTAAAGCTCAAAATGGCAGGAATCCAATGCCCACGTTAAGCTAGCTCAATTTTATATTGTCAAAAACATTTAAGAAACAACTAGATACGACATAGCGTCCAAGTAATCCAATCTATCCCAAAGTGTGTGATGCCATGCATTATGCTTCATTTATAAGCTTTTATTCAATGAGCACCAATGATCAGTTTTGAATAATCATTTTAATTGGCCTATCAACTTGACATGTCTACACTAAATCGTCCGTAACTTTTCATTTATAACACAGAATAACACGAATACAGTGCCCACGTTAAGCTAGTTCAATTTTCTCTATTATGACAAAATTTGAGACAGAAATAGATACGACAAAGTGTCCAAGCAATCCATCCAGTCTATCCCAAAATGTGAGATGCCATCCATTATGCTTCATTTATATGCCTTTACTCAATGAGCACTAATGATCAATTAAGAATTGTTATTCTAACTTGCCGATCAACTTGACATGTCCGCACTAAATCGTCCGTAACTTTTGATTTAGAGCTTCAAATGACACGAATCTAATGCCCCCTTTAAGCTAGCCAACCTTTCTATATTGTGACAAAATTTGAGATAGAAATAGGTACGACAAATCATACATGTAATGCAATCTATCCCAAACTGCATGATGCCATGCATTGTGCTTCATTTATAAGCCTATACTCAATGAGCACTAATGATCAGTTAAGAATTATCATTCTAACATGCCGATCACCTTGACATGTCTGCACTAAAAAGTTTGTAACTTTTTTATTTATAGCTCAGGATTACATGAATCCAATGCCCACCTTAAGCTAGCTCAACTATCTATGTGACAAAATTTGAGACAGAAATAGAAACGGCAAAGTGTTCAAGTAATCCAATCTATCCTAAACTGCATTTTAAGCCTTTACTCAATAAGCACCAATTATCAATTTAGAATGATTATTTTAACTGGCCGAT
Organism: Pugionium cornutum; assembly: GCA_018901935.1. Lineage (NCBI taxonomy): Eukaryota > Viridiplantae > Streptophyta > Magnoliopsida > Brassicales > Brassicaceae > Pugionium > Pugionium cornutum. The sequence continues at coordinate 23,948,337 of CM032160.1, forward strand.
CAACTTGACATGTCTTCACCAAATCATTTGAAAGTTTTGATTTATAGCTCAGAATAACACGAATCCAATGCCCACATTAAATTATTTCAATTTTCTATATTGTAACAAAATTTGTGACAGCACTAGACACGAGAAAGCGTCCAAGTAATCCAATCAATCCATAACTGTGTGATGCCATGCATTATGCTTCAGTTATAAGCCTTTACTCAATGAGCACCAATGATCAGTTTAGAATAATCATATTAACTTGTCGATCAACTTGACAAGTCCGCACAAAATCGTCTTTAATTTTTGATTTAGAGCTCAGAATGACAAGAATCCAATGCCTACATGAAACTAGCTTAATTTTCTATATAGCGATAAAATTTAAGAGTAAAAGTGCTTCGACAAAGCGTTCACATAATCCAATCTATCCAAAACTATGTGATGTCTTGGATTATGCTTCATTCATAAGCTTTTACTCAATGAGCACCAATGATTAGTTAAGAATGATGATATTAACTGGCCAATCAACATGACATGTCCACACTAAATCTTCTGAAACCTTTGATTGATAGCTCAGACTATCATGAATCCAATGCCCACGATAAACTAGTTCAATTTTCTATAATGTGACAAAATTTGAGGCAAAAATAGATACGACAAAGCGTCCAAGTAATCCAGTCTATACAAAACTGCGTGATGTAATGCATTATTCTTCATTAATAAGCTTTTACTCAATGAGCATCAATGATCTATTTAGAATAATCAATTTAATTGGCCTATCAACTTGAAATGTCTTCACTAAATCGTCCGTAACTTTTGATTTATAGCTCAGAATTACACGAATCCAATGCCCATGTTAAGCTAGTTCAATTTTCTATATTGAGAAAAAATTTCAGATTTAAATAGATACGACAAAGTGGCCTAGTAATCCATTATATCCCAAACGGCGAAATACCATGCATTATGATTCATTTATAAGCTTTTACTCAATGGGACTGATTTGCGACTACAACGTAATTAGATTTTTAAAAAAATTTAATTAAAAATTATTTTGAAATAATTTTTCCATTTTCAAAATAAAAATAATAATATTTTTTAAATTTAATTTCAAAATATTTAAATTAGCAAAATAATTGTAAATTAAATTTTATTAATATATATTTTAATAATATTTTTCAAAATTAATTCCAATAATATTATTAATATTTTGTAATTATAAATATTAATAGAATAATTTATCATTTATGTTTTAATATTAATATTATTTAGTTTTTTTATTAATTTATAATAACATTTTTTAAAAATATTTTTGAAAATTAATTTTCAAAATTATTATGTTTTATTAATATTTTTAAATTTTTAATTCTGAATATTTTAATAAAAAATTTTAAACTATTAATTCTTATTAATATTATTTATTAATTAATAATAAATATTATAATATTTAATAAAAATATATTAAATACAAAGAAATTCAAAATTGAAATTATAATATTTATTAATTAAAATTAGTTTAAAAAAAATAATTAATTTTCCAATCTATATTAAACTGCGTAATGCCATGCATTATGCTTCATTTATAAACTTTTACTCAATGAGCAGCAATGATAAGTTTAGAATGATCATTTTAACTGGCCGATCAACTTGACATTTGATTTATAGCTCCGAATGACCCGAATCCAATGCTCATGTTAACCTAGATTAATTTTCTATATTTGAACAAAACTTGAGACAAAATAGAGATGCCAAACCATCCAAGTAATCAAATCTATCTCAATCTACGTGAGGTCATGCTTTATGTTTCATTTATAAGACTTTATTTAATGAGAACCAATGAGCATTTTAAAATGATCACTTTAACTGGCCGATCAATTTGACATGTTTGCACTAAATCGTCTGTAACTTTTGATTTAGATCTCAGAATGACACGAATGTAATGCCCACGTTAAGCTAGCTTGATTTTCTATATTGTGAAAAAATTTGAGACAAAAATAGATACGAAAAAAATTTGAGACAATAGTTTATAATGATCATTTTAATTGGCCGATCAATTTGACATGTCTACACTAACTCGTCCGTAACTATTGACTTATAGTTCAGAATAACATGAATCCAATGTCTACGTTAAACTAGTTCAATTTTCTATATTGATTCCAAATTTGAGATAGAAATAGATACAAAAAAGCGTCCAAGTAACCCAATCTATCAAAAACTGCATGATTTAATGCATTATGCTTTATTTATAAGCCTTTACTTAATGAGAACCAATGATCACTTTAGAATGATCTCATTAACTTGCCGATCAACTTGCCATGTCCTTAACTTTTGATTTAGAGCTCAGAATTACACGAATCCAATGCCCACATTAAGCTAGTTCAACTTTCTATATTGTGACAAAATTTGAGATAGAATTAGATACGAAACAGCGTCCAAGTAAACCAGTCTATCCTAAACTGCGTGATGCCATGCATTATTCTTCATTTATAAGCTTTTATCAATGAGCACCAATGATCAGTTCAAAATGATCATTTGAACTGGCTCATCAACTTGACATATCTGAATGAAATGGTCCATATCTTTTGATTTAGAGCTCAGAATGACACAAATCCATTGCCCACGTTAAGCTCGTTCAATTTTTTTATATTATGAAAAAATTTGAGACTAGAGTAGATACTGTAAAGGGTCCAAGTAATCAAATCTATCAAAAACTGCGTGATTTCATGCATTATGCTTCATTTATAAGCCTTTACTCAATGATCATGAATGATCAGTTTAGAATAATCATAGTAACTGGCCGATCAACTTGACATGTCTGCCTTAAATCGTCCGTAACTTTTGACTTAGAGCTCAAAATGATACGAATCCATTTTCCATGTTAAGCTACCTCAATTTTCTCTATTTTGACAAAATTTGTGATAAGATGAAAAAGCGTCAAAATAATCAAATCTATCCCAAACTACGTGATGTCATGCTTTATGTTTCATTTATAAACCTTTACTTAATGAGCACGAATGATCAGTTTGGAATGATCACTTTAACATGTCGATCAACTTGACATGTCCACACTAAATTTTCCGTAACTTTTCATTAGAGCTCAGAATGACACGAATCCAATGCCCACGTTAAGCTAGTTCAGTTTTTTATATTCTGATGAAATTTCAGGCATAACTAGATACGACAAAGTGTCCAAGTAATCAAATATATCCAAAACTGCGTGATGCCATGCATTATACTTCATTTATAAGCCTTTACTTAATGAGCACCAATGATCATTTCAGAATAATCGTATTAACTGGCCCATCAAGTTGACATGTCCGCATTAAATCGTCCGTAACTTTTGACTTATAGTTCAGAATGACACGAATCCAATGCCCACGTTAAAGTGGTTCAATTTTCTATATTTTGATAAAACTTGAGACAAAATAGAGACGACAAAGCGTCCAAATAATCAAATATATCCCAAAATACATGATGCCATGCATTATGCTTCATTTATAAGCCTTTATTTAATGAGCACTAATGATCAGCTTAGAATGATCACTTTAATTGGCCGATCAAATTGACATTTCTGCACTAAATTATCCGTAAATTTTGATTTAGAGCTCATAATGACACGAATCCAATGTCCATTTTAAGCTAGATCAATTTTCTATGTTGTGACAAAATGTAAGACAGAAATAGATAAGAAAAAACGTCCAAGTAATCCAGTCTATCCTAAACTGCGTGATGCCATGCATTATTCTTCATTTATTAGCTTTTACTCAATATGCAATCATGATCAGTTTATAATGATCTTTTTAACTGACCGATCAACTTGAAATGTCTGTACAAAAAGGTCTGTAACTTTTGATTTGGAGCTCAGAATAACACAAATCCAATGCACATGTTAAGATAGTTCAATTTTTTATATTGTGACAACATTTGAGAGAGAACTAGATACGACAAAGTGTCCAAGTAATCAAATCTATCCAAAACTTGGTGAGGCCATATATTATTCTTCATTTATAATCTTCTACTCAATGCGCACCAATGATCAATTTACCATGATCATTTTAACTGGCCGATCAACTTGACATTTATGCACTAAATGGTGTGTAACTTTTTATTTATAGCTCACAATGACACGAATCCAATGCCCACGTTAAACTAGTTCAATTTTCTATATTTTGACAAAATATGAGACAGAAATAGAGAAGACAAAGCGTCCAAGTAATAAAATCATTCTAAAACAGTGTGATGCCATGCATTATGCTTCATTTATAAAGCCTTTACACAATGAGCACCAATGATCAGTTTAAAATGATAGTTTAACTGGCCGATCAACTAGACATGTCCGCAATAAATCGTCAGTAACTTTTGATTTAGATCTCAGAATGACACGAATCCAATGCCCACGTTAAACTAGTTCAATTTTCTATATTGAAACAAAATTTGAGACACATGTAGATATGAAAAAACATCCAGGTAATCTAGTCTATCCAAACTGCATGATGCCATGCATTATTCTTCATTTATAAGCTTTTACTCAATGAGCACCAATGACAAGTTTAGAATGATCATTTTAACTCGCTGATCAACTTGACATGCCTGCACTAAATCGTCCGTAACTTTTAACTTATAGCTCAGAATGACACGAATCAAATGCCCACATTATGCTAGTTCAATTTTCTATATTTTGATATTAGTTGAGACAAAACAAGATATGACAAAGCATCCAAGTAATCAAATCTATCCAAAATTGTGTGATTCCATGCATTTTGCTTCATTTATTAGCCTTAACTCAATGAGCACCAATATTCAGTTTAGAATAACTATATTAACTTGCCAATCAACTTATCCGCACTAAATTGTCCATAACTTTTGATTTCGAGCTTTGAATGACACGAATCCAATGCCCACGTTAAACTAGCTCAATTTTTATATTTTGACAAAACTTGAGAAAAAATAGAGACGACAAAGCGTCCAAATAATCAAATCTATCACAAACTACGTGATTCCATGCTTTATGCTTCTTTTATAAGCCTTTATTTAATGAGCACTAATGATCAGTTGAGAATGATCACTTTAATATGCGATCAACTTGACATATCCACACTAACTAGTCGGAAACATTTGATTTAGAGCTCCAAATGACACGAATCCAATGCCCACATTAAGCTAGATCAATTTTCATTATTATGACAAAATTTGACATAGAAATAGATACGACAAAGCGTACAAGTAATCTAGTCTATCCTAAACTGCATGATACAATGCATTATTCTTCATTTATAAGCTTTTACTTATTGAGCACCAATGATCTGTTTAGAATGATCATTTTAACTTGCCTATCAACTTGACATGTCTGCAATAAATCTTCCGTAACTTTTGACTTATAGCTCAAAATGACACGAGTCCAATGCCCACAATAAACTACTTCAATTTTCTATATTGAGACAAAATTTCATACAGAAATATGTACGACAAAGCGTCCAAGTAATTCAATCTATCAAAAACTACATGATGTCATGCATTATGATTCATTTATAAGCCTTTACTCAATGAGCACTAATGATCAATTTAGAATGATCATATTAACTGGCCGATCAACTTGACATGTCTGCACTAAACCGTCTATAACTTTTGATTTAGAGCTCCGAATGACACGAATCCAGTGCCCATGTTAAGATAGCTCAATTTTCTTTATTGTGATAAAATTTGAGACAGAAATAGATACGGCAAAGCATCCAAGTAATCCAGTCTATCCTAAACTGCATGATGCCATGCATTATTCTTCATTTATAAGATTTTATTCAATCAGCACCAATGATCAGTTTAGAATGATCATTTTAACTGGCCGATCAACTTTCCATGTCTGCACTAAATCGTCCGTAACTTTTGATTTATAGGTCAGAATGACACGAATCCAATGCCCACGTTAAGCTAGTTCAATTTTCAATATTTTGAAAAAATTTGAGACAAACCTAGATACGACGAAGCGTCCAAGTAATCAAATATATCCAAAATTGCGTGATTGCATGCATTATGCTTCATTTATAAGCCTTTACTCAATGAGCACTTACGATCAGTTTAGAATAATTATATTAACTTGCCGATCAACTTGACATGTCAGTACTAAATCGTATGTAACATGGAATTACAAAGACAACTAAGACAAAGACTAAGAAGTAAATAATGTTTTAACTTGACTCTTCCTCTCTTATTTTGTGGATGATGAGATAGAATGGGCCTTGATTCACCAAGAGGGTGTGGTAAAGTACCTTGGGCTTGCCTCATTAAAAACCTATCTTGGAAAACCCATTGGGACAAAACTAAGAATAGGGAAAATGAGTACAATCCAAGGCACCTCTCTTGGTGAGGTTTAGGTGGCTTGAATCACAACCAATGTGGTTAGATTAGCACACACTAAACTGGCCTGATTGGTGTTGAGAAGGTGCTGTAGTGTTTTCTTATGTTTGGGTTGCTTGGATCGGGTAATGGGGTCATTGAAGATTTGTAGGCTTTCATTTCCAGTATCTGTGGGTTCTAGCTGCTCCTTAGCATCTTTAGTGGCTTCTTCGTCCTCTGGTTCAAGCTGCTCCTAGGTTGTGGTTCCTTGCTGGCCATGCTCACATCATCCTCCCCTAGTTGAGAAGGATTTGACCTCAAATCTGTTTCATCTGCAAAATATGGAACCAAATAAGTAATATTGAAGCTTGAACTCACTTGGTACTTACCTTGAAGATCCAGCTGGTAGGCATTGTCATTGATCTTCTTGATGAATTTGAATGGGCCATCAATCCTAGGCATTATCTTGGATTTCCTTTCACTCGAAAATCTATCTTTGCGTAAATGGATCCACACCAAGTCTCTTTCCTCAAATGCTAACTCCTTTCGGCCTTTATTGGCTTGTTGAGCATACATCTTAGTCTTATTTTCAATATTGAGCCGAGCTTTCTCATGATTTTTTTAACCATCTCAGCCTTTTTTCTTTCCATCAAGGCTTGTCCTTTCACTCAAAGGTAAACGCATTAGATCCAAAGGTGAGATGGGATGGAATCCATAAACAATTTCGAATGGTGAGTACTTAGAAGCAGTATGCCTACCATGATTATATGCGAATTCAACATGAGGCAAGCATTCTTCCCAAGTCCTAAGATTCTTTTTAATCAAAGCTCTTAACAGATTAGAGAAGGTTCTATTAACTACTTCAGTTTGACCATCCGATTGCGGGTGAGAAGTTGTGGAGAAACAAAGCTTAGTTTCTAGCTTAGACCAAAGTGTTTTCCAAAAGTAACAAAGGAGCTTAGTGTCTCTATCTGATACTATGATCCTAGGCATGCCATGAAGCCTAACTATCGCCTTAAAAAATAATCCGGCAATATTAACGGCATCATTTGTCTTATGAGCAGGAATAAAGTGAGTCATTTTGGAAAATCCATCAACTACAACAAACACATAATCCTTTCAAGTCTTAGTTCTAGGCAATCCAACAACAAAATCCATAGAAATATGATGCCAAGGGTGCAAAGGTATAGGAAGAGGGGTATACAAACTGTGCTTTTGGATTGTGGATTTGGCTTGCTTGCAAGTTACACATCTTTGGCAAGCTTTCTCAACATCACTCCTCATGTGTGGCCAAACGAAGTGTTCCTGCAATACATTTAATGTATTTACCATGCAAAAGTGACCCATAAAACCACCTGAATGTCTTCCTTAACAAACAAGTGTCGTAAAGAGGAGTTAGGTACACATAACCGATTATCATAAAACAAGAAGCCTTCACGCTTAAAATATTTTCCAGTACCAAACTTCTCACAAGAAGCATAAATATCCTTAAAATCAGCATCAGTAGCATATAACTCTTTGATTTACTCAAACCCTAGCAGTGTAACTTCTAAAGAGTTCAAGAGCACATACCTCCGAGAAAGAGCATCGGCTACAACATTCTCTTTACCTTTCTTGTATTTGATCACATAAGGGAAGGTCTCAATGAATTCGACCCACCTAGCATGTTTTTTTCAGCTTTTGTTGCCCTTTGAGATGTTTGAGTGACTCATGGTCGGTATGGATGACAAACTCCTTGGGCCAAAGATAATGTTTCCATGTTTGCAAGGCCCTCACAAGCGCATATAGTTCTTTGTTATAGGTTGGGTAATTGATTGTGGCCCCTCCAAGTTTCTCACTAAAGTAGGCTATGGGCTTCCTTTCGTGCATAAGAACAGCACCAATACCAACTTCTCAGGCATCACATTCAATTTCAAAAGTTTTATCAAAGTTAGGAAGTGATAGCATCGGGGAGTGTGTGAGCTTGTCTTTCGAGGTTTGGAATGCCTCCTCTTGCGCCTGATCCCACTTAAATCCCACATTCTTTTTGATAACCTTAGTGAATGGAGATGCTATTGTCCTAAATTCCATGACAAACCTCCGGTAAAATCCAGCTACACCATGGAAATTCCTTACTTCCCCAACATTCTTTGGACTCGGCCACTCCTTAATCGCTTTTATCTTTTCCTCATCAACCTTAATACCATCTGTACTTACAACAAAACCTAAGAAGACAAGATTATCTGTTCCAATAGAAAATTTCGTAAGATTGGCTTACAAGGTTTCCTTTTTAAGCACTTCAAAAACCTTTCGGAGGTGTTCTATATGATCATCTAAGGTTCGGCTAAAAACTAGAATGTCATCGAAGTATACTACCACAAAAAGACCTATGAATTCCCTAAGGACATGGTTCATCAATCTCATGAAGGTAGTAGGTGCATTTGTCAAGCCAAAAGGCATTACTAACCCCTCATATAAACCTTGTTTAGTTTTAAATGCAGTTTTCTACTCATCACCTTCTTTCATCTTAATTTGGTGATAGCCACTCTTAACATCTACCTTAGAGAAGATGTTAGAACCATGCAATTCATCTAACATATCATCTAATATAGGTATAGGATGGCGATAGTTTACAGTGATATTGTTGATGGCTCTGCAATCAACACACATTCTCCAGTTTCCATCCTTTTTTGGGACAAGCAAAACAAGTACAACACACAGGCTCATACTTTCACGGATATGTTCTTTCTCCATGAGTTCAATGACTTGCTGTTGAAGCTCCTTGGTCTGCAGGCGGTTGGTTCTATAGGCTGGCTTGTTGGGAAGAGATTCACCTGGTATAAAGTCAATTTGGTCCTCAATTCCTCGGATTGGTGATAAGCCTTGCGGTTGCTCCTCCGGAAACACATCTTTAATTTCCTGCAAAAGAATGTTAATTTTGCTAGGAATGTCTTGCATAGATTGGTTAGTATGAAAGCATTCTTTAAGCACAAAGAGTAGGTGTAGTAAGTTACTCCCTGGGTTGCACTTAATCATAAGATTAGTCGGTTGTTTAGCTGGTGGCTTGGTTTGCAGTTTGGCGGTGCCATCGGCATGGGGCTTGCTTTTGTATTCAGATTGGGTTTTGTTTTTCTTTAAAGCTATCTGATCTAAATGAACCTCTTGTCGGGATAAAGGTACTAAAATATGTTTCTTTCCATTAAACTCAAATGAGTACCTATTAGTGAACCCATCATGAATAACCCTTCTATCCGATTGCCAAGGTCTACCTAACAAGAGATGACCAGCATCCATGGGTAAAACATTACATAAAACCTCATCTTCAGATTTGCCTATGGACAAAGGAACTAGGACCTTGTTCTCTACTTCTAGCTCACCCTCATCATTAAGCCATTGCAACTTATAGGGTTTAGACCTCTTAATAATCCTAAGTCCTAACTTCTCTACCATAATCTCACTAGCTACATTGGTACAACTACCTCCATCTATCACTAAGCTACAAACCTTATTCTTAACTAGACATCGACTGTGGAATAGGTTCTCTTTTTGCTCATTCTTTTCTGTCGTAGTTTGTAAGTTTAGAGTTCTCCTAGTGACTAAGAGTTGTCCAGCATGGGGCATGTCTACATTTTCTTCCAAGGACTCAGCATCCAAATGGTCATCCTCTGATTCTACCTCACCATTAGCGCTAATAACTATGGTTCTCTTATTGGTACATTCCCTAGAGTAGTGACCGAAGCCCTTATACTTAAAACACTGAATTTCCCTAGTTTTGGTGCTAGAACCCCATATTTTGAATCTTCTACCTTAGTTTTAGTGAAAGGCTTGTAATCTTTGCTAGACTTATCCTCCTTAGATTGGCTAAACCTAGTAGAACTAAATCCGGGTTTAGGATTTTTCCTCTTAAGTTGTTTTTCGAACATGATAGCCTTATGGAGAAGTTCTTCTATTTCGACATAATGGTGAACCTCTAGCCTATCTATGATTTCCCTATTAAGGCCACCCATAAACCTAGCCATAGTGGTTTCACTATCCTCTTAAACATCATCCCTAAGCAATAAGGTTTCCATCTCCTTAAAGTACTCCTCTATGGTTCTAGAGCCTTGAAATAGGTTCCTAAGCTTAAAGTGAAGTTCCCTATGGTAGTGGCTAGGTATAAACCTTTTCCCAATGATTAATTTCATCTGGTTCCACAAATCTATAGGAAAATCCCCAGCCCTTCTCCTAGAAGTTACTAATTGATTCCACCAACTTAAGGCATAATCTTTAAAAGCGGGTGGTGCTACCCTAACCTTACTATCCTGAGTGTATTCCCTACAATAAAAGACTATTTCTATCTTGTTTTCCAACTCTAGATACTCCTCAGGGTCATTGGTTCCATAGAAAAAGGGAATCTTGATTTTAAGGCCAGCCAAAGGGTCGCGAGGACTGGGTTGGTTATTCCTATGCGGTTGGTCATCTCTTGGCCGCCTTCTCCTAGGGTATTGTGACCTAGATGAGTGACTGTAGTATTTATCAGTATCAGATGGTGGCTGGTGTATCCTAATTCGGTCATTGATGTATCTTTCTATTTCAGCTCTCATGGTTGCCATACTTTCATCCATCATGGCTTTAAAGAAATCAAGGAGTTGTTTGTTGGAGTGTGAGGATTCTTCTCCATTATTGCTGGTTTCTACCATGGCACCTGAAAAATTCAGACAGCTAAACAACTAAAAGTTTCAAAGAAAAACACAGAAACTGACACAACAATTCGCTGAAACAAAGACACAAGAACAAAGAAAAACCCTAGCAAAGCATGTTCTAGACACTTTGAACTCCGTCTAACAACTTTAGATTCCCTTTAAAACGTTTTTAATTGGTATTCCCGGTTCTATTAATTCTTAAACACAAGTTTCATTCAGGTTTTAATCTCTAAAATATTCAAACAAAAGGTGATAAGCTCGGATTAACAAAAACTGTTTTTAGAACCTCAACGGTGCCGATTGGGTGTTTCACAAGTTTTGTCCTTTAGAAATCGGTTCTAAACTATTTTCAAGTTAATTTACAGGTTTTTCAAAGATCTAAGATCAAGTTTAAACAAGAAACAAACCCAGAAACATTATTAAAACACATCGCAAAACGAAGGTGAAAGGTTACAAAACATTTTTGCAAGAGTACGAAAGGGTGCAAACAGGTTTGTAGATATACAACCTGGTTTGGAATGGGCTCTGATACCACTTGATGTGATCCTGATGAGGATCAAGCCCCTGATTAACTCCAAATGGTTGTGGAGGAGTGGATGAATGGGTTGAAGTTGTGGAATGGGTGAAATGATGGTGTAATTTGCGGATGTGTGAGCTCTTACGTGGATGGATCCGAGAACAAGGGAAAATGGATGATACTTCTCAAGGATGGTGGAAAATACTTGGACTATCTGTTTGTTCTGTGTGAATGACAAAGGCCATGTACGTTGTTGGGCAAGGGGTGAATCGAATTGAAACTTCCAAGGGTGATGAAGATCCCTTAGACTTTCGGCTCTTGAGAGGAATGAGAAAGTGTTCCAAAATTCCTTATTCAAGAGGATGATCCAACGAATTTAAAAAGGAGATTTGCTATTAAAATGTTTGATTCTTAAGAAAAAGGATACAAGAGAGTACTTATACTTTCTAGGAAATTGAAAATGACTGCTAAAAGTCTACCAAAACATTAAAGGAAATACATAGGGAATTACAAAGACAACTAAGACAAAGACTAAGAAATAAATAATGTTTTGACTTGATTCTTCCTCTCTCATTTCGTGGATCATAAGATAGAACTGGCATTGATTCACCAAGAGGTTGTGGTAAAGTAGCTTAGGCTTGCCTCATTAAAAACCTATCTTAGAAAACCCATTGGGACAAAACTAAGAATAGGGAAAAAAGAGTACAATCCAAGGCACCTCTCTTGGTGAGGTTTAGGTGGCTTGAACCACAACCAATGTGGTTGGATTAGCACACACTAAACTGGCCTGAATGGTATTGAAAAGGTGTTGTAGTGTTGTCTTAAGTCCGGCTTGCTTGGATCGGGTAATGGGGCCATCGAAGATTTGTAGGCTTTCTTCTCCAATATCCGCGGGTTCTAGCTTCTCCTTAGCATCTTTAGTGGCTTCTTCCTCCTCTGGTTCAAGCTGCTCCTTAGGTTGTGATTCCTTGATGGCCATGCTCACATCAAACTGGCGGAACAACTTGACATATCCACACTAAATCGTGTGTAACTTTTGATTCAGAGCTCAGAACGACACGAATGCAATGCCCACGTTAAGCTAGCTCAATTTTCTAAATTTTGACAAAATTTAAGGCAAGAATAGAGATGAAAAAGCCTCAAAGTAATTAAATCTATCCCAAACTACGTGATGCCATGCTTTATGCTTCATTTATAAGCATTTACTTAATGAGCAGCAATGATCAGTTTAGAACTATAACTCTTACTGGCCGATAACCTTGACATGTCCACACTAAATCGTCTATAACTTTTGATTTAGAGCTCAAAATGACACGAATCCAATGCCCACGTTAAACTAGCTCAATTTTCTATATTGTAAAAAAATTTGAGACAGAAATAGATACGACAAAGCGCCCAACTAATCCATTCTATCCTAAACTGCGTGGTGTCATGCATTATTCTTTATTGATAAGCTTTACTCAATGAGCACAAATTATAAGTTTAAAATGATCATTTTAACTAGCCGATCAGTTTAACATGTCTGCACTAAATGATACGTAACTTCAAATGTATAGCTCAAAATGACACGAATCCAATGTCCATGTTAAGCTAGTTCAATATTCTATAGTGTAATAAAACATAAGATAGAAATAGATACGACAAAGCCTACAAGAATCCAATCTTTCCAAAAATGCGAGATGCCATGCATTGTGCTTCATTTATAAACCTTTACTTAATGAGCACTAATGATCATTTTACCTGGACAATCAACTTGACATGTTTGCACTAAATCGTCTGTAACTTTTGATTTCTAGCTCAGAATGACCCGTATCCAATGCCCACATTAAGCTTGCTCAATTTTATATATTAAAGCAAAATTTGAGACAGAAAGAGATACGACTAAGCATCCAACTAATCCAATCTATCCTAACCTGCGTGATGTCATACACTATGCTTCATTTATAAGCCCTTACTCAATGAGCACCAATGATCGGTTTAGAATAATCATTTTAACTAGCCGATCAATTTCACATGTCAGCACTAAGTCGTGTATGACTTTTGATTTATAGCTCAGAATAACATGAATCCAATGTCCAAGTTAAGCTATTTCAATTTTCTATATTGAGACAGAAATAGATACGACAAAGCGTGCAAGTAATCCATTCTATCCAAAACTGTATGATGCCATGCAATATGTTTCATTTATAAGCATTTACTCAATGCGCACCAATGATCATTTTAGAATGATTGTATTAACAGGCCGATCAACTTGACATATCCGCACTAAATTGTCCGTAACTTTTGATTTAGAGTTTAGAATGACAATAATCCAATGCCCATGTTAAGCTAGCTCAATTTTCTATATTGTGATAAAATTTAAGATTAAAATTGCTTCGAGAAGTCCTCCAAGTAATCAAATCTATCCAAAACTGCGTGATGTCATGCATTATGCTTCACTTATAAGCGTTTACTCATTGAGCACCAATGATCATCTTAGAATGATCACTTTAATTGGCCGATAAATTTGACATTTCTGCACTAAATCGTCCGTAACTTTTGATTAGAGCTCAGAACGACACGAATCCAATGCCCACGCTAAGCCAGCTCAATTTTTTATTTTGTAACAAAATTTGAGTCAAAAAGATACAAAAAAGCGTCCAAGTAATCCAATCTATCCCTAACTGTGTGATGACATGAATTATGCTTCATTTATAAGCCTTTACTCAATGAGCTCCACTGATCAGTTTAATATAATCATATTAACTAGCCGATCAACTTGACATGTCTGCACTAAATCGTCAGTAAATGTTTATTTATAGCTTAAAATCACACGAATCCAATGCCAACTTTAAGCTAATTCAATTTTCTATATTGTGACAAAGTTTGAGACAAAAATAGACACAACAAAGCGTCCAACTTATCCAATCTATCCCAAACTACACGATTCCATGCATTATTCTTCATTTATAAGCTTTTACGCAATGAGCACCAATGATGAGTTTAGAATGATCATTTTAACTGCTCGATCAACATGATATGTCTACACTAAATTTTCCATAGATTCTGATTTACAGCTCCGAATGACACAAATCGAATGCCCACGTTAAGCTAGTTCAATTTTCTTTGTTGTGACAAAATTTGGGACAAAACTAGATACGAAAAAGCGTCCAAGTAACACAATCTAACTCAAACTGTGTGATGTCATGCATTATGCTTCATTTATAAGCCTTTGCTCAATGAGCACCAACGATCAGTTTCGAATAATCATATTAACTGGCCGATCAACTTTACATGTCCACAGTAAATCATCCGTAGAGTTTGTGTTAGAGCTTAGAATGACACAGATCCAATGCCCACGTTAAGCTAGCTCATTTTTCTATATTGTGATAAAATTTGAAACAAAAAAAGATACGACAAATCTTTAAAGTAATACAATCTATCCCAAAGTGTGTGATTCCATGCATTATTCTTCATTTATAAGCTTTTACTGAATAAGCACCTATGATCAGTTTAGAATGATCATTTTAACTCGCCGATCAACTTGACATGTGTACACTTAACCATCTGTAACTATTGATTTATAGTTGACATTGACACAAATCCAATGCACACGTTAAGCTAGTTCAATTTTCTATAATGTGAAAAAATTTTAGACCAAACTAGATATTACAAAGGATCCATATAATCCAATCTATGCCAAACTGCGTGATGCTATGCATTAGCTTCATTTATAAGCCTTTTCTCAATGAGCACCAATGATCAGTTTAGAATAATCATATTAATTGGCCGATAACCTTGTCATGTCCGCACTAAATCGTCCATAAGTTTTGATTTAGAGCTCTGAATGACACGAATGCAATGCCCACGTTAAGGTAACTCACTTTTCTATATTTTACGAAGTTTTAGACAGAAATAGAGATGACAATACGTCTAAGAAATCCAATCTATCCAAACTGATTGATGCCATGCTTTATGATTCATTTATAAGCCTTTACTTAATGAGCATCAATCATCAGTTTAGAATGGTCATTTTAACTGGCCGATCAACTTGACATGTCTACACTAAATCGACCGAAACTTTTGATTACATTAAGCTAGTTCAATGTTCTATATTATAATAAAATTTGGGATAGAACTAGATAAGAAAAAGCAACCAAGTAATCCAATCTATCCCAAACAGCGTGATGCCATGCATTATGATTCATTTATAAGCCTTTACTTAATGAGCACCAATGATCAGTTTAGAATAAACATATTAACTGGCCGATCAACTTCACATGTCTGCACTATATCATCCGTAAATTTTGATTGAGAGCTCAGATTAACACGAATCAATTGCCCACGTTAAGCTAGCTCACTGTTTTATATTTTGAGAAAATTTGAGACAGAAATAGAGATGACAAAGCGTTCACGTAATCCAATCTATCAAAACTGCTGGATGTCATGCATTATTCTTCATTTATAAGCTTTTACTCAATGGGCACAAATGATCAATTTAGAATGATCATTTTAATTGGCCGATCAACTTGATATGTATGCACTAAATCTTCTATAACTTTTGAGTTATAACTCAGAACAACACAAATCCAATGCCTCCGTTAAGCTAGTTCAATTTCCTATATTGTGACAAAATTTGAGACAAAACTAGATACGACAAAGCGTCCAAAAAATCCAATATATCCCGAATTGCTTAATGTCATGCATTATTCTTCATTTATAAGCCTTCGTTCAATGTGCACCAATGATTAGTTTAAAATAATCATATTAACTAGCCGATCAACTTGACATGTCCACAGTAAATCTTCCATAAATTTTGATTTAGAGCTCAGAATGAGACATATCCAATGCCCATGTTAAGCTAGCTGAATTTTCTATATTGTGACAAAATTTAAAACGGAAAAAGATACAACAAAACGTCAAAGGAATATAATCTATCCCAAACTGTGTGATTCCATGCATTGTTCTTCATTTAGAAGCTATTACTCAATGAGCAGCAATGATTAGTTTATAATGATCATTTTAACTAGCCGATCAACTCGACATGTCTGCACTTAGTCGTCCGTAACATTTGGGTTATAATTTAGAATGACACGAATCCAATGCCCACGTTAAGCTAGTTCAAATTTCTATACTTTGACAAAATTTGAGACAAAACTAGATACGATAAAGCATCCAAATAATTCAAGCTCTCCCAAACTGCGTGATGCCAGGTATTATGCTTCATTTATAAGCCTTTACTCAATGAGCACCAATGATCAGTTTAGAATAATCTTATTAACTGGCCTATCAACTTGACATGTCCGCACTAAATCATATATAACTTTCGATTTAAAGCTCAGAATGACATGAGTCCAATCTTCACATTACGCTAGCTTAATTTTCTATATTGTGGCGACTTTTGAGACAGAAAGAGATACAAAAAAGAATTCAATTATTCCAATCTATCCCAAACTGCAAGATGCCATGCATTATTCTTCATTTATAAGCTTTTACTCAATGAGCACCAATGATCTGTTTAGAATGATCATTATAACTCGCCGATCAACTTGACATGTCTGCAATTAATCGTTTGTAGCTATTGATTTATAGCTCAAAATGAGATGAATCCAATGCCCACGCTAAGCTAACTCAATTTTCTATATTTACAAAATTTGAGACAGAAATAGAGTGACAATGCATCTAAGAATTCCAATCTATCCAAACTGCTTGATGCCATCCTTTATGATTCATTTATAAGCCTTTATTTAATGAGCACCAATGAACAGTTTAGAATGATCACTTTAACTGGCCGATCAACTTAACATGTCTACACTAAATCGACCGTAACTTTTGATTTAGCGATTAGAATGACACGAATTCAGTACCTATGTTAAGCAAGCTCAATGTTCTATAGTATGACAAAATTTGAGATAGAACTAGATAAGAAAAAGCGTCCAAGTAATCCAATCTATCCCAAACTGCGTGATGCCATGCGTTATGATTCATTTGTAATCATTTACTTAATGAGCACGAATGATCAGATTAGAATAATCATATTAACTAGCCGATAAACTTTACATGTTTGCACTAAATTGTTTGTAAATTTTCATTTAGAGTTCAAAATGACACAAATAAATTGTCCACATTAAACGAGCTCAATTTTCTATATTTTGACAAAATTTGAGAAAGAAATAGAGATGACAAAGCGTCCAAGTAATCCAATATATCCAAACTGCTTGATATCATACATTATTTTTCATTTATAAGGTTTTACTCAATGAGCACCAATGATCAGTTTAGAATGACCATCTTAACTACCTGATCAACTTGACATGTATACACTAAATCGTTTGTAACATTTGAGTTATAACTCAGAATGACACGAATTCAATGCCTATGTTAAGCTAGTTCAATTTTCTATATTGTGACAATATTTGAGACAGAACTACATACAACAAAGCTTCCAAGTAATCTATTATATCCCAAACTGCGTGATGCCATGCATTATGCTTTATTTATAAGCCTTTTACTCAATGAGCACCAATGATCGGTTTAGAATAATCATTTTAACTACCCGATCCACTTCACATGTCAGCACTAAGTCGTGTATGATTTTTGATTTATAGCTCACATAACATGAATCCAATGTCTAAGTTAAGCTAGTTCAATTTTCTATATTGAGACAGAAATAGATACGACAAAGCAGGCAAGTAATCCAATCTATCCAAAACTCCGTGATGCCATGCAATATGTTTCATTTATAAGCATTTACTCAATGCGCACCAATGATCATTTTAGAATGATCATATTAACTGGCCGATCAACTTGATATATCCGCACCAAACCGTCCGTAACTTTTGATTTAGAGTTTAGAATGACAATAATCCAATACCCATGTTAAGCTAGCTCAATTTTCTATATTGTGATAAAATTTAAGATTAAAATTGCTTCGAAAAGTTCTCCAAGTAATCAAATCTATCCAAACTACGTGATGTCATGCATTATGCTTCACTTATAAGCGTTTACTCATTGAGCACCAATGATCAGCTTAGAATTATCACTTTAATTGGCCGATAAATTTGAAATTTCCATACTAAATCGTCCATAACTTTTGATTAGAGCTCAGAACGACACGAATCCAATGCCCACGTTAAGCCAGCTCAATTTTTTATATTGTAACAAATTTTGAGACAAAAAAAGATACAATAAAAGCGTCCAAGTAATCCAATCTATCCCTAACTGTGTGATGACATGAATTATGCTTCATGTATAAGCCTTTACTCAATGAGCACCACTAATCAGTTTAAAATAATCATATTAACTAGCCGATCAACTTGACATGTCTGCACTAAATCGTCAGTAAATGTTTATTTATAGCTTAAAATCACACGAATCCAATGCCAACTTTAAGCTAATTCAATTTTCTATATTGTGACAAAGTTTGAGACAAAAATAGACACGACAAAGCGTCCAACTAATCCAATCTATCCCAAAATACATGATTCCATGCATTATTCTTCATTTATAAGCTTTTACTCAATGAGCACCAATGATGAGTTTAGAATGATCATTTTAACTTGTCGATCAACTTGATATGTCTGCACTAAATTGTCCGTCAATTTGGATTTACAACTCCGAATGACACGAATCCAATGCCCACGTTAAGCTAGTTCAATTTCTATGTTATGACAAAATTTGGGACAAAACTAGATACGAAAAAGCGTCCAAGTAACCCAATCTATCTCAAACTGCGTGATTTCATGCATTATGCTTCATTTATAAGCCTTTGCTCAATGAGCACCAACAATCAGTTTAGAATAATCATATTAACTGACCGATCAACTTGACATGTCCACAGTAAATCGTACGTAAATTTTGTTTCAGACCTTAGAATGACACAAATCTAATGCCCACGTTAAGCAAGCTCATTTTTCTATGTTGTGACAATATTTGAGACAAAAACAGAGACGACAAAGCGTCAAAGTAATACAATATATCCCAAAGTGTGTGATTCCATGCATTATTCTTCATTTATAAGCTTTTACTCAATAAGCAGCTATGATCAGTTTAGAATGATCATTTTAACTCGCTGATCAACTTGATATGTGTACACTAAACCATCTGTAACTATTGATTTATAGCTAAAATTGACACGAATCCAATGCACACGTTAAGCTAGTTCAATTTTCTATAATGTGACATAATTTTAGACAAAACTAGATACGACAAAGGGTCCAAGTAATCCAAAATTTTAGACAAAACTAGATACGACAAAGGGTCCATGATGTCATGCATTAGCTTCATTTATAAGCCTTTTCTCAATGAGCACCAATGATCAGTGTAGAATAATCATATTAATTGGCCGATAATCTTGTCATGTCCGCACTATATTGTCCATAAGTTTTGATTTAGAGCTCTGAATGACACGAATGCAATGCCCACGTTAAGCTAACTAAATTTTCTATATTTTACAAAATTTGAGACAGAAATAGAGATGACAATACGTCTAAGAAATCCAATCTATCCAAACTGATTGATGCCATGCTTTATGATTCATTTTTAAGCCTTTACTTAATGAGCATCAATCATCTGTTTAGAATGATCATTTTAACTGGCCGATCAAATTGACATGTCTACACTAAATCGACTGTAACTTTTGATTTAGTGCCCGGAATGACATGGCTCCAGTGCCTACGTTAAGCTAGTTCAATGTTCAATATTATCATAAAATTTGGGATAGAACTAGATAAAACAAAGCATCCAAGTAATCTAATCTATCCCAAACAGCGTGATACCATGAATTATGATTCATTTATAAGCCTTTACTCAATGAGCACCAATGATCAGTTTAGAATAAACATATTAACTGGCCGATCAACTTCACATGTCCACACTATATAGTCCCTAAATTTTGATTGAGAGCTCAGAATAACAGAATCAATTGCCCATATTAAGCTAGCTCACTGTTTTATATTTTGACAAAATTTGAGACAGATATAGAGATGACAGAGTGTTCAAGTAATCCAATCTATCCAAACTGCTAGATGTCATGCATTATTCTTCATTTGTAAGCTTTTACTCAATGGGCACCAATGATCAGTTTAGAATGATCATTTTAATTGGCCGATCAACTTGATATGTATGCACTAAATTTTCTGTAACTTTTGAGTTATAACTCAGAACAACATGAATCCAATGCCGCCGTTAAGCTAGTTCAATTTTCTATATTGTGACAAAATTTGAGACATAACTAGATACACTAAAGCGTCCAAGTAATCCAATGCCCACGTTAAGGTAACTCAATTTTCTATATTTTACAAAGTTTTAGACAAAAATAGAGATGACAATACGTCTAAGAAATCCAATCTATCCAAACTGATTGATGCCATGCTTTATGATTCATTTATAAGCCTTTATTTAATGAGCATCAATCATCAGTTTAGAATGGTCATTTTAACTGGCCGATCAACTTGACATGTCTACACTAAATCGACCAAAACTTTTGATTTAGCACCCAGAATGACACGACTTCAGTGCCTACATTAAGCTAGTTCAATGTTCTATATTATAATAAAATTTGGGATAGAACTAGATAAGAAAAAGCAACCAAGTAATCCAATCTATCCCAAACAGCGTGATGCCATGCATTATGATTCATTTATAAGCCTTTACTTAATGAGCACCAATGATCAGTTTAGAATAAACATATTAACTGGCCGATCAACTTCACATGTCTGCACTATATCATCCGTAAATTTTGATTGAGAGCTCAGATTAACACGAATCAATTGCCCACGTTAAGCTAGCTCACTGTTTTATATTTTGAGAAAATTTGAGACAGAAATAGAGATGACAAAGCGTTCATGTAATCCAATCTATCCAAACTGCTTGATGTCATGCATTTCTTCATTTATAAGCTTTTACTCAATGGGCACAAATGATGAGTTTAGAATGATCATTTTAATTGGCCGATCAACTTGATATGTATGCACTAAATCTTCTATAACTTTTGAGTTATAACTCAGAACAACACAAATCCAATGCCTCCGTTAAGCTAGTTCAATTTCCTATATTGTGACAAAATTTGAGACAAAACTAGATACGACAAAGCGTCCAAAAAATCCAATATATCCCGAACTGCTTAATGTCATGCATTATGCTTCATTTATAAGCCTTCGTTCAATGTGCACCAATGATTAGTTTAAAATAATCATATTAACTAGCCGATCAACTTGACATGTCCGCAGTAAGTCGTCCATAAATTTTGATTTAGAGCTCAGAATGAGACATATCCAATGCCCATGTTAAGCTAGCTGAATTTTCTATATTGTGACAAAATTTAAAACGGAAAAAGATACAACAAAACGTCAAAGGAATATAATCTATCCCAAACTGTGTGATTCCATGCATTGTTCTTCATTTAGAAGCTATTACTCAATGAGCAGCAATGATTAGTTTATAATGATCATTTTAACTAGCCGATCAACTCGACATGTCTGCACTTAGTCGTCCGTAACATTTGGGTTATAATTTAGAATGACACGAATCCAATGCCCACGTTAAGCTAGTTCAAATTTCTATACTTTGACAAAATTTGAGACAAAACTAGATACGATAAAGCATCCAAATAATTCAAGCTCTCCCAAACTGCGTGATGCCAGGTATTATGCTTCATTTATAAGCCTTTACTCAATGAGCACCAATGATCAGTTTAGAATAATCTTATTAACGGGCCTATCAACTTGACATGTCCGCACTAAATCATATATAACTTTCGATTTAAAGCTCAGAATGACATGAGTCCAATGCTCACATTACGCTAGCTTAATTTTCTATATTGTGGCGACTTTTGAGACAGAAAGAGATACAAAAAAGAATTCAATTATTCCAATCTATCCCAAACTGCAAGATGCCATGCATTATTCTTCATTTATAAGCTTTTACTCAATGAGCACCAATGATCTGTTTAGAATGATCATTATAACTCGCCGATCAACTTGACATGTCTGCAATTAATCGTTTGTAGCTATTGATTTATAGCTCAAAATGAGATGAATCCAATGCCCACGCTAAGCTAACTCAATTTTCTATATTTACAAAATTTGAGACAGAAATAGAGTGACAATGCATCTAAGAATTCCAATCTATCCAAACTGCTTGATGCCATCCTTTATGATTCATTTATAAGCCTTTATTTAATGAGCACCAATGAACAGTTTAGAATGATCACTTTAACTGGCCGATCAACTTAACATGTCTACACTAAATCGACCGTAACTTTTGATTTAGCGATTAGAATGACACGAATTCAGTACCTATGTTAAGCAAGCTCAATGTTCTATAGTATGACAAAATTTGAGATAGAACTAGATAAGAAAAAGCGTCCAAGTAATCCAATCTATCCCAAACTGCGTGATGCCATGCGTTATGATTCATTTGTTATCATTTACTTAGTGAGCACGAATGATCAGATAGAATAATCATATTAACTAGCCGATAAACTTCACATGTTTGCACTAAATTGTTTGTAAATTTTCATTTAGAGTTCAAAATGACACAAATAAATTGTCCACATTAAACGAGCTCAATTTTCTATATTTTGACAAAATTTGAGACAGAAATAGAGATGACAAAGCGTCCAAATAATCCAATATATCCAAACTGCTTGATATCATACATTATTTTTCATTTATAAGGTTTTACTCAATGAGGACCAATGATCAGTTTAGAATGACCATCTTAACTACCTGATCAACTTGACATGTATACACTAAATCGTATGTAACATTTGAGTTATAACTCAGAATGACACGAATTCAATGCCTATGTTAAGCTAGTTCAATTTTCTATATTGTGACAATATTTGAGACAGAACTACATACAAAAAAGCTTCCAAGTAATCTATTATATCCCAAACTGCGTGATGCCATGCATTATGCTTTATTTATAAGCCTTTTACTCAATGAGCACCAATGATCGGTTTAGAATAATCATTTTAACTACCCGATCCACTTCACATGTCAGCACTAAGTCGTGTATGATTTTTGATTTATAGCTCACATAACACGAATCCAATGTCTAAGTTAAGCTAGTTCAATTTTCTATATTGAGACAGAAATAGATACGACAAAGCAGGCAAGTAATCCAATCTATCCAAAACTCCGTGATGCCATGCAATATGTTTCATTTATAAGCATTTACTCAATGCGCACCAATGATCATTTTAGAATGATCATATTAACTGGCCGATCAACTTGATATATCCGCACTAAACCGTCCGTAACTTTTGATTTAGAGTTTAGAATGACAATAATCCAATACCCATGTTAAGCTAGCTCAATTTTCTATATTGTGATAAAATTTAAGATTAAAATTGCTTCGAAAAGTTCTCCAAGTAATCAAATCTATCCAAACTACGTGATGTCATGCATTATGCTTCACTTATAAGCGTTTACTCATTGAGCACCAATGATCAGCTTAGAATTATCACTTTAATTGGCCGATAAATTTGAAATTTCCATACTAAATCGTCCATAACTTTTGATTAGAGCTCAGAACGACACGAATCCAATGCCCACGTTAAGCCAGCTCAATTTTTTATATTGTAACAAATTTTGAGACAAAAAAAGATAAAATATAAAAGCGTCCAAGTAATCCAATCTATCCCTAACTGTGTGATGACATGAATTATGCTTCATGTATAAGCCTTTACTCAATGAGCACCACTAATCAGTTTAAAATAATCATATTAACTAGCCGATCAACTTGACATGTCTGCACTAAATCATCAGTAAATGTTTATTTATAGCTTAAAATCACACGAATCCAATGCCCACTTTAAGCTAATTCAATTTTCTATATTGTGACAAAGTTTGAGACAAAAATAGACACGACAAAGCGTCCAACTAATCCAATCTATCCCAAAATACATGATTCCATGCATTATTCTTCATTTATAAGCTTTTACTCAATGAGCACCAATGATGAGTTTAGAATGATCATTTTAACTTGTCGATCAACTTGATATGTCTGCACTAAATTGTCCGTCAATTTGGATTTACAACTCCGAATGACACGAATCCAATGCCCACGTTAAGCTAGTTCAATTTCTATGTTATGACAAAATTTGGGACAAAACTAGATACGAAAAAGCGTCCAAGTAACCCAATCTATCTCAAACTGCGTGATTTCATGCATTATGCTTCATTTATAAGCCTTTGCTCAATGAGCACCAACAATCAGTTTAGAATAATCATATTAACTGACCGATCAACTTGACATGTCCACAGTAAATCGTACGTAAATTTTGTTTCAGACCTTAGAATGACACAAATCTAATGCCCACGTTAAGCTAGCTCATTTTTCTATGTTGTGACAATATTTGAGACAAAAACAGAGACGACAAAGCGTCAAAGTAATACAATATATCCCAAAGTGTGTGATTCCATGCATTATTCTTCATTTATAAGCTTTTACTCAATAAGCAGCTATGATCAGTTTAGAATGATCATTTTAACTCGCTGATCAACTTGATATGTGTACACTAAACCATCTGTAACTATTGATTTATAGCTAAAATTGACACGAATCCAATGCACACGTTAAGCTAGTTCAATTTTCTATAATGTGACATAATTTTAGACAAAACTAGATACGACAAAGGGTCCAAGTAATCCAAAATTTTAGACAAAACTAGATACGACAAAGGGTCCATGATGTCATGCATTAGCTTCATTTATAAGCCTTTTCTCAATGAGCACCAATGATCAGTGTAGAATAATCATATTAATTTGCCGATAATCTTGTCATGTTCGCACTATATTGTCCATAAGTTTTGATTTAAAGCTCTGAATGACACGAATGCAATGCCCACGTTAAGCTAACTAAATTTTCTATATTTTACAAAATTTGAGACAGAAATAGAGATGACAAGTCTCTATCCAAACTGATTGATGCCATGCTTTATGATTCATTTTTAAGCCTTTACTTAATGAGCATCAATCATCTGTTTAATGATCAAACTGGCCGATCAAATTGACATGTCTACACTAAATCGACTGTAACTTTTGATTTAGCGCCCGGAATGACACGGCTCCAGTGCCTACGTTAAGCTAGTTCAATGTTCAATATTATCATAAAATTTGGGATAGAACTAGATAAAACAAAGCATCCAAGTAATCCAATCTATCCCAAACAGCGTGATACCATGAATTATTATTCATTTATAAGCCTTTACTCAATGAGCACCAATGATCAGTTTAGAATAAACATATTAACTGGCCGATCAACTTCACATGTCCGCACTATATAGTCCCTAAATTTTGATTGAGAGCTCAGAATAATAGAATCAATTGCCCATATTAAGCTAGCTCACTGTTTTATATTTTGACAAAATTTGAGACAGATATAGAGATGACAAAGTGTTCAAGTAATCCAATCTATCCAAACTGCTAGATGTCATGCATTATTCTTCATTTGTAAGCTTTTACTCAATGGGCACCAATGATCAGTTTAGAATGATCATTTTAATTGGCCGATCAACTTGATATGTATGCACTAAATTTTCTATAACTTTTGAGTTATAACTCAGAACAACACGAATCCAATGCCGCCGTTAAGCTAGTTCGATTTTCTATATTGTGACAAAAGTTGTGACATAACTAGATACACAAAAGCGTCCAAGTAATCCAATGCCCACGTTAAGGTAACTCAATTTTCTATATTTTACAAAGTTTTAGATAGAAATAGAGATGACAATACGTCTAAGAAATCCAATCTATCCAAACTGATTGATGCCATGCTTTATGATTCATTTATAAGCCTTTACTTAATGAGCATCAATCATCAGTTTAGAATGGTCATTTTAACTGGCCGATCAACTTGACATGTCTACACTAAATCGACCGAAACTTTTGATTTAGCACCCAGAATGACACGACTTCAGTGCCTACATTAAGCTAGTTCAATGTTCTATATTATAATAAAATTTGGGATAGAACTAGATAAGAAAAAGCAACCAAGTAATCCAATCTATCCCAAACAGCGTGATGCCATGCATTATGATTCATTTATAAGCCTTTACTTAATGAGCACCAATGATCAGTTTAGAATAAACATATTAACTGGCCGATCAACTTCACATGTCTGCACTATATCATCCGTAAATTTTGATTGAGAGCTCAGATTAACACGAATCAATTGCCCACGTTAAGCTAGCTCACTGTTTTATATTTTGAGAAAATTTGAGACAGAAATAGAGATGACAAAGCGTTCACGTAATCCAATCTATCCAAACTGCTTGATGTCATGCATTATTCTTCATTTATAAGCTTTTACTCAATGGGCACAAATGATCAGTTTAGAATGATCATTTTCATTGGCCGATCAACTTGATATGTATGCACTAAATCTTCTATAACTTTTGAGTTATAACTCAGAACAACACAAATCCAATGCCTCCGTTAAGCTAGTTCAATTTCCTATATTGTGACAAAATTTGAGACAAAACTAGATACGACAAAGCGTCCAAAAAATCCAATATATCCCGAATTGCTTAATGTCATGCATTATGCTTCATTTATAAGCCTTCGTTCAATGTGCACCAATGATTAGTTTAAAATAATCATATTAACTAGCCGATCAACTTGACATGTCCGCAGTAAATCGTCCATAAATTTTGATTTAGAGCTCAGAATGAGACATATCCAATGCCCATGTTAAGCTAGCTGAATTTTCTATATTGTGACAAAATTTAAACGGAAAAAGATACAACAAAACGTCAAAGGAATATAATCTATCCCAAACTGTGTGATTCCATGCATTGTTCTTCATTTAGAAGCTATTACTCAATGAGCAGCAATGATTAGTTTATAATGATCATTTTAACTAGCCGATCAACTCGACATGTCTGCACTTAGTCGTCCGTAACATTTGGGTTATAATTTAGAATGACACGAATCCAATGCCCACGTTAAGCTAGTTCAAATTTCTATACTTTGACAAAATTTGAGACAAAACTAGATACGATAAAGCATCCAAATAATTCAAGCTCTCCCAAACTGCGTGATGCCAGGTATTATGCTTCATTTATAAGCCTTTACTCAATGAGCACCAATGATCAGTTTAGAATAATCTTATTAACTGGCCTATCAACTTGACATGTCCGCACTAAATCATATATAACTTTCGATTTAAAGCTCAGAATGACATGAGTCCAATGCTCACATTACGCTAGCTTAATTTTCTATATTGTGGCGACTTTTGAGACAGAAAGAGATACAAAAAAGAATTCAATTATTCCAATCTATCCCAAACTGCAAGATGCCATGCATTATTCTTCATTTATAAGCTTTTACTCAATGAGCACCAATGATCTGTTTAGAATGATCATTATAACTCGCCGATCAACTTGACATGTCTGCAATTAATCGTTTGTAGCTATTGATTTATAGCTCAAAATGAGATGAATCCAATGCCCACGCTAAGCTAACTCAATTTTCTATATTTACAAAATTTGAGACAGAAATAGAGTGACAATCCATCTAAGAATTCCAATCTATCCAAACTGCTTGATGCCATCCTTTATGATTCATTTATAAGCCTTTATTTAATGAGCACCAATGAACAGTTTAGAATGATCACTTTAACTGGCCGATCAACTTAACATGTCTACACTAAATCGACCGTAACTTTTGATTTAGCGATTAGAATGACACGAATTCAGTGCCTATGTTTAGCAAGCTCAATGTTCTATAGTATGACAAATTTTGAGATAGAACTAGATAAGAAAAAGCGTCCAAGTAATCCAATCTATCCCAAACTGCGTGATGCCATGCGTTATGATTCATTTGTAATCATTTACTTAATGAGCACGAATGATCAAATTAGAATAATCATATTAACTAGCCGATAAACTTCACATGTTTGCACTAAATTGTTTGTAAATTTTCATTTAGAGTTCAAAATGACACAAATAAATTGTCCACATTAAACGAGCTCAATTTTCTTTATTTTGACAAAATTTGAGACAAAAATAGAGATGACAAAGCGTCCAAGTAATCCAATATATCCAAACTGCTTGATATCATACATTATTTTTCATTTATAAGGTTTTACTCAATGAGCACCAATGATCAGTTTAGAATGACCATCTTAACTACCTGATCAACTTGACATGTATACACTAAATCGTATGTAACATTTGAGTTATAACTCAGAATGACACGAATTCAATGCCTATGTTAAGCTAGTTCAATTTTCTATATTGTGACAATATTTGAGACAGAACTACATACAACAAAGCTTCCAAGTAATCTATTATATCCCAAACTGCGTGATGCCATGCATTATGCTTTATTTATAAGCCATTTACTCAATGAGCACCAATGATCGGTTTAGAATAATCATTTTAACTACCCGATCCACTTCACATGTCAGCACTAAGTCGTGTATGATTTTTGATTTATAGCTCACATAACACGAATCCAATGTCTAAGTTAAGCTAGTTCAATTTTCTATATTGAGACAGAAATAGATACGACAAAGCAGGCAAGTAATCCAATCTATCCAAAACTCCGTGATGCCATGCAATATGTTTCATTTATAAGCATTTACTCAATGCGCACCAATGATCATTTTAGAATGATCATATTAACTGGCCGATCAACTTGATATATCCGCACTAAACTGTCCGTAACTTTTGATTTAGAGTTTAGAATGACAATAATCCAATACCCATGTTAAGCTAGCTCAATTTTCTATATTGTGATAAAATTTAAGATTAAAATTGCTCCGAAAAGTTCTCCAAGTAATCAAATCTATCCAAACTACGTGATGTCATGCATTATGCTTCACTTATAAGCGTTTACTCATTGAGCACCAATGATCAGCTTAGAATGATCACTTTAATTGGCCGATAAATTTGAAATTTCCATACTAAATCGTCCATAACTTTTGATTAGAGCTCAGAACGACACGAATCCAATGCCCACATTAAGCCAGCTCAATTTTTTATATTGTAACAAATTTTGAGACAAAAAAAGATACAATAAAAGCGTCCAAGTAATCCAATCTATCCCTAACTGTGTGATGACATGAATTATGCTTCATGTATAAGCCTTTACTCAATGACCACCACTAATCAGTTTAAAATAATCATATTAACTAGCCGATCAACTTGACATGTCTGCACTAAATCGTCAGTAAATGTTTATTTATAGCTTAAAATCACACGTATCCAATGCCAACTTTAAGCTAATTCAATTTTCTATATTGTAACAAAGTTTGAGACAAAAATAGACACGACAAAGCGTCCAACTAATCCAATCTATCCCAAACTACATGATTCCATGCATTATTCTTCATTTATAAGCTTTTACTCAATGAGCACCAATGATGAGTTTAGAATGATCATTTTAACTTGTCGATCAACTTGATATGTCTGCACTAAATTGTCCGTCAATTTGGATTTACAACTCCGAATGACATGAATCCAATGCCCACGTTAAGCTAGTTCAATTTCTATGTTATGACAAAATTTGGGACAAAACTAGATACGAAAAAGCGTCCAAGTAACCCAATCTATCTCAAACTGCGTGATTTCATGCATTATGCTTCATTTATAAGCCTTTGCTCAATGAGCACCAACAATCAGTTTAGAATAATCATATTAACTGACCGATCAACTTGACATGTCCACAGTAAATCGTACGTAAATTTTGTTTCAGACCTTAGAATGACACAAATCTAATGCCCACGTTAAGCTAGCTCATTTTTCTATGTTGTGACAATATTTGAGACAAAAACAGAGACGACAAAGCGTCAAAGTAATACAATATATCCCAAAGTGTGTGATTCCATGCATTATTCTTCATTTATAAGCTTTTACTCAATAAGCAGCTATGATCAGTTTAGAATGATCATTTTAACTCGCTGATCAACTTGATATGTGTACACTAAACCATCTGTAACTATTGATTTATAGCTAAAATTGACACGAATCCAATGCACACGTTAAGCTAGTTCAATTTTCTATAATGTGACATAATTTTAGACAAAACTAAATACGACAAAGGGTCCAAGTAATCCAAAATTTTAGACAAAACTAGATACGACAAAGGGTCCATGATGTCATGCATTAGCTTCATTTATAAGCCTTTTCTCAATGAGCACCAATGATCAGTGTAGAATAATCATATTAATTGGCCGATAATCTTGTCATGTCCGCACTATATTGTCCATAAGTTTTGATTTAGAGCTCTGAATGACACGAATGCAATGCCCACGTTAAGCTAACTAAATTTTCTATATTTTACAAAATTTGAGACAGAAATAGAGATGACAATACGTCTAAGAAATCCAATCTATCCAAACTGATTGATGCCATGCTTTATGATTCATTTTTAAGCCTTTACTTAATGAGCATCAATCATCTGTTTGGAATGATCATTTTAACTGGCCGATCAAATTGACATGTCTACACTAAATCGACTGTAACTTTTGATTTAGCGCCCGGAATGACACGGCTCTAGTGCCTACGTTAAGCTAGTTCAATGTTCAATATTATCATAAAATTTGGGATAGAACTAGATAAAACAAAGCATCCAAGTAATCCAATCTATCCCAAACAGCGTGATACCATGAATTATGATTCATTTATAAGCCTTTACTCAATGAGCACCAATGATCAGTTTAGAATAAACATATTAACTGGCCGATCAACTTCACATGTCCGCACTATATAGTCCCTAAATTTTGATTGAGAGCTCAGAATAACAGAATCAATTGCCCATATTAAGCTAGCTCACTGTTTTATATTTTGACAAAATTTGAGACAGATATAGAGATGACAAAGTGTTCAAGTAATCCAATCTATCCAAACTGCTAGATGTCATGCATTATTCTTCATTTGTAAGCTTTTACTCAATGGGCACCAATGATCAGTTTAGAATGATCATTTTAATTGGCCGATCAACTTGATATGTATGCACTAAATTTTCTATAACTTTTGAGTTATAACTCAGAACAACACGAATCCAATGCCTCCGTTAAGCTAGTTCAATTTTCTATATTGTGACAAAATTTGAGACATAACTAGATACACTAAAGCGTCCAAGTTATCCAATATATCCCAAATTGCTTAATGCCATGCATTATGCTTCATTTATAAGCCTTTACTCAATGTGCACCAATGATTAGTTTAGAATAATCATATTAACTAGCCGATCAACTTGACATGTCCGCAGTAAATCGTCCGTAAATTTTGATTTAGAGCAAAATGACACATATCCAATGCCCATGTTAAGCTAGCTCATTTTCCTTTATTGTGACAAAATTTGAGACGGAAATAGATACGACAAAACGTCAAAGGAATACAATCTGTCCCAAACTGTGTGATTCCATGCATTATTCTTCATTTATAAGCTATTACTCAATGAGCACCAGTAATTAGTTAAGAATGATCATTTTAACTAGCCGATCAACTTGACATGTCTGCACTTAATCGTCCGTAACGTTTGGGTTATAACTTAGAATGACACGAATCCAATGCCCACGTTAAGCTAGTTCAAATTTCTATACTTTGACAAAATTTGAGACAAAACTAAATACGACAAAGCATCCAAATAATTCAAGCTCTACCAAACTGCGTGATGCCAGGTATTATGCTTCATTTATAAGCCTTTACTCAATGAGCACCAATGATCAGCTTAGAATAATCATATTAACTAGCCTATCAACTTGACATGTCCGCACTTAATCATATATAACTTTCGATTTAGAGCTCAGAATTACATGAGTCCAATGCTCACGTTACGCTAGCTTAATTTTCTATATAGTGGCAACTTTTGAGACAGAAATAGATACGAAAAAGCATTCAATTAATCCAATCTAGCCAAAATTGCATGATGCAGTGCATTATTCTTCATTTATAAGGTTTTACTCAATGAGCACCAATGATCAGTTTAGAATGATAATTTTATCTCGCCGATCAACTTGACATGTCTGCAATTAATCGTTTATAGCTATTGATTTATAGCTCAAAATGAGACGAATCCAATGCCCACGTTAAGCTAACTCAATTTTCTATATTTTACAAAATTTGAGACAGAAATAGAGATGACAATGCGTCTAAGAATTCCAATCTATCCAAACTGCTTGATGCCATTCTTTATGATTCATTTATAAGCCTTGATTCAATGAGCACCAATCAACAGTTTAGAATTATCACTTTAACTGGGCGATCAACTTGACATGTCTACACTAAATAGACCGTAACTTTTGATTTAGTGCTTAGAATGACATGAATTCAGTGCCTATGTTAATCAAGCTCAATGTTCTATATTATGACAAAATTTGAGATAGAACTAGATAAGATAAAGCATCCAAGTAATCCAATCTATCCCAAACTGTGTGATGCCATGCATTATGATTCATTTATAAGCCTTTACTTAATGAGTACCAATGATCAGATTAGAATAATCATATTAACTAGCCGATAAACTTCACATGTCTGCAATAAATTATCTGTAAATTTTGATTTAGAGTTCAGAATGACAAAAATCAATTATCCACATTAAACGAGCTTAATTTTCTATATTTTGACAAAATTTGAGGCAGAAATAGAGATGACAAAGCTTCCAAGTAATCCAATATATCCAAACTGGTTGATGTCATACATTATTTTTCATTTATATGCTTTTACTCAATGATCACCAATGATCAATTTAGAATGATCATCTTAACTACCCGATCAACTTGACATGTCTGCACTAAATCGTATGTAACATTTGAGTTATAACTCATAATGACACAAATCCAATGTCTATGTTAAGCTAGTTCAATTTTCTATATTATGACAAAATTTGAGATAGAACTACATACAACAAAGCTTCCAAGTAATCCAATATATCCCGGACCGCGTGATGCCATGCATTGTGCTTTATTTATAAGCCTTTTCTCAATGAGCTCCAATGATTAGTTAGAATAATCAAATTATCTGGCCGATCAATTTGACATATCCGCCGTAAATCATCTGTAAATTTTGATTTAGAGCTCAAAATGACACAAATCCAATGCCCACGATAATCTAGCTCATTTTTCTATATATTGACTAAATTTGAGACAAAAATAGAGACGAAAAAAGCGTTTAAGTAATCCAATTTATCCAAACTACTTTATGACATGCATTATTATTCATTTATAAGCTTTTACTCAATGAACACGATGATCAGTTTAGAATGATCATATTAACTTGCTAATCAACTTGACATGTTTTCATTGAATCGTTTGTAACGTTTGATGTATAGCTTAGAATGACACGAATCCAACGCCCACGTTAAGCTAGTTCAATTTTCTATATTGTGACAAAAATTGAAACAGAATTAGATACGAAAAAGCATCCAAGTAATCTAATCTATCCCAAACTGTGTGATGCCATGCATTATGCCTAATTTATATGTGTTTACTCAATATGCACCAATGATCAGTATAGAATATTCATATTATTTGGCCGATCATTGACATGTCCGCACTAAATCGTCCTTAAATTTTAATTTAGAGCTCATAATGACACAAATCCAATGCCCACGTTAAGCTATTTCAAATTTCAATATTGAGACAAAATTTTAGTAAGAAACAGATACGAAAAAACATCCAAGTAATCCAGTATATCCAAAACTAGGTGATGTCTTGCATTATGCTTCATTTATAAGCTTTTACTCAATGAACACCAATGATCAGATTAGAATGATCATATTAACTGGCCGATCAACTTGAAATGTCCAAACTAAATTGTGTGTAACTTTTAATTTACAGCTCATAATAACACGAATCCAATGCTTACATTAAGCTAATTCAGTTTATTATATTGTGACAAAATTTGAGACAGAAATAAAGACGACAAAGCTTGCAAGTAATCCAATCTATCCCAAACAGCGTTATGCCATGCATTATGCTTCATTTATAAGCTTTTACTCAATCAGCACCAATGATTAGTTTTGAATGATAATTTTAACTGGCGAATCAACTTGATATTTTGCACTAAATCATCCATAACTTTTTATTTCGAGCTCTGAATGACACGAATCCAAGGCCCACGTTAAGCTAGCTCAATTTTCTATATTGTGATAAAATTTAAGACTAAAATTGTTTCGACAAGTTCTCCAAGTAATCAAATCTATCCAAAACTGTGTGATGTCATGCTTTATGATTCATTTATAAGCCTCTACTCAATGAGCACCAATGATTAGTTTAGAATAATCATTTTAACTCGCAGATCCACTTGACGTGTCTGCACTAAATTATCCATAACTTTTGATTTTTAGCTCATAATGACAAGAATCCAATGCCCATGTTAACCTAGTTCAAATTTCTATATTGAGACAAACTTTGAGAAAGCAGTAGATACAACAAAGCATACAAATAATCCAATCTATATCAAACTGCGTGATGCCATGCATTATGCTTCATTTATAAACCTTTACTCAATGAGCACCAATGATCAGTTTAGAATGATCATTTTAACTGGCCGATCAACTTGACATGTCCGCTAAATCGTACTTAACTTTTGAATTATAGCTCAGAATGACACGAATCCAATGCCCACGTTAAGCTAGTTCAAATTTCTATATTGAGACAAAATTTGAGACCAAAACGGATACGAAAAAGCGTACAAGTAATCAAATATATCTAAAACTGTGTGATGTCATGCATTATGGTTCATTTATTAGTTTTTATTTAATAAGCACAAATGATCAGTTTTGAATTATAATTTTAACTGGCCAATCAACTTGACATATCCGCACTAAATTGTTCGTAACTTTTGAGTTAAAACTGAGAATGACACGTATCCAATGCCCACTTTAAGCTAGTTCAAATTTCTAGATTAAGAAGAAATTTGAGACAGAAATAGATACGACAAAGAGTCCAATTAATCCAATATATTCAAAACTGCGTGATGTCATGCATTATGCTTCTTTTATAATCTTTTACTCAATGAGGACCAATGAGCTGTTTAGAATGATCATATTAACGGCTGATCAACTTGACATGTCCCCACTAAATCGTTTGTAACTTCTAATTTAGAGCTCAGAATAACACGAATCCAATGCTCACGTTAAGCTAGCTCAGTTTATTATATTGTGACAAGATTTCGACTGAAATGGAGACGACAAAGCGTCCATGTAATCCAATCTATCCCAAACTGTGTGATGAAATGCATTATGCTTCATTTATAAGATTTTACTTAATAATCACCAATGATTAGTTTTGAATGATAATTTTAACTGGCCAATAAACTTTACATGTCCCCTCTAAATCGTCCGTAATTTGTGATTTATAGCTCGGAATGACACTAATTCAATGCCCACGTTAAGCTAGTTCAAATTTCTATACTGAGACGAAATTTGAGACCGAAATAGATACGAAAAAGCATCCAAGAATCGAATCTATCGAAAACACGTGATGTCATGAATTATGCTTCATTTATAAGGCTTGACTCAAAGAGCACCAATGATCAGTTTAGAATGATCATATTAACTAGCCGATCAACTTGTCATGTTTGCTCTAAATGGTCTGTAACTTTTGATTTAAAGTTCCGAATGACACGAATCCAATGCCCACGTTAAGCTTGCTCAATTTTCTATATTGTGACAAAATCTAAGACATAAATGGATAAGAAAAAGCGCCCAAGTAATCCAATCTATCCCAAACTGCGTGATGCCATGCATTATGCTCATTTATAATCCATTGCTCAATGAGCACCAATGATAAGTTTTTAATAATCATATTAACTGGTTGATGCACTTGACAAGTCCGCACAAAATCGTCCGTAAATTTGGATGTTGATATCAGAATGAGACGAATCTAATGCCCACGTTACGCTAGCTCAATGTTCTATATTTTGACAAAATTTAAGACTAAAATTTGCTTCGAAAAGTTCTCCAAGTAATAAAATTTATCCAAAAATGTGTGATGTCATGCAGTATACTTCACTTATAAGCCTTTACTCAATGAACACAAATGATTAGTTTAAAATGATCAATTTAATTGGCCGATCAACTTGATGTATCTGCACTAAATCGTCCGTATCTTTTGATTTATAGCTCATAACGACAGAAATCCAATGCCCATGGTAAGCTAGCTTAATTTTCTATATTGTTACAAAATTTAAGACAGAAATAGATACGACAAAGTGTCCAAGTAATCCAATCTATCCAAAATTGTGAGATGCCATGCATTCCTTTACTCAATGACCACCAATGATCAGTTTGAGTGATCGTTTTAACTGGACGATCATCTTGACATGTCTCCGATAAATCGTCCGTAACTTTTGATTTATAGCTAATAATGACACGAATCCAATGCCCATGTTAAGCTAGTTCAAATTTCTATATTAAGACAAAATTTGAGACAGAAATAGATACGACAAAGCGTCAAATTAATCCAATGTATACAAAACTGTGTGATGTCATGCATTATGCTTCTTTTATAATCTTTTACTCAATGAGGACCAATGATCAGTTTAGAATGATCATATTAACGGCTGATCAACTTGGCATGTCCCCACTAAATCGTTTGTAACTTCTAATTTAGAGCTCAGAATAACACGAATCCAATGCTCACGTTAAGCTAGGTCAGTTTATTATATTGTGACAAACTTAAGACTGAAATGGAGACGACAAAGGGTCCATGTAATCCAATCTATCCCAAACTGTGTGATGCCATGCATTATGCTTCATTTATAAGATTTTACTTCATAATCACCAATGATTAGTTTTGAATGATAATTCTAACTGGCCAATCAACTTTACATGTCTTCTCTAAATCGTCCGTAATTTGTGATTTATAGCTCGGAATGACACGAATTCAATGCCCACATTAAGCTAGTTCAAATTTCTATACTGAGACAAAATTTGAGACCGAAATAGATACGAAAAAGCATCCAAGTAATCAAATCTATCCAACAAACGTGATGTCATGAATTATGCTTCATTTATAAGGCTTGACTCAAAGAGCACCAATGATCAGTTTAGAATGATCATATTAACTAGCCGATCAACTTGTCATGTTTGCTCTAAATGGTCTGTAACTTTTGATTTAAAGTTCCGAATGACACGAATCCAATGCCCACGTTAAGCTTGCTCAATTTTCTATATTGTGACAAAATCTAAGACATAAATAGATAAGAAAAAGCGCCCAAGTAATCCAATCTATCCCAAACTGCGTGATGCCATGCATTATGCTCATTTATAATCCCTTGCTCAATGAGCACCAATGATAAGTTTTTAATAATCATATTAACTGGTCGATGCACTTGAGAAGTCCGCAATAAATCGTCAGTAAATTTGGATGTAGATATCAGAATGAGACGAATCTAATGCCCACGTTACGCTAGCTCAATTTTCTATATTTTGACAAAATTTAAGACTAAAATTTGCTTCGAAAAGTTCTCCAAGTAATAAAATTTATCCAAAAATGTTTGATGTCATGCAGTATACTTCATTTATAAGCCTTTACTCAATGAGCACCAATGATTAGTTTAAAATGATCAATTTAACTGGCCGATCAACTTGATGTATCTGCACTAAATCGTCCGTATCTTTTGATTTATAGCTCATAACGACAGAAATCCAATTCCCACGTTAAGCTAGCTTAATTTTCTATATTGTTACAAAATTTAAGACAGAAATAGATACGACAAAGCCTCCAAGTAATCCAATCTATCCAAAATTGTGAGATGCCATGCATTCCTTTACTCAATGAGCACCAATGATTAGTTTGAGTGATCGTTTTAACTGTACGATCATCTTGACATGTCTGCGATAAATCGTCCGTAACTTTTGATTTATAGCTAATAATGACACTAATCCAATGCCCATGTTAAGCTAGTTCAAATTTCTATATTAAGACAAAATTTGAGACAGAAATAGATACGACAAAGTGTCCAATTAATCCAATATATACAAAACTGTGTGATGTCATGCATTATGCTTCTTTTATAATCTTTTACTCAATGAGGACCAATGATCAGTTTCGAATGATCATATTAATGGCTGATCAACTTGGCATGTCCCCACTAAATCGTTTGTAACTTCTAATTTAGAGCTCTAAATAACACAAATCCAATGCTCACGTTAAGCTAGCTCAGTTTATTATATTGTGACAAATTTTAGACTGAAATGGAGATGTCAAAGCGTCCATGTAATCCAATCTATCCCAAACTGTGTGATGCCATGCATTATGCTTCATTTATAAGATTTTACTTAATAACCACGAATGATTAGTTTTGAATGATAATTTTAACTGGCCAATCAACTTTACATGTCCCCTCTAAATCGTCCGTAATTTGTGATTTATAGCTTGGAATGACACGAATTCAATGCCCACGTTAAGCTAGTTCAAATTTCTATACTGAGACGAAATTTGAGACCGAAATAGATACGAAAAAGCATCCAAGTAATCAAATCTATCCAAAAAACGTGATGTCAGGAATTATGCTTCATTTATAAGGCTTGACTCAAAGAGCACCAATGATCAGTTTAGAATGATCATATTAACTAGCCGATCAACTTGTCATGTTTGCTCTAAATGGTCTGTAACTTTTGATTTAAAGTTCCAAATGACACGAATCCAATGCCCACGTTAAGCTTGCTCAATTTTCTATATTGTGACAAAATCTAAGACATAAATAGATAAGAAAACGCGCCCAAGTAATCCAATCTATCCCAAACCGCGTGATGCCATGCATTATGCTCATTTATAATCCATTGCTCAATGAGCACCAATGATAAGTTTTTAATAATCGTATTAACTGGTCGATGCACTTGACAAGTCCGCACAAAATCGTCCGTAAATTTGGATGTAGATATCAGAATGAGACGAATCTAATGCCCACGTTACGCTAGCTCAATTTTCTATATTTTGACAAAATTTGAGATTAAAATTTGCTTCGAAAAGTTCTCCAAGTAATAAAATTTATCCAAAAATGTGTGATGTCATGCATTATGCTTCATTTATAAGCCTTTACTCAATGAGCACCAATGATTTGTTTAAAATGATCAATTTAACTGGCAGATCAACTTGATGTATCTGCACTAAATCGTCCGTATCTTTTGATTTATAGCTCATAACAACAGAAATCCAATGCCCACGTTAAGCTAGCTTAATTTTCTATATTGTTACAAAATTTAAGACAGAAATAGATACGACAAAGCGTCCAAGTAATCCAATCTATCCAAAATTGTGAGATGCCATGCATTCCTTTACTCAATGAGCACCAATGATCAGTTTGAGTGATCGTTTTAACTGGACGATCATCTTGACATGTCTGCGATAAATCGTCCGTAACTTTTGATTTATAGCTAATAATGACACGAATCCAATGCCCATGTTAAGCTAGTTGAAATTTCTATATTAAGACAAAATTTGAGACAGAAATAGATACGACAAAGCGTCCAATTAATCCAATATATACAAAACTGTGTGATGTCATGCATTATGCTTCATTTATAATCTTTTACTCAATGAGGACCAATGATCAGTTTAGAATGATCATATTAACGGCTGATCAACTTGGCATGTCCCCACTAAATCGTTTGTAGCTTCTAATTTAGAGCTCGGAATAACACGAATCCAATGCTCACGTTAAGCTAGCTTAGTTTATTATATTGTGACAAATTTTAGACTGAAATGGAGACGACAAAGCGTCCATGTAATCCAATCTATCCCAAACTGTGTGAGGCCATGCATTATGCTTCATTTATAAGATTTTACTTAATAATCACCAATGATTAGTTTTGAATGATAATTTCAACTGGCCAATAAACTTTACATGTCCCCTCTAAATCGTCTGTAATTTGTGATTTATAGCTCGGAACGACACGAATTCAATGCCCACGTTAAGCTAGTTCAAATTTCTATACTGAGACGAAATTTGAGACCGAAATAGATACGAAAAAGCATCCAAGTAATCAAATCTATCCAAAAAACGTGATGTCATGAATTATGCTTCATTTATAAGGCTGGACTCAAAGAGCACCAATGATCAGTTTAGAATGATCATATTAACTAGCCGATCAACTTGTCATGTTTGCTCGAAATGGTTTGTAACTTTTGATTTAAAGTTCCGAATGACACGAATCCAATGCCCACGTTAAGCTTGCTCAATTTTCTATATTGTGACAAAATCTAACACATAAATAGATAAGAAAAAGCGCCCAAGTAATCCAATCTATCCCAAACTACGTGATGCCATGCATTATGCTCATTTATAATCCATTGCTCAATGAGCACCAATGATAAGTTTTTAAAAATCATATTAACTGGTCGATGCACTTGACAAGTCCGCACTAAATCGTCCGTAAATTTGGATGTAGATATCAGAATGAGACGAATCAAATGCCCAGGTTACGCTAGCTCAATTTTCTATATTTTGACAAAATTTAAGACTAAAATTTGCTTCGAAAAGTTCTCCAAGTAATAAAATTTATCCAAAAATGTGTGATGTCATGCATTATGCTTCATTTATAAGCCTTTACTCAATGAGCACCAATGATTAGTTTAAAATGATCAATTTAACTGGCCGATCAACTTGATGTATCTGCACTAAATCGTCCGTATCTTTTGATTTATAGCTCATAACGACAGAAATCCAATGCCCACGTTAAGCTAGCTTAATTTTCTATATTGTTACAAAATTTAAGACAGAAATAGATACGACAAAGCGTCCAAGTAATCCAATCTATCCAAAATTGTGAGATGCCATCAACAACAAGGTTAACTTCAAGAGAAGTTTCTATTGAACCTAAGTTACCAATTGTGCTTTGTTGCATAGGCTCTTGTTCGGTAATACCACATACCATTCCTCTAGGATGTATTGAGGTCACTGTAATCCAAGGATCTTGCTTGTTTCTCACACGAGGATATCGAATGTAACAAACCTGGTCCGCTTGTGATGCAAGTATAAAAGGATCATATTTTCGATGTCGCTTACGAGAGTGGACAGATGTAACACCAAATTCGTCTTCACGTTGACCCATGATAGGGTCATACCAGTCACAATAGAACACAATACACCTCAAATCAATCATTCCTGGATAGTGAACTTCTAATATTTCACGAAGAATACCATTGTATACAATTTCTCCCGATTGAGATGATACACCATAATTACAAGTTGTTTGTGAGTTTCCTTCGCGATGACTCTTAAAAGCATAACCACGAGTGCAGTACATTGGATAAGATTTTGCAGTAAATGTAGGACCACTCACCAACTCAACTAACCACGTGGGAAACGTTATGCCCCTAGAAGGACCTGTAGTAACCTACAAAATAATAGAATATATTAAATTATAAATATATATATATATATAGATATATAGTAAACTATTATTGAAAATTATGTAATTAATTGTGGTAACACTAACATAAAAATGCAACCATTTTGCAAATTCGCTTTTTTAAGTTCGGCCAACTCATTCTCGCTGTAATCTGAATAATGAACACATATTTGTTCCATGTATATCCTGTTAATTATAAAAAAAAAATTAACAATAAATTATAATAATAACTAAAAACAAAATTAAATTGAATGTACCTTTCATATTCCAAAACGTCATCGCAATTTGTCAAAATATACAAATGCAAGTGATTGTGTTCCTCCTCTGATAGGCGTCGCATCTTCCCTTTTCCACTTAAACGTCCAATTTGTGCAAATATTTCTGGCACATACACTGGATAGCTTGGTTTTTCTCCTCCATCATCATGTCGTGAAGGCCGTCTATTTTTTGTTTGCACTTGCGATGGAAAATAGTAGCTAGCAAAGTTAGATGTTTCTTCATTAATACTTTGTGCGACGATTGAACCTTCAACCCTCGCAAGATTTTTAACTTTTTTCTTTAGGTGGAACATATATCTCTCAAAAGGATACATCCATTTGTACTGAACAGGTCCTCCAAGGGCTGCTTCTCTAGGGAGGTGAATAGGAAGATGCTCCATAACATCAAAAAATGCTGGTGGAAATATTTTCTCCAGGTTACAAATGAGAACCGGTATTTTTCCCTCCAAATTTCGGATATCTTCTACAGTAAGTGATCTTGTACATAAATCTCGGAAAAAAAGCACCAATCCCTACATAAAAAATATATTTTAATATCATATAATATATGAAAATATTATTATATATATATAATAATGTAAATTTAACGTCGTACCTGCAATTGCTCCGTGGACGTTTTTAGGCAGTAGATCGCTAAAGGCAAATGGGAATAATCTTTGCATGACAACATGACAATCATGACTTTTCATCCCTGAAAATTTACCTTCAATAGTATCGACACAATTACGAAGATTAGATGCATATCCATCTGGAAATTTGACACTATGCTTAATCCAGTCAAAGAATTCATCTTTTGCATGCGCATCTAACCGGAATGCGGGAGACAATGATTTTCCATTTGACATTACATGTAGTTCCTTCCGGGAACAAATATCCGGCAAATCCAATCTAGCTTTCAAATTATCTTTTGTTTTTCCTTGCACATTTAGAACGGTATTCATTATGTTGTCGAAAAAATTCTTCTCAATGTGCATAACATCTAGATTATGGCGCAACAAATGGTCCTTCCAATATGGTAAATCCCAAAAATACTCTTCTTGTGCCAATTATGGTATTCGCCACAACCATCAACAGGGTAATGTCCGTTACCTCCACAAGAAGTCGTTCTCTCAGCACCAAAATCTCTAAGTTGAGTCAACATATAATTCCCATCAAAAATAGGAGGTGGAGCATCAAAATTTTTTTTGTTTTTCCTAAACAATGTCGTGCTCCGGCGATATGGATGATCTTGTGGTAGAAATCGACGATGACAATCGAACCAACTAGTCTTTCGTCCGTGTTTCAGTTGGAACGCATCAGTATTATCTTGACAATATGGGCATGCTAATCTTCCATGCGTCGACCATCCTGATAACATACCATTTGCTGGAAAATCACTTATCGTCCACATAAGTACAGCTCGCATCAAGAAGTTCTGTTGGTTGGAAACATCGAATGCTTCGACACCATTTTCCCATAATATTTTTAACTCATGAATTAGTGGCTGCAAGAAAATATCAAGCGATCGCTTAGGATGCTCTGGGCCAGGGACGAGAATCGTTAGAAATAAAAACTCTCGTTTCATGCACAAAGAAGGAGGCAAATTATAAGGTGTAACGATAACTGGCCACAACGAGTATTGCCTCCCATGCTTCCCAAAAGGATTGAATCCATCTGTAGATAACCCGAGGTATACGTTTCTAGGCTCATATGCAAAACTAGGATAAACCTGTTGAAAATGTTTCCATGCTTCTGCATCCGAGGGATGCACAATTTCTCCATTCGAATGATGTTCTGCATGCCATCTCATAGGTTTTTCCGTGTGTTCAGATTGATATAACCTCTTTAACCTCTCTGTTAATGGCAAATACCACATCCGTTTATGCGGAATAGGTACTCTACCGCTTGTCTCTTGAAATCGAGGTTTGTGACAAAATCGACACTTCATGCGGTTTTCATCATTTCTCCAATAGATCATGCAATTGTCAATACATACATCGATCATCTGATATGGCAATCCAAGACCAGATACAAGTTTTTGAACCTCGTAATATGAAGCAGGTGCAATATTATCTTCAGGTAATATATCTCTAACAAAATCAGCTATCGCATTCACACAATCTTCAGGCAAGTTGAAATCCGTCTTTATCGTCATCAACCTGCTTGCAGCAGATAAAGGCGACAATCCATCTCTACATCCTTTACACAAAGGCTGCTTGGATGCATCTAACATATCAAAAAATTTCCGGGCTTCCATATTAGGTTCCTCTATTCTGCTAATATCTTCGATGTACGATTCTCTTTGTTCACGAAATGCATCATTCACCATCTGAACAGTACCTCCGTTTATATCAACTTCTGATGTCGGTTCCTCTACCCTAACATTAGTATTATCTATCCTTTTTGAAGTACTACCATAATATTGCATCGTTGCATCAGTTTCTCCATGTGAATACCAAATTTTGTAACCCGGCATAAATCCATTCCTATACAAATGATTACGTACTTCTCTAACAGAGATTAATCTATGATTTCGACATTTAATACACGGACAATACATTTTACCGTATTCCGATGTCATGCTATTCTTTGATGCAAATGTCATGAACTCTTCAACACCTTGCGCAAATTCATCAGTCAATTCTCCCGTGGTTGAATCATATCGAGGTTTATCCATCCACGATCGAAAATACTCAAAAGACCCGAAGAACACATTTTTTAAAAAATTTTGGTTCTGTTAAAATTTTGAAAGATCATAGCTTATTTATACTGAAAAATAGATATTATCACGATTTTTAACAGATTATTAAGAATTATTAACAGATAATTACGAACTGTAAAAAGATTATTCTTCAGAATATTCTCTATTTCCG
Organism: Pugionium cornutum; assembly: GCA_018901935.1. Classification (NCBI taxonomy): domain Eukaryota; kingdom Viridiplantae; phylum Streptophyta; class Magnoliopsida; order Brassicales; family Brassicaceae; genus Pugionium; species Pugionium cornutum. Next base: position 23,993,253 of record CM032160.1, read on the forward strand.
ACGGAATTCCGACGGTTACCGACCACAACCGGATATTCACGTATTTCGAATAAATCTTATCAAAATAAACCGACGGTTTTCCAACGGCTGTCCGACCATAGATAGATAAACACACAATTTTAACAAGGTACGTATATTTCTGACGGATTTCCGACTGTATCCGACAATGGTCGGATAGTTCCGATGGGTTTCCGACGACCTCTGCCGACGGATTCCCGACGGGCTATAAAATACATAAACCGTCGCGAACTCGTCGGAATATTACCGACGTATCTGAAGCCATTGGTAATATTCCGACGATTGCAAGAGGATATCCCGATGATTAGGATATCGTCGGAAACGCAACGGGTTACCGTCAGTTTTCACCATCGATTTACCGACGATCTCTACGGCGTCGGAAATTACCGACGGACCTCCGACGGTTTCAAATCCCTTGGTTATTTGTCACTTATCCATCGTAATGTCGTCGGAAAAGGCCGACGGTTTTTTGTCCGTCAGAAATGCCGTCGGAAATGTTAATGTTTTCTTGTAGTGACTTGCCGATCACCTTGACATGTACGCACTAAATCGTCCATAACTTTTGATGTAGAGATCAGAAACACACGAATCCAATGCGTACGTTAAGGTAGTTCAATTTTTTATATATTGTAACAAAATTAAAGACACAACTGGATACGAAAAAGCTTCCAAGTAATCCAATTTATTCCAAACCGAATGATGCCATGCATTATGCTTCATTTATAAGCTTTTCCACAATGCATACCAATGATCAGTTTAGAATAATCATATTAACTAGCCGATCCACTTGACATGTCCGCACAAAATCATCCATAAATTGTGATTTAGAGCTCAAAATGACATGAATCCAATGCCCACGTTAATCTAGCTCAAATTTTTATATTTTGACAAAATTTGAGACAGAACTAGATACGTTAAAACGTCCAAGTAATCCAACCTATATCAAACCGCGTGATGCCATGCAATATCCTTCGTTTATAAGCCTTTACTCAATGAGTACAATTGATCAGTTCTGATTAATCATATTAATTGGCCGATCCACTTTACATGTCCACACTAAATCGTCCGTAAATGTTGATTTAGACCTTAGACTGACACAAATCCAATGTCCACGTTAACCAAGCTCAATTTTTAATATTGTGACAAAATTTGAGGCAGAAATAGATACAACAAAGCGTTCAAGTAATCCAATCTATCCTGAACTGCGTGATGCTATGCATTATGCTTCATTTATAAGTCTTTATTCAATGAGCACCAGTGATCAGTTTAGAATGATCTATTTAACTGGCCGATCCACTTGACATGGTTGCACTAAATCGTTTCTAACTTTATATTATAGCTCAGAATGACACCTATCCAATGCCCACTTTAATCTAGTTCAATGTTTTATATTGTGACAAAATTTGAGACAGAATTAGATACGACAAAGTGTACAAGTAATCAATTCTATCCCAAACCGCGTGATGCCATGCATTATGCTTGTACCCAATGCATATCAACGATCAGTTTAGAATAATCATATTAACTGGCCGATCCACTTGACATGTTTGTCCCTAAATCATTGGTAAATTTTGATTTAGAGTTCAGAATGACACGAATCCAATGCCTACGTTAATCTAGCTCAAATATCTGTATTTTGAAAAATTTAAGACAGAACTAGATACGGCAAAGCGTCAGAGTAAACAACCTATCCCAAACTGCGTGATGCTATGCATTATCCTTAATTTAAAAGCCTTGACTCAATGAGTAACAATGATCAGTTTTGAATAATCATATTAACTAGCCGTTCCACTTAACATGTCCGCACTAAATTGTCTGTAAATTTTGATTTAGTGCTCAGAATTACAGGAATCCAATGCCCACGTTAACCTAGCTCAATTTTTAATATTTTGAGAAAATTTGAGATAGATATAAAGATGAAAAAGCGTCCAATCATTTGATGGCATGCTTTACACTTCATTTATAAACTTTTACTTAATGAGCACCAGTGATCAGTTTAGAATGATCACTTTAACTGGCCAATCAACTTGACATGTCCGCACTAAATTATTTCGTAACTTTTGATTTAGAGCTCAAAAACAAACAAATCCAATGTCTATGTTAAGCTAGCTCAATTTTCTATATTGTAACAAAATTTGAGACATAAATGATACGACAAAGTGTCCAAGTAATCCAATCTAACCAAAACTGTGTGATGTCGTGCATTATGATACATTTATAAACCTTTACTCAATGAGCACCAATGATCAGTTTACAATGATCAGTTTAGAATGATCACTTTAACTGGCCGATCAACTTGACATATCCGCACTAAATCGTCCATAACTTTTGATTTAGAGCTTTGAATGACACAAATACAATGTCCATGTAAAGCTAGCTCAATTTTCTATATTGTGACAAAACTTGATACAAAAATAGATACGATAAAGCCTCTAAGTAATCCAATCCATCGCAAACTGTGTGATGCCACACATTATTTTTCATTTATAAGCTTTTACTCAATGAGCACCAATGATCAGTTTAGAATGGTCATTTGAACTGGCCAATCAACTTGTCATGTCTCCACGAAATCTTCCATAAGTTTTTTTTATAGCTCAGAATGACACGAATCCAATGTCCACATATAGCTATTTCAATTTTCTATATTTTGACAAAATATGAGACACAAGTAGAGACGAAAAAGTGTTCGAGTAATCCAATCTATCCCAAACTACGTGATACCATGCCTTATGCTTCATTTACTAGCCTTTACTTAAGGAGCAGCAATGATCATACCCATACTGCGTGATGCCAAGATTTATCTTTCATTTATAGCCTTTACTTAATGTGTACGAATGATAAGTTTACAATGATCACTTTAACTGTCCGATCAACTTGACATGTCCGCACTAAATCCCATCTATCCCAAACTGTGTGATGCCATGCTTTATTCTTAATTTATAAGCTTTTACTTAATGACCAACAATGATCAGCTTAGAATGATCATTTTAACTAACCGATCAACTTGACATGTCTGCACTAAATCATCCATAACTTTTGATTTATAGCTAAGAATGACACAAATCCAATGCCCACATTAAGCTAGTTCAATTTTCTATATTGTGACAAAATTTGAAACAGAACTAGATACGAGAAAGCGTACAGCAAATTCAATATAACTCAAACTGCGTAATGCCATGCATTATTCTTCATTTATAAGCCTTTACTCAATGAGCACCAATGAATAGTTTAAAATGATTACTTTAACTGGCCGATCAACTTGACATGTCCGCACTAAATTGTACGTAACTTTTGATATAGAGCTCAGAATGATACGAATCCAATGGCCATGCTAAGCTAGCTCAATTTTCTATATTGTGACAAAATTTGGGACCGAAGTAAATACGACAAAGCGTCCAATTAATCCAGTCAATCTCAAACTGCGTGATGCCATACATTATTCTTCATTTATAAGCTTTTACTTAATGAGCACCAATGATAAGGTTAGAATGATCATTCTAACTCGTCGATCAACTTGACATGTCTGCACTAAATCATCCATAACTTTTGATTTATAGCTAAGAATGACACAAACCCAATGCCCACATTAAGCTAGTTCAATTTTCTATATTGTGACAAAATTTGAAACATAACTAGATACGACAAAGCGTCCAGCAAATCCAATATAACTCAAACTGCATAATGCCATGCATTATTCTTCATTTATAAACCTTTACTCAATGAGCACCAATGATTAGTTTAAAATGATTACTTTAACTGGCCGATCAACTTGACATGTCCGCACTAAATTGTACGTAACTTTGGATATAGAGCTCAGAATGATACGAATCCAATGCCCATGCTAAGCTAGCTCAATTTTCTATATTGTGACAAAATTTGGGACCGAAGTAAATACAACAAAGCGTCCAATTAATCCAGACAATCTCAAACTGCGTGATGCCATACATTATTCTTCATTTATAAGCTTTTACTTAATGAGCACCAATGATCAGGTTAGAATGATCATTCTAACTGGTCGATCAACTTGACATGTCTGCACTAAATCGTCCATAACTTTTGATTTAGAGCTCAGAATAACACAAATCCAATGACCAAGCTATCTCAATTTTCTATACTGTGACAAAATTTGAGACCTAAATAGATACGACAAAACGTCCAAGCAATCCAATCTATCCAAACTACTTGATGCCATGCATTATGATTCATTTATAAGCCTTTACTTAATGAGCAACAATTACCTGTTTGGAATGATCACTTTAACTAGGCAATCAACTTGACATGTCCACAATAAATCATTTATAACTTTTGATTTAGAGATCAGAATGACACGAATCCAATGCCCACGTTAATCTAGCTCAATTTTCTATATTTTGAAATAACTGAAGAAAAAATAGAGATGACAAAGCGTCCATGTAATCCAATCTATCCAAACTACTTGATGCCATGCTTTATGCTTCATTTATAAGCCTTTACTTAATGAGCACCAATTATCTGTTTAGAATGATCACTTTAACTGGCCACTCAATTTGACATGTCCGAATTAAATCGTCCATAACTTTTGATTTAAAGCTCAGAATGACACGAATCTAATGCCCACGTTAAGGTACCTCAATTTTCTATATTTTAACAAAATTTGAGACATAAATATATACGAAAAAGTGTCCAACTAATCCAATCTATCCAAAACTGTGTGATGCCATGCATTATGGTTCATTTATAAGCCTTTACACAATGAGAACCAACACTCAGTTTAGAATGATCATTTTAACTGATCGATCAAGTTCACATGTTTGCACTAAATAGTCCATAACTTTTTAATTAATTGCTGAGAATGCCCACATTAAGCAAGTTCAATTTTCTATATTGTGACAAAATTTTAAGCAGAATTAGATACGACAAAGCGTTCAAGTAATATTATATAACCCAAACTGTGTGATGCCATCCATTATGCTTCATTTATAAGCTTTTACTCAATGAGCACCAGTGATCAGTTTAGAATGAGCACTTTAACTAGCCCATTAACTTGACATGTCCGCACTAAATCGTCCATAACTTTTGATTTAGAGCTCAGAATGAAACGAATCCAATGCCCACATTAAGCTAGCTCAATTTTCTAGATTGTGACAAAATTTGAAACTGAAATATATATGAAAATGCGTCCAAGTAATCCAATCCATCCTAAAATTGTGTGATGCCATGCATTATGCTTCATTTATAAGCTTTTACACAATGAAAACCAATTATCAGTTCAAAATAATCACTTTAACTGGCTGATCAACTTAACATGTCTGAACTAAATCATCCTTAACATTTGATTTATAGATAAGAATGACATGAATCCAATGGCCATGTTAAGCTAGCTCAATTTTCTATATTGTGACAAAATTTGAGACAGGAATAGGTACGACAAAGCGGCCAAGTAATCCAATCCATTTCAAACTACGTGATGCGAAGAATTATTTTTCATTTACAAGCTTTTACTCAATGAGCACCAAGGATCAGTTTAGAATGATCATTTTAACAGGCCGCTTGTCATGTCTGCACTAAATCATCCATAACTTTTTATTTATAGCTCGGAATGATACGCATCCAATGCGCACATTAAGATAGGTCAATTTTCTATATTGTGACAAAATTTGAAACATAATTAGATATGACAAAGCGTCTGAGTAATACAATGTATCCCAAACTGTGTGATGCCGTGCATTATGCTTCATTTATAAGCCTTCACTCAATGAGCACCTATGTTCAGTTTATAATGATCACTTTAACTGGCCGATCAACTTGACATGTCCGCACTAAATCGTCATTAACTTTTGATTTAGAGCTCAGAATGATACAATCCAATTCCCACATTAAGCAAGCTAAATTTTCTATATTGGGACTAAATTTGACATAGAAATATGTACGACAAAACGTCGAAGTAATGGAATCCATCCCAAACTGCGTGATGCCATGCATTTTTTTCATTTAAAAGCTACTACTCAATGGGCACCAATGATTAGTTTAGAATGATCATTTAAACTGGCCGATCAACTTGACATGTCTGCACTAAATTGTCAATAACTTTTGATTTATAACTCAAAATGACACGAATCCACTTCCCACATTAAGCTAGTTCCATTTTCTATATTGCGATAAAGTTTGAGACATGACTAGATAAGACAAATCTATCCCAAACTGCGTGATGTCATGCATTATGGTTCATTTATTAGCCTTTACTCAATGAGCACCAATGATTATTTTAGAATGACAACTTTAACTGGCCAGTAACCTTGACATGTATGCACTAAATCATCTGTGAATTTTTGGTTAGAGCTTAGAATGACACGAATTCAATGGCCTCGTTAAACTAGCTCAATTTTCAATATTCTGACAAAATTCGACACAGAAATATATACGACAATGTGTCCAAGTAATCTAATCCATCACAAACTGCGTGATATCATGCATTATTTTTCATTTATAAGCTTTTACTCAATGATCACCAATGATCAGTTTAGAATGATCATTTTAACTGGCTGATCAAGTTGTCATGTATGCTCTAAATCGTCCATAACTTTTGATTTATAGCTCAGAATGATACGAATCCAATGCCCGCATTAAGCTAGTTCAATTTTCTATATTGTGATAAAATTTAAAACAAAAGTAGAAACGACAAATCTCCCAAGTAATCCTATATAACCCAAACTGCGTGATGCCATGCATTATTCTTCATTTATAAGCTTTTACTCAATGCGCACCAATGATCAGTTTAGAATGATCATTTTAACTGGCCGATCAACATGACATGTCTGCACTAAATTGTCCATAACTTTTAGTTTATAGCTTAAAATGACACGAATCCAATGCCCACATTAAACTAGTTCAATTTACTATATTGTGACAAAATTTGAAACAAAACTAGATACGACAAAGCGTCCATGTAATCTATCCAAACTACTCGCTCCCATGCTTTATGCTTCATTTTAAGCCTTTACTTAATAGTACCAATGATTTGCTTGAAATGATCACTTTAACTGGCCACTCAACTTGACATGTCCACACTAAATCATCTATAACTTTTGATTTAGATATCAGAATGCACGAATCTAATGCCCTTGTTAAACTAGCTCAATTGTCTATATTTTAAAAAAAATTTGAGACAACAATAGAGATGACAAAGCATTCAAGTAATCCAATCCAAACTAACTTATGTCATGCTTTATGCTTCATTTATAAGCCTTTACTTAATGAGCACAAATTATCTGTTTAGAATGATCACTTTAATTGGCCACTCAACTTGACATGTACGCACTAAATCGTCTGTAACTTTTGATTTAGAGCTCAGAATGACACGAATCCAATGCCCACTTAAGGTAGCTCAATTTTCTATTGTGTAAAAAAATTTGAGACATGAATAGATACGACAAAACATCCAAGTAATCCAATCTATCCAAAATTGTGTGATGCCATGCATTATGCTTCATTTATAAGATTTTACTCAATGTGAACCAATGATCAGTTTAGAATAATAACTTTAACTGGCTGATCAACTTGACATGTCCGCACTAAATCATCCTTAACATTTGATTTAGAGCTCAGAATAACACGAATCCAATGCCGATGTTAAGCTAGCTCAATTTTATATATTGTGACAAAATTTGAGACATAAATAGATACGATAAAGCATCCAAGTAATCCAGTGCATCCCAAACTGTGTGATGCCATGCATATTTCTTTATTTATATGCCTTTACTCAATGAGCACCAAGGATATGTTTAGAATGATCATTTTAACTGGCCGATCAACTTGACATGTCTTCACTAAATTCTCCATAACTTTTGATTTATAGCTCAGAACTACACGAATCCAATGCCCACATTATGCTAGTTCAGTTTTCTATATTGTGACAAAATTTGAGACAGAACTAGATACTACAAAACGTCCAAGTAATCCAATCCATCAAAACTACTTGATGCCATGGTTTATGCTTCATTTTTAAGGCTTTACTTAATGAAAACCAATTACCTGTTTAGAATGATCACTTTAAGTAGGCACTCAACTTGAGATGTCCACACTAAATCGTTCGTAACATTTGATTTAGAACTCAAATTGACACGAATCCAATGTCCACGTTAAGCTAGCTCAATTTTCTATATTTTGACAAAAATGGAAGATAAAATAGAGACGACAAAGCGTCCAAGTAATCCAATCTATCCAAACTACTTGATGCGATGCTTTATGCTTCATTTATTAGCCTTTACTTAATGAGCACCAATGATCTCTTTAGAATTATCACTTTAACTGGCCATTCAATTTGACATATCCGAACTAAATCATTTATAACTTTTTATTTAAAGCTCTGAATGACACGAGTCCAATGCCGATGTTAAGGTGCCTCAATTTTTTATATTGTAACAAAATTTGAGACATAAATATATACGACAAAGCGTCCAAGTAATCCAATCTATCCAGAACTGTGTGATGCCATGCATTATGGTTCATTTATAAGCATTTACACAATGAGAACCAACGATCAGTTTAGAATGATCTTTTTAACTAATCGATCAACTTGACATTTTTGCACTAAATTGTCCATAACATTTTTATTTATAGCTGAAAATGACACGAATCCAATGCCCACATTAAGCAAGTTCAATTTTCTATATTGTGACAAAATTTGAAACAGAACTACATACAACAAAGCTTCCAAGTAATCATATATAACCCAAACTGTGTGATGCCATCCATTTTGCTTCATTTATAAGCCTTTACTCAATGAGCACCAATGATCATGTTACAATGATCACTTACACTAGCCCATCAAATTGACATGTCTGCACTAAAGCTTCTGTCAGTTTTGATTTAGCGTTCAATATTAAACGAATCGAATGCCCACGATAAGGTAGCTCAATTTTCTATATTCTGACAAATTTGAGACAGAAACAGAGACGAAAAAGCATCCAAGTAACCCAATCTATTAAAAACTGTGCGATGCCATGCATTATGCTTCATTTATTAGCCTTTACTCAATGAGCACTAGTGATCAATTTAGAATGATCACTTTAACTGGCCGATTAACTTAACATGTCTGCACTAAATCGTCCGTAACTTTTGTTTTATAGCTCAGAATCACACGAATCCAATGCCCACGATAAGTTAGATCAATTTTCTATATTGTGACAAATTCGGAGATAGAAATAGATATAACAAAGCGTCCAAGTAATCCACTACATCCCAAAGTGCTTTATGATTCATTTAGAAACCTTTATTTAATGAGCACCAATGACAAGTTTAGAATGATCACTTTAAATGGCCGATCAACTTGACATGTACGCACTAAATCCTCCGCAACTTTAGATTTAGATTTCCGAATGACACGAATCCAATTCCCACATTAAGCTAGCTCAATTTTCTATATTGTGACAAAATTTGAAACAGAAATAGATTCAACAAGGCATCCAAGTAATTCAGTACATCCTAAACTGCGTGATGCAATGCATTATTCTTCTTTTATAAGCTTTTACTCAACAAGCACCAACGATCAGTTTGGAATGATCATTTTAACTAATCGATCAACTTGACGTGTCTGCACTAAATCGTCCATGACTTTTGATTTATAGCTGAGAATGACAAGAATCCAATGCCCACATTAAGCAAGTTCAATTTTCTATATTGTGACAAAATTTGAAAGAAAACTAGATACAACAAAACGTCCAAGTAATCATAGATAACCGAAACTGTGTGATGCCATGCGTTATGGTTCATTTAAAAGCTTTTACTCAATAATCATCAATGATCAGTTTAGAATGATCCCTTTAACTAGCCATCAACTTGACATGTCCCCACTAAATCGTCCGTAACTTTTGATTTATAACTCTGAATGAAACGAATCCAATGCCCACGTTAATCTGGCTCAAGTTTCTATATTTTTGAAAAAATTTGAGATAGAAAAAGAGACGACCAAGCGTCCAAGTAATCCAATTTATCCAAAATTGTGCGATACCATGAATTATACTTCATTTATAAGCCTTTACTCAATGAGCACCAGTGATCAATTTAGAATGATCACTTTAACTAGCCGACCAACTTGACATGTTTGCAGTAAATCGTCCGTAACTTTTGATTGCTAGCTCAGAATGACACGAATCCAATGCCCACTTTAATCTAGCTCAATTTTCTATATTGTGACAAAATTTGAGATAGAAATAGATACGACAAATCATCCAAGTAATTCAATCCATCCCAAACTGCGTAATGCCATGCATCATTTTTCATTTATAAGCTTTTACTCAATGAGCACCAAGGATTAGTTTAAAATGATCATTTTAACTAGTCGATTAAATTGACATGACTGCACTATATCGTCCATAGCTTTCGATTTATAGCTCAGAATGGCACGAATAAATTCCCACATTATGCTAGTTTAATTTTCTATATTGTGAAAAAATTTGAGATAGAACAAGATATGACAAAGCGTCCAAGTAATGATATCTATCCCAAACTACGTGATGCCTTGCATTATAAGCATTTACTCAATGAGCACCAATGATCAGTTTAGAATGATCACTTTAAATAGCCGATAAACTTGACATGTCCGTACAAAATCTTCGGTAATTTTTGATTTAGAGCTCAGAAATGACACAAATCCAATGCTCACGTCATGCTAATTCAATTTTCTATATTATGACAAAATTTGAAACAGAACTAGATACGACAAGGCATCAAAGTAATCCAATCTATCCCAAACTGTGTGTTGCCATGCTTTATACTTCATTTATAAGCCATTACTTAATGAGCACCGATGATCAGTATAGAATTATCACTTTTACTAGCCGATCAACTTGACATGTCCGCACTAAATCGTGTGTAACTTTCGATTTAGAGCTCAGCGTGACACGAATCCAATGTTCACGTTAAGCTAGCTCAAATTTCTATATTGTGACAAATTTTGAGGTAGAAATAGATTCGACAAAGCGTCCAAGTAATCCAATCCACCCCAATCTGTGTGATCTCATGCATTATTTTTTATTTATAAGCTTTTACTCAATGAGCACCAATGATCAGTATAGAATGATCATTTTAACTGGCCGATCAACTTGACATGTGTGCCCTAAATCGTCCATAACTTTTTGTTTATAGTAGAGAATGACACGAATCCAATGCCCACATTAAGCTAGTTCAATTTTCTATATTGTGACAAAATATGAACAAAACTAGATGCGACAAGGCTCCCAAGTAATCCAATCTATCCCGAACTACGTAATGCCATGCTTTATGGTTCATTTATAAACCTTTATTTAATGAGCACCAGTGACAAGTTTCAAATGATCACTTTAAATGGCCGATCAACTAGACATGTCCGCCGTAAATCGTCCGTAAGTGTTCGTTTAGAGCTCGGAATGACATGAATCCAATGCCCACGATAAGCTAGCGCAATTTTCTATATTGTGAGAAAATTGAGACGTTAATAGATACGACAAAGTGTCCAAGTAATACAGTCCATCCCAAACTGCGTGATGCCATGCATTATTCTTCATTTATAAGGTTTTACGCAACGAGCACCAACGATCAGTTTAAAATGATCATTTTAACTGATCGATCAACTTGACCTGTCTGTAATAAAATCGTCCATAACTTTTGATTTATCGCTGCGACACGAATCCAATACACACATTAAGCAATTTCAAATTTCTATATTGTGATAGTATTTGAGCCAGAACAAGATTGGAAACAGCATCCAAGTAATCCAATCTATCCCAAACTGCGTGATGCCGTGCATTATGCTCCATTTATAAGCCTTTACTCAATGAGGACCAATGATCAGTTTAGATAGATCACTTTAAGTAGCCGATCAACTAGTCATGCCCGCACTGAATCGTTCGTAACTTTTGATTTAGAGCTCAAAATTACAGAAATCCAATGCTCACGTCAAGCTAGTTCAATTTTATATATTATTAAAAAATTTGAAACAGAACTAGATACGACAAAGCGTCCAAGACATCCTACTATCCCAAACTGCGTGATGCCATGCATTATACTTCATTTATAGCCTTTACTCAATTAGCACCAATCATGATCATCTTAGATTGATCACTTTAACTGTCCGATGAACTTGACATATCCGCATTAAGTCGTCCGTAACTTTTGATTTAGATCTTAGAGTGACAAGAATCCAATGCCCACGTCAAGCTAGCTCAATATTTTATATTGCGACAAAATTTGAGACATAAATAGATACGAAAAACCATCCAAGTAATCCAGTCCATCCCAAACTGCGTGATGCAATGCATTATTCTTCATTTATAGGCCTTTACTCAATGAGCACCAATGATCAGTTTAGAATGATCATTTTAACTGGCCGATCAACTTGACATGTGATATTAAATTGTCCATAACTTTTGAATTATAGCTCATAACGACACGAATCCAGTGCCACGTTAATCTAGTTAAATTTTCTATATTGTGACAAAATTTGAGACAAAACTAGATACAACAAAGCGTCCAAGTAATCCAATCTATCCCAAACTACGTGATGCCATTCATTATTCTTCATTTATAAGCATTTACTCAATGAGCACCAATGATCAGTTTAGAATGATCATTTTTACTTGCCGATCAACTTTATAACTCTGCACTAAATCGTCCATAACTTTTGATTTATAGCTGAGAATGACAAGAATCCAATGCCCACATTAAGCATGTTCAATTGTTTATATTGTGACAAAATTTGAAAGAAAACTAGATACAACAAAACGTCCAAGTAATCATAGATAACCCAAACTGTGTGATGCCATGCATTATGGTTCATTTAAAAGCTTTTACTCAATAATCACCAATGATCAGTTTAGAATGATCCCTTTAACTAGCCATCAATTTGACATGTCCCCACTAAATCGTCCGTAACTTTTGATTTATAACTCTGAATGAAACGAATCCAATGCCCACGTTAATCTAGCTCAAGTTTCTATATTTTTGAAAACAATTTGAGATAGAAAAAGAGATGACCAAGCGTCCAAGTAATCCAATTTATCCAAAATTATGCGATACCATGAATTATGCTTCATTTATAAGCCTTTAATCAATGAGCACCAGTGATCAATTTAGAATGATCACTTTAACTAGCCGACCAACTTGACATGTTTGCAGTAAATCGTCCGTAACTTTTGATTAATAGCTCAGAATGACACGAATCCAATGCCCACTTTAATCTACTCCATTTTCTATATTGTGACAAAATTTGAGATAGAAATAGATACGACAAATCGTCCAAGTAATTCAATCCATCCCAAACTGCGTGATGCCATGCATTATTTTTCATTTATAAGCTTTTACTCAATGAGCACCAAGGATCAGTTTAAAATGATCATTTTAACTAGTCGATTAAATCGACATGACTGCACTATATCGTCCATAGCTTTTGATTTATAGCTCAGAATGACACGAATAAATTCCCACATTATGCTAGTTTAATTTTCTATATTGTGAAAAAATTTGAGATAGAACAAGATATGACAAAGCGTCCAAGTAATCATATCTATCCCAAACTAGGTGATGCCTTGCATTATAAGCATTTCCTCAATGAGCACCAATGATCAGTTTAGAATGATCACTTTAACTAGCCGATAAACTTAACATGTCCGTAAAAAATCTTCCGTAATTTTTGATTTAGAGCTCAGAAATGACACAAATCCAATGCTCACATCAAGCTAATTCAATTTTCTATATTATGACAAAATTTGAAACAGAAGTAGATAGGACAAGGCATCAAAGTAATCCAATCTATCCCAAACTGCATGTTGCCATGCTTTATACTTCATTTATAAGCCTTTACTTAATGAGCACCGATGATCAGTATAGAATTATCACTTTAACTAGCCGATCAACTTGACATGTCCGCACTAAATCGTCCGTAACTTTTGATTTAGAGCTCAGCCTGACACGAATCCAATGTCCACGTTAAGCTTGCTCAAATTTGTATATTGTGACAAATTTTGAGGTAGAAATAGATTCGACAAAGCGTCCAAGTAATCCAATCCACCCCAATTTGTGTGATGTCATGCATTATTTTTTATTTATAAGCTTTAACTCAATGAGCACCAATGATCAGTTTAGAATGATCATTTTAACTGGCCGATCAACTTGACATGTGTGCCCTAAATCGTCCATAACTTTTTGTTTATAGTAGAGAATGACACGAATCCAATGCCCACATTAAGCTAGTTCAATTTTCTATATTGTGACAAAATATGAAACAAAACTAGATACGACAAAGCTCCCAAGTAATCCAATCTATCCCAAACTACGTAATGCCATGCTTTATGCTTCATTTATAAACCTTTATTTAATGAGCACCAGTTACCAGTTTCAAATGATCACTTTAAATGGCCGATCAACTAGATATGTCTGCCGTAAATCGTCCATAAGTGTTGGTTTAGAGCTTGGAATGACACGAATCCAATGCCCACGATAAGCTAGCGCAATTTTCTATATTGTGAGAAAATTGAGACATTAATAGATACGACAAAGCATCCAAGTAATCCAGTCCATCTCAAACTGCGTTATGCCATGTATTATTCTTCATTTATAAGGTTTTACGCAACGAGCACCAACGATCAGTTTAAAATGATCATTTTAACTGATCGATCAACTTGACATGTCTGTAATAAATCGTCCATAACTTTTGATTTATTGCTGCGAATAACACGAATCCAGTACACACATTAAGCAATTTCAATTTTCTATATTGTGATAATATTTGAGCCAGAACAAGATACGAAACAGCATCCAAGTAATCCAATCTATCCCAAACTGTGTGATGCCGTGCATTATGCTCCATTTATAATCCTTTACTCAATGAGGACCAATGATCAGTTTAGATAGATCACTTTAAGTAGCCGATCAACTAGTCATGCCGGCACTAAATCATTCGTAACTTTTGATTTAGAGCTCAAAATGACAGAAATCCAATGCTCACGTCAAGCTAGTTCAATTTTATATATTATTAAAAAAATTTGAAACAGAACTAGATACGACAAAGCATCCAAGACATCCTACTATCCCAAACTGCGTGATGCCATGCATTATACTTCATTTATAGCCTTTACTAAATTAGCACCAATCATGATCAGCTTAGATTGATCACTTTAACTGTCCGATCAACTTGACATATCCGCATTAAGTCGTCCGTAACTTTTGATTTAGATCTTAGAGTGACAAGAATCTAATGCCCACGTCAAGCTAGCTCAATATGTTATATTGTGACAAAATTTGAGACATAAATAGATACAAAAAACCATCCAAGTAATCCAGTCCATCCCAAACTGCGTGATGCAATGCACTATTCTTCATTTATAAGCCTTTACTCAATGAGCACCAATGATCACTTTAGAATGATCATTTTAGCTGGCCGATCAACTTGACATGTGATATTAAATTGTCCATAACTTTTGAATCATAGCTCATAACGACACGAATCCAGTGCCATGTTAATCTAGTTAAATTTTCTATATTGTGACAAAACTAGATACAACAAAGCGTCCAAGTAATCCAATCTATCACAAACTACGTGATGCCATTCATTATTCTTCATTTATTAGCATTTACTCAATGAGCACCAATGATCAGTTTAGAATGATCATTTTTACTGGCCGATCAACTTGATAACTTTGCACTAAATCATCCATAACTTTTGATTTATAGCTGAGAATGACAAGAATCCAATGCCCACATTAAGGAAGTTCAATTTTCTATATTGTGACAAAATTTGAAAGAAAACTATATACAACAAAACGTCCAAGTAATCATAGATAACTCAAACTGTGTGATGCCATGCATTATGGTTCATTTAAAAGCTTTTACTCAATAATCACCAATGATCAGTTTAGAATAATCCCTTTAACTAGCCATCAACTTGACATGTCTCCACTGAATCGTCCGTAACTTTTGATTTATAACTCTGAATGAAACGAATCCAATGCCCACGTTAATCTAGCTCAAGTTTCTATATTTTTGAAAAAATTTGAGATAGAAAAAGGGACGACCAAGCGTCCAAGTAATCCAATTTATCCAAAATTGTGCGATATCATGAATTATGCTTCATTTATAAGCCTTTACTCAATGAGCACCAGTGATCAATTTAGAATGATCACTTTAACTAGCCGACCAACTTGACATGTTTGCAGTAAATCGTCCGTAACTTTTGATTGATAGCTCAGAATGACACGAATCCAATGCCCACTTTAATCTAGCTCAATTTTCTATATTGTGACAAAATTTGAGATAGAAATAGATACGACAAATCGTCCAAGTAATTCAATCCATCCCAAACTGCGTGATGCCATGCATTATTTTTCATTTATAAGCTTTTACTCAATAAGCACCAAGGATCAGTTTAAAACGATCATTTTAACTAGTTGATTAAATCGACATGACTGCACTATATCGTCCATAGCTTTCGATTTATAGCTCAGAATGGCACGAATAAATTCCCACATTATGCTAGTTTAATTTTCTATATTGTGAAAAAATTTGAGATAGAACAAGATATGACAAAGCGTCCAAGTAATCATATCTATCCAAAACTACGTGATGCCTTCCATTATAAGCATTTACCCAATGAGAACCAATGATCAGTTTAGAATGATCACTTTAACGAGCCAATAAACTTGACATGTCCGTACAAAATCTTCGGTAATTTTTTATTTAGAGCTCAGAAATGACACAAATCCAATGCTCACGTCAAGCTAATTCAATTTTCTATATTATGACAAAATTTGAAACAGAACTAGATAGGACAAGGCATCAAAGTAATCCAATCTATCCCAAACTGCGTGTTGCCATGCATTATACTTCATTTATAAGCCTTTACTTAATGAGCACCGATGATCAGTATAGGATTATCACTTAAATAGCCGATCAACTTGACATATCCGCACTAAATCGTCCGTAACTTTTGATTTAGAGCTCAGCGTGACACGTATCCAATGTCCACGTTAAGCTAGCTCAAATTTCTATATTGTGACAAATTTTGAGGTAGAAATAGATTCGACAAAGCGTCCAAGTAATCCAATCCACCCCAATCTGTGTGATGTCATGCATTATTTTTTATTTATAAGCTTTTACTCAATGAGCACCAATGATCAGTTTAGAATGATCATTTTAACTGGCCGATCAACTTGACATGTGTGCCCTAAATCTTCCATAACTTTTTGTTTATAGTAGAGAATGACACGAATCCAATGCCCACATTAAGCTAGTTCAATTTTCTATATTGTGACAAAATACGAAACAAAACTAGATACGACAAAGCTCCCAAGTAATCCAATCTATCCCGAACTATGTAATGCCATGCTTTATGCTTCATTTATAAACCTTTATTTAATGAGCACCAGTGACCACTTTCAAATGATCACTTTAAATGGCCGATCAACTAGACATGTCCGCCGTAAATCGTCTGGAAGTGTTGGTTTAGAGCTCGGAATGACACGAATCCAATGCCCACGATAAGCTAGCGCAATTTTCTATATTGTGAGAAAATTGAGACATTAATAGATACGACAAAGCGTCCAAGTAATCCAGTCCATCCCAAACTGCGTGATGCCATGCATTATTCTTCATTTATAAGGTTTTACGCAACGAGCACCAACGATCAGTTTAAAATGATCATTTTAACTGATCGATCAACTTGACATGTCTGTAATAAAATCGTCCATAACTTTTGATTTATCGCTGCGAATAACACGAATCCAATACACACATTAAGCAATTTCAATTTTGTATATTGTGATAATATTTGAGCCAGAACAAGATCAAAACATCATCCAAGTAATCCAATCTATCCCAAACTGTGTGATGCCGTGCATTATGCTCTATTTATAATCCTTTACTCAATGAGGACCAATGATCAGTTTAGATAGATCACTTTAAGTAGCCGATCAACTAGTCATGCCCGCACTCAATCGTTCGTAACTTTTGATTTAGAGCTCAAAATGACAGAAATCCAATGCTCACGTCAAGCTAGTTCAATTTTATATATTATTAAAATATTTGAAACAGAACTAGATACGACAAGGCGTCCAAGACATCCTACTATCCCAAACTGCGTGATGCCATGCATTATACTTCATTTATAGCCTTTACTCAATTAGCACCAATCATGATCAGCTTAGATTGATCACTTTAACTGGCCGATCAACTTGACATATCCGCATTAAATCATCCGTAACTTTTGATTTAGATCTTAGAGTGACAAGAATCTAATGCCCACGTCAAGCTAGCTCAATATTTTATATTGTGACAAAATTTGAGACATAAATAGATACAAAAAACAATCCAATTAATCCAGTCCATCCCAAACTGCGTGATACAATGCATTATTCTTCATTTATAAGCCTTTACTCAATGAGCACCAATGATCAGTTTAGAATGATCATTTTAACTGGCCGATCAACTTGACATGTGATATTAAATTGTCCATAACTTTTAAATTATAGCTCATAATGACACGAATCCAATGCCACGTTAAGCTAGTTAAATTTTCTATATTGCGACAAAATTTGAGACAAAACTAGATACAACAAAGCGTCCAAGTAATCCAATCTATCCCAAACTACGTGATGTCATTCATTATTCTTCATTTATAAGCATTTACTCAATGAGCATCAATGATCAGTTTAGAATGATCATTTTACTGGCCGATCAACTTGATAACTCTGCACTAAACCGTCCATAACTTTTGATTTATAGGTAAGAATGACAAGAATCCAATGCCCACATTAAGCAAGTTCAATTTTCTATATTGTGACAAAATTTGAAAGAAAACTAGATACAACAAAACGTCCAAGTAATCATAGATAACCCAAACTGTGTGATGCCATGCATTATGGTTCATTTAAAAGCTTTTACTCAATAATCACCAATGATCTGTTTAGAATGATCCCTTTAACTAGCCATCAACTTGACATGTCCCCACTAAATCATCCATAACTTTTGATTTATAACTCTGAATGAAACGAATCCAATGCCCACATTAATCTAGCTCAAGTTGCTATATTTTTGAAAATATTTGAGATAGAAAAAGAGACGACCAAGCGTCCAAGTAATCCAATTTATCCAATATTGTGCGATACCATGAATTATGCTTCATTTATAAGCCTTTACTCAATGAGGACCATTGATCAATTTAGAATGATCACTTTAACTAGCCGACCAACTTGACATGTTTGCAGTAAATCGTCCATAACTTTTTATTAACAGCTCAGAATGACACGAATCCAATGCCCACTTTAATCTTACTCAATTTTCTATATTGTGACAAAATTTGAGATAGAAATAGATACGACAAATCGTCCAAGTAATTCAATCCATCCCAAACTGCGTGATGCCATGCATTATTTTTCATTTATAAGCTTTTACTCAATGAGCACCAATGATCAGTTTAAAATGATCATTTTAACTAGTCAATTAAATTGACATGACTGCACTATATCGTCCATAGGTTTCGATTTATAGCTCAGAATGACACGAATAAATTCCCACATTATGCAAGTTTAATTTTCTATATTGTGAAAAAATTTGAGATAGAATAAGATATGACAAAGCGTCCAAGTAATCATATCTATCCAAAACTACGTGATTCCTTGCATTATAAGCATTTACTCAATGAGCACCAATGATCAATTTAGAATGATCAATTTAACTAGCCGATAAACTTGACATGTCCGTACAAAATCTTCCGTAATTTTTGATTTAGATTTCAGAAATGAAACAAATCCAATGCTCATGTCAAACTAATTCAATTATCTATATTATGACAAAATTTGAAACAGAACTAGATATGACAAGGCATCAAAGTAATCCAATCTATCCCAAACTGCGTGTTGCCATGCTTTATACTTCATTTATAAGCCTTTACTTAATGAGCACCGATGATCAGTATAGAATTATCACTGTAACTAGCCAATCAACTTGACATGTCCGCACTAAATCGTCCGTAACTTTTGATTTAGAGCTCAGCGTGACAAGAATCCAATGTCCACGTTAAGCTAGCTCAAATTTCTACATTGTGACAAATTTTGAGGTAGAAATAGATTCGACAAAGCGTCCAAGTAATCCAATCCACCCCAATCTGTGTGATGTCATGGATTATTTTTTATTTATAAGCTTTTACTCAATGAGCACCAATGATCAGTTTAGAATGATCATTTTAACTGGCCGATCAACTTGACATGTGTGCCCTAAATCGTCCATAACTTTTTGTTTATAGTAGAGAATGACACGAATCCAATGCCCAAATTAAGCTAGTTCAATTTTCTATATTGTGACAAAATATGAAACAAAACTAGATACGACAAAGCTCCCAAGTAATCCAATCTATCCCAAACTACGTAATGCCATGCTTTATGCTTCATTTATAAACCTTTTTTAATGAGCACCAGTGACCAGTTTCAAATGATCACTTTAAATGGCCGATCAACTAGACATGTCCGCCGTAAATCGTCCGTAAGTGTTGGTTTAGAGCTCGGAATGACACGAATCCAATGCCCACGATAAGCTAGCGCAATTTTCTATATTGTGAGAAAATTGAGACATTAACATATACGACAAAGTGTCCAAGTAATCCAGTCCATCCCAAACTGCATGATGCCATGCATTATTCTTCATTTATAAGGTTTTACGCAACGAGTACCAACGATCAGTTTAAAATGATCATTTTAACTGATCGATCAACTTGACATATCTGTAATAAATCGTCCATAACTTTTTATTTATCGCTGCGAATAACACGAATCCAATACACACATTAAGCAATTTCAATTTTCTATATTGTGATAATATTTGAGCCAGAACAAGATACGAAACAGCATCCAAGTAATCCAATCTATCCCAAACTGCGTGATGCCGTGCATTATGCTCCATTTATAAGCATTTACTCAATGAGGACCAATGATCAGTTTAGATAGATCACTTTAAGTAGCCGATCAACTAGTCATGCCCGCACTAAATCGTTCGTAACTTTTGATTTAGAGCTCGAAATGACAGAAATCCAATGCTCACGTCAAGCTAGTTCAATTTTATATATTATTAAAAATTTTGAAACAGAGCTAGATACGACAAAGCGTCCAAGACATCCTACTATCCCAAACTGCGTGATGCCATGCATTATACTTCATTTATAGCCTTTACTCAATTAGCACCAATCATGATCAGCTTAGATTGATCACTTTAACTTGCCGATCCACTTGACATATCCGCATTAAATCGTCCGTAACTTTTTATTTAGATCATAGAGTGACAAGAATCAAATGCCCACGTCAAGCTAGCTCAATATTTTATATTGTGACAAAATTTGAGACATAAATAGATACGAAAAACCATCCATGTAATCCAGTCCATCCAAAACTGCGTGATGCAATGCATTATTCTTCATTTATAAGCCTTTACTCAATGAGCACCAATGATCAGTTTAGAATGATCATTTTAACTGGCCGATCAACTTGACATGTGATATTAAATTGTCCATAACTTTTGAATTATAGCTCATAATGACACGAATCCAATGCCACGTTAAGCTAGTTAAATTTTCTATATTGTGACAAAATTTGAGACAAAACTAGATACAACAAAGCGTCCAAGTAATCCAATCTATCCCAAACTACGTGATGCCATTCATTATTCTTCATTTATAAGCATTTACTCAATGAGCACCGGTGATCAGTTTAGAATGATCATTTTTATTGGCCGATCAACTTGATAACTCTGCACTAAATCGTCCATAACTTATTATTTATAGCTGAGAACGACACAAATCCAATGCCCATGTTAAGCTAGTTCAATTTTCAATATTGTGACGAAATTTGAGACAGAACAAGATACGACAAAGCGTCCAAGTAATCCAATCCATCCTAAACTGCATGTTGCCATGCATTATTCTTCATTTATAAACCTTTAGTCAATGAGCACCAATGATCAGTTTAGAATGAATAGTTTAACTGGCCGATCAACTTGACATGTCGGCACAAAATCCTCCATAACATTTTATTTATGGCTCAGAACGACACGAATCCAATGCCCACATTAAGCTATTTCAATTTTATATATTGTGATAAAGTTTGAGACAAAACTAGATACGACAAAACATCCAAGTAATCCAATATATCCCAAACTCCGTGATGCCATGCATTTTGTTTCATTTATAAGCCCTTAGTCAATGAGCACCAATGATAAGTTCAGATTAATCATATTAACTGGCTGATCAACTTGACATGCCGATCAACTTGTCATCTTTGCACTAAATCATATTATGACAAAAAAAATTTCATTTATAAGCTTTTACTCAGTGAGCACCAATGATCATTTTAAAATGATCATTTTAACTATCCGATCAACTTGTCATGTCTGCACTAAATCGTCCATGATTTTTTATTTATAGCTCAGAATGATACGAACTAATGTCCACATCAAGCTATTTCATGCTCATTGAATAAAGGCTTATAAATCAAGCATAATGCATGACATCACGCAGTTTGGGGTAGATTGGATTTTTTGGACGCTTTTTCGCATCTAGTTCTGTTAAAAATTTTCTCACAATGTATAAAATTGGCCAATAAATTTGACATTTCCGCACTAAATCGTACGTAACTTTTTATTTAGAGCTCAAGATGAAACCATCCAATGCAAACGTTAAGCTAGCTGACCTTTCTATACTGTGACAAAATTTGACACATAAATAGATAAGAGAAACCATCAAAGTAATCTATTCCATCCCAAACTGTGTGATGCCATGCATTATTATTCATTTATAAGCCTTTACTCAATGAGCACCAATGATCAGTTTAGAATGATCATTTTAACTGTCCAATGAACTAACATGTTTGCACTAAATCGTCCATAACTTTTTATTTATAGCTAAGAACGACACTAATCAAATGCCCACATTAAGCTAGTTCAATTTTCTATATTGTGACAAGTTTGAGGCCGAAATAGATATGACAAAACATCCATTTTAGCCAATCTATCCCAAACTTCGTGATACCATGCTTTATGCTTCATTTAAAACCTTTTACCCAATGAACACCATTGATCAGTTAAGAATGATCATTTTAACTAGCCAATCAACTTGACATGTCTGCACTAAATCCTCCATAACATTTGATTTATAGCTCAGAATGACACAAATCCAATGCCCACATTAAGTTAGTTCAAGTTCTATATTGTGACAAAATTTGAAACAGAACTAGATACGACAAAGCGTCCAAGACATCCTACTATCCCAAACTGCGTGATGCCATGCATTATACTTCATTTATAGCCTTTACTCAATTAGCACCAATCATGATCAGCTTAGATTGATCACTTTAACTGGCCGATCAACTTGACATATCCGCATTAAATTGTCCGTAACTTTTGATTTAGATCTCAGAGTGACAAGAATCCAATGCCCACGTCAAGCTAGCGCAATTTTTTATATTGTGACAAAATTTGAGACATAAATAGATACGAAAAACCATCCAAGTAATCCAGTCCATCCCAAACTGCGTGATGCAATGTATTATTCTTCATTTATAAGCGTTTACTCAATGAGCACCAATGATCAGTTTAGAATGATCATTTTAACTGGTCGATCAACTTGACATGTGATATTAAACTGTCCATAACTTTTCAATTATAGCTCATAACGACACGAATCCAATGCCTACGTTAAGCTAGTTAAATTTTCTATATTGTGACAAAATTTGACACAAAACTTGATACAACAAAGCATCCAAGTAATCCAATCTATCCCAAACTACGTGATGCCATTCATTATTCTTCATTTATAAGCATTTACTTAATGAGCACCAATGATCAGTTTAGAATGATCATTTTCACTGGCCGATCAACTTGATAACTCTGCACTAAATCGTCCATAACTTATTATTTATAGCAAAGAACGACACAAATCCAATGCCCATGTTAAGCTATTTCAAGTTTCAATATTGTGACAAAATTTAAGACAGAACAAGATACGACAAAGCGTCCAAGTAATCCAATCTATCATAAACTGCGTGATGCCATGCATTATTCTTCATTTATAAACCTTTAGTCAATGAGCACCAATGATCAGTTTAGAATGAACAGTTTAACTGGGCGATCAACTTGACATGTCGGCACAAAATCGTTCATAACTTTTTTATTTATAGCTCAGAACGACACAATCCAATGCCCACATTAAGCCAGTTCAAGTTCTATATCGTGACAAAATTTGAAACAGAACTAGATACGACAAAGCGTCCAAGACATCCTACTATCCCAAACTGCGTGATGCCATGCATTATACTTCATTTATAGCCTTTACTCAATTAGCACCAATCATGATCAGCTTAGATTGATCACTTTAACTGGCCGATCAACTTGACATATCCGCATTGCATGGTCCGTAACTTTTGATTTAGATCTCAGAGTGACAGGAATCCAATGCCCACGTCAAGCTAGCTCAATATTTTATATTGTGACAAAATTTAAGACATAAATAGATACGAAAAACCATCCAAGTAATCCAGTCCATCCCAAACTGCAAGATGCAATGCATTATTCTTCATTTATAAGCCTTTACTCAATGAGCACCAATGATCAGTTTAGAATGATCATTTGAACTGGCCGATCAACTTGACATATCCGCATTAAATCGTCCTTAACTTTTTTTTTTAGCTCAAGATGACACGATCCAATGCAAACGTTAAGCTAGCTCAGCTTTCTATACTGTGACAAAATTTGACTCATAAATAGATAAGAGAAACCATCAAAGTAATCTATTCCATCCCAAACTGTGTGATGCCATGCATTATTATTCATTTATAAGCCTTTACTCAATGAGCAGCAAAGACCAGTTTAGAATGATCATTTTAACTGGCCGATCAACTAACATGTTTGCACTAAATCGTCCATAACTTTTTATTTATAGCTAAGAACGACACTGATCAAATGCCCACATTAAGCTAGTTCAGTTTTCTATATTGTGACAAGTTTGAGGCCAAACTAGATACGACAAAACATCCATTTTATCCAATCCATCCCAAACTTCGTGATGCCATGCTTTATGCTTCATTTAAAACCTTTTACCCAATGAACACCATTGATCACTTCAGAATGATCATTTTAACTGGCCGATCAACTTGATATGTCTGCACTAAATCCTCCATAACAATTGATTTATAGCTCAGAATGACACAAATCCAATGCCCACATTAAGCTAGTTCAAGTTCTATATTGTGACAAAATTTGAAACAGAAATAGATACGACAAAGTGTCCAAGACATCCTACTATCCCAAACTGCGTGATGCCATACATTATACTTCATTTATAGCCTTTACTCAATTAGCACCAATCATGATCAGCTTAGATTGATCACTTTAACTGGCCGATCAACTTTACATATCCGCACTAAATCGTCCGTAACCTTTGATTTAGATCTCAGAGTGACAAGAATCCAATGCCCACGTCAAGCTAGCTCAATTTTTTATATTGTGACAAAATTTGAGACATAAATAGATACGAAAAACCATCCAAGTAATCCAGACCATCCCAAACTGCGTGATGCAATGCATTATTCTTCATTTATAAGCCTTTACTCAATGAGCACCAATGATCAGTTTAGAATGATCATTTTAACTGGTCGATCAACTTGACATGTGATATTAAATTTTCCATAACTTTTGAATTATAGCTCATAACGACACGAATCCAATGGCTACGTTAAGCTAGTTAAATTTTCTATATTGAGACAAAATTTAAGACAAAAGTAGATACAACATAGTGTCCAAGTAATCCAATCTATCCCAAACTACGTGATGCCATTCATTATTCTTCATTTATAAGCATTTACTTAATGAGCACCAATAATCAGTTTAGAATGATCATTTTTACTGGCCGATCAACTTGATAACTCTGCACTAAATCGTCCATAACTTATTATTTATAGCTCAAAACGACACAAATCCAATGCCCATGTTAAGCTAGTTCAATTTTCAATATTGTGACAAAATTTAAGACAGAACAAGATACGACAAAGCGTCCAAGTAATCCAATCCATCATAACTGCATGATGCCATGCATTATTCTTCATTTATAAACCTTTAGTCAATGAGCACCAATGATCAGTTTAGAATGAACAGTTTAACTGGCCGATCAACTTGACATGTTTGCAGGAAATCGTCCATAACTTTTTATTTATAGCTAAAAACGACACGAATCCAATGTCCACATTAAGCTAGTTCAATTTTCTATATTGTGACAAAGTTTGAGACAGAACTAGATACGACAAAACACCCAAGTAATCCAATATATCTTAAACTCCGTGATGCCATGCATTTTGCTTCATTTATAAGCCTTTACTCAATGAGCACCAATGGTAAGTTCAGATTAATCATATTAACTGGCCGATCAACTTGACATGCCGATCAACTTGTCATGTTTGCACTAAATCATATTACTGCAAAACAAATTTCATTTATAAGCTTTTACTCAGTGAGCACCAATGATCATTTTAAAATGATCATTTTAACTATCCGATCAACTTGTCATGTCTGCACTAAATCGTCCATAAGATTTTATTAATAGCTCAGAATGGTACGAATCTAATGTCCACATCAAGCTCATTGAATAAAAGCTTATAAACCAAGCATAATGCATGACATCATGCAGTTTGGGGTAGATTGGATTTTTTGGACGCTTTTTCGCATCTAGTTCTGTTTCCAATTTTCTCACAATATCGAAAATTGGCCAATAAACTTGACATTTCCGCACTAAATCGTACGTAACTTTTTATTTAGAGCTCAAGATGACACGATCCAGTGCAAACATTAAGCTAGCTCAGCTTTCTATATTGTGACAAAATTTAACACATAAATAGATAAGAGAAACCATCAAAGTAATCTATTCCATCCCAAACTGTGTGATACCATGCATTATTATTCATTTATAAGCCTTTACTCAATGAGCAGCAATGATCAGTTTAGAATGATCATTTTAACTGGCCGATCAACTAACATGTTCGCACTAAATCGTCCATAACGTTTTATTTATAGCTAAGAACGACACTGATCAAATGCCTGCATTAAGCTAGTTCAATTTTCTATATTGTGACAAGTTTGAGGCCGAAATAGATACGACAAAACATCCACCTAATCCAATCTATCCCAAAATTTGTGATGCCATGCTTTATGCTTCATTTATATCCTTTTAACCAATGAACACCATTGATTAGTTAAGAATGATAATTTTAAATGGCCGATCAACTTGACATGTCTGCACTAAATCGTCCATAACATTTGATTTATAGCTCAGAATGACACAAATCCAATGCCCACATTAAGCTAGTTCAAGTTCTATATTCTGACAAAATTTGAGACAGAACTAGGTAGACAAAACGTCCAAATAATCCAATCTATCCAAAACTGCATGGTGCCATGCATTATGCTTTATTTATAGGCCTTCACTTAATGAGCACCATGATTAGTTTAGAATGCTAACTTTAACTGGCCGATCAACTTGACATGTCCGGACTAAATTGTCTGTAATTTTTGATTTAGAGCTCAAAATGACACAAGTCTAATTCCCACGTTACTATAGGTCAGTTTTCTTACTTATGACAAAATTTGAGATGGAAATAGATTTGACAAAGCGTCCAAATAATCCAATCCATCCCAAATTGTGTAATGCCATGCATTATCTTTCATTTATAAGTTTTTACTCTATGAGCACCAATGATGAGTTTAGAATCATCATTTTAACTGGCCGATCAACTTGACATGTGTGCATTAAATCATCCAAAAATTTTGATTTATAGCTCAGAATGACACAAATCCAATGCCCACATTAAGCTACGTCAATTTTCTATATTGTGACAAAGATTGAGACGGAACTAGATACTAAAAATATACACGTAATCCAATCTATCCCAAACTTCGTGATGCCATGCATTATGCTTCATTTATAAAGTTTTACTCAATGAGCACCAATGATCAGTTTCAATTAATCATATTAACAGGCCGATCAACTTGACATTTCCACACTAAATCGTGCGTAACTTTTGATTTAGAGCTCAGAATGACACATATCCAATGCCCACGTTCAGCTAGCTCAATTTTCTATATTTTGATGAAATATGAGACAAAAATAGAGACGACAAAGCGTCCATGTAATCCAATCTATTCAAACATCTTGAAGTCATACTTTATGCTTCATGTATAAGCCTCTACTTAATGTGCACCAATGATCTGTTTACAATGATCACTTTAACTGGCCACTCAACTTTACATGTCTGAACTAAATCGTCCGTAACTTTTGAATTAGAGCTTAAAATGACACGAATGCAATGCCCACATTAAGCTAGCTTAATTTTCTATATTGTGATAAAATTTGAGACAGAAATAGATACGACTAAGCGTCCAAGTAATCCAATCCATCCCAAAATGCATGATGCCATGTATTATTTGTTATTTATAAGCTTTTACTCAATGAGCACCAATGATCAGTTTACAATGATCATTTTAACTGGCTGATCAACTTGTCATGTCTGCACTAAATCGTACATAAATTTCGAATTATAGCTCAGAATAACACAAATCCAATGCCCACACAAAGCTAGTTCAATTTTCTATATTGTGACAAAATTTGAGACAAAACTAGATATGAAAAAGCATCCAAATAATCGAATCTACCCCAATCTGCGTGATGCCATGCATTATGCTTCATTCATAAACCTTTATTCAATGAGCACCAACGATCAGTTTAGAATGATAACTTTAACTGGCCGATCAACTTAACATGTCAGCACTAAATCGTATGTAACTTTTGATTTAGAGCCAGAATGACACGAATCCAATGCCCACATTACGCTAACTCAATTTTTTATATTATGAGAAAATTTGAGATAGAAATAGAAACGAAAAAGCATCCATGTTATCATATCCATCACAAATTGCGTGATGCATTGCATTATTTTTCATTTATAAGCTTTTACTCAATGAGCACCAATGATCAGTTTAAAATGATCATTTTAACTAGCCGACCAACTTGTCATGTTTGCACTAAATCTTACTTAGCTTTTTATTTATACCTTGGAATGGCATGAATCCAATATCCACGTTAAGGTAGCTCAATTTTCTATATTGTAACAAAATTTGAGACAGAACTAGATATGAAAAGCATCCAAATAATCGAATCTACCCCAATCTGCGTGATGCCATGCATTATGCTTCATTCATAAACCTTTATTCAATGAGCACCAATAATCAGTTTAGAATGATCACTTCAACTGGCCGATCAACTTAACATGTCCGCACTAAATCGTATGTAACTTTTGATTTAGAGCTCAGAATGACACGAATCCAATGCCCACATTATGCTAACTTAATTTTTTATATTATGAGAAAATTTGAGATAGAACTAGATACGATAAAGCATACAAGTAATCCAATCTATCCAAAACTGTTTGATGTCAGGCATTATGCTTAGTTTATAAGCCTTTACTCAATGAGAAACATTGATTAGTTTAGAATGATCATTTTTACTCGCCAATCAACTCGACATATTGGCACTAAATCGTCCGTAACTTTTGATTTGAAGCTCAAAATGGCACGAATCCAATGCCCACGTTAAGGTAGCTCAATTTTCTATATTGTAACAAAATTTTAGAAATCAATAGATTAGACAAGGCGTCCAAGTAATCAAATATATCCAAAATTGTGTGATTCCATGCAGTATGCTTCATTTATACGCCTTTACTCAATGAGAACCAATGATCGATTTAGAATAATCATATAAAATGGCCAATCTACTTGACATGTCCGCACTAAATCGTCCGTCAATTTTGATTTAAAGCATAGAAACACACGAATCCAATCCCAACATTAAGCATTGGATGTGAGACAGCGGAGTAGACGGGAAAGCGTCCAAGTAATCCAATCTATCAAATTGCGTGATGCTATGATTTATACTTCATTTATAACCCTTTACTTAATGAGCACCAATGCTCAGTTTAGAATGATCACTTTCACTGGCCAATCAACTTGGCATGTCCGCACTAAATCCTGCATAACTTTTGATTTATAGGTCAGAATGACACGAATCAATTGCCCACATTAAGCTAGTTCAATTTTCTATACTGTGACAAATTAGAGACAGAACTAGATTCGAAACATCGTCTAAGTAATCCGATCTATCCCAAACTGCGTGATGCCATGCATTATGCTTCATTTATAAGCCTTTACTCAATACACACCAATGATCAATTTAGAATGATCACTTTAATTGGACTATCAACTTGACATGTCTGCACTAAATTGTCTGTAACTTTTGATTTAGAACTCTGAATGACACAAATCAAATGCCGACGTTAAGGTAGCTTAATTTGAGACAGAAATAGATATGACAAAGCATCCAAGTAATCCAATCCATCCCAAACTGCATGATGCCATGCAATATTTTTCATTTATAAGCTTTTACTCAGTGAGCACCAATGATCAACTTTAACTGGTCGATCAACTTGACATGTCCCCACTAAATTGTTCTTAACTTTTGATTTAGACATCAGAATGACAAGAATCCAATGCCCACGTTAAGCTAGCTCAATTTTCTATATTTTGACATAATTTGAGGCAGAAATAGAGACGACAAAGCGTCCAAGTAATCCAATCTTTCCAAACTATTTGATGCCTTGCTTTATGCTTCATTTATAAGCCTTTACTTAATGAGCACCAATGATCAGTTTATAATGATCATTTTAACTGGCCGATAAACTTGACATGTCGGCACTAAATCGTCTGAACTTTTGATTTAGAGCTCTGAATGACACGAATCCAATGCCCACGTTAAGCTAGCTACATTTTCTATATTGTGACAAAATTTGAGAAATAAATAGATACGACAAAGCTTTCAAGTAATCCAGTTCATCCCAAACTGCGTAATGCCATGCATTATTCTTCATTTATAAGCGTTTACTCAATGCGCACCAACAATCAGTTCAGGATAATCATTTTAGCTGGCCGATCAACTTGACATGTCTGCACCAAATGGTCCATAAATTCTTATTTGTACCTCACAATGACACGAATCCAATGCCCACACTAATGTAGTTCAATTTTCTATATTGTGACAAAGTTTTAGACAAAACTAGATACGAAAAAGTGTCCAAGTAATCCAATTTAACCCAAATTGCGTGATGCCATGCATTATGCTTCATTTATAAGCCTTTACTCAATGAGCACCAATGAACAGTTTAGAATTATCATATTAACTGGCCTATCAACTTGACATGTCCACACTAAATCGTTCGTATTTATTGATTTAGAGTTCTGAATGACACGAATCAAATGTCCACATTGAGCAATCTCAATTTTCTGTATTTTAACAAAATTTGAGACAGAAATAGAGACGATAAGACATCCAAGTAATCCAGTCTATCCAAACTACTTGATGCCATGCTTTATACTTCATTTATAAGCCTTTACTTAATGAGCACCAATGATCTATTTAGAATGATCACTTTAACTGGCCACTCAACTTGACATGTCTGCACTAAATCATCTGAAACTTTTGATTTAGTGCTCAGAATGACACAAATCCAATGCCCACATTACGGTAGCTCAATTTTCTATATTGTAACAAAATTTGAGAAAGCAATAGATATGATAAAGCATCCAAGTAATCCAATCTATCCAACACTGTGTGATGCCATGCATTATGCTTTGTTTGTAAGCCTTTACTTAATGAGCAATAAGGATCAGTTTAGAATGATCACTTTAACTGGCCGATCAACTTGACATATCCGCACTAAATCAGCCAAAACTTTTGATTTAGAGCTCAGAATGACACGAATCCAATGCCCACGTTAAACTAGCTCAATTTTCTACATTGTGACAAATTTTGAGACCAAAATAGATACGAAAAAGCATCTAAGTAATCCAATCCATCCCATAATATGTGATGTCATGCATTATTTTCATTTAATAGCTTTTACTCAATGAGCACAATTGATCTGTTTATAATGATCATTTTAACTGGCCGATCAACTTGTCATGTGTGCACTAAATTGTCCATAACTTTTGATTTATTGCTCAGAATGACACGAATCCAATGCCCACATTAACCTAGTTCAATTTCCTATATTGTGACAAAATTTGAAATAGAATTAAATACGACAAAGAGTGTAAGTAATCCAATCAATCCCGAACTGCGTGATGCCATGCTTTATGCCTCATTTATAAGCCTTTACTTAATTAGCACCAATGATCAGTTTAGAATGATCATTTTAACTCGCTGATAACCTTGACATTTCCACACTAAATAATTCGTAACTTTTGATTTAAAGCTAAGAAACACATGAATCCAATGTCCATGTTAAGCTAACTCAATTTTCTATAGTGTAACAAAATTTGAGACAGAAATAGATACCAAAAAGCGTACAAGTAAACCAATCTTTTGAAAACTGTGTGATGCCATGCATTATGCTTCATTTATAATCCTATACTCAATCAGCACCAATGATCAAGTTAGAATGATCACTTTAACTGACCAATGAACTTGACATATCCGCACTAAATCGTCTGTAACTTTTGATTTAGAGCTGAGAATGACACGATTCCAATGCACACGTCAAGCAAGCTAAATTTTCTATATTGTGAAAAAATTAGAGACAGAAATATATACGACAAAGCGTCCAACTAATCCAGTCCATCTCAAACTGCGTCATGTCATGCATTATTCTTCATGTATAAGCTTTTACTCCATGAGCACCTACGATCAGTTTAGAATAATTATTAATTTAATTGGCCGATCAACTTGACATGTATGGACTATATCATTCATAACTTTTGATTTATAGCTCAGAATGACACGAATCCTATGTCCACATTAAGCTAGTTCAATATTTTATATTGTGACAAAATTTGAGAGAGAACTAGATACGAAAAAGCATCCAAATAATCTCATCTATCCCAAACTGAGCAATAAGGATCAGTTTAGAATGATCACTTTAACTGGCCGATCAACTTGACATATCCGCACTAAATCAGCCAAAACTTTTGATTTAGAGCTCAGAATGACACGAATCCAATGCCCACGTTAAACTAGCTCAATTTTCTACATTGTGACAAATTTTGAGACCAAAATAGATACGAAAAAGCATCTAAGTAATCCAATCCATCCCATAATATGTGATGTCATGCATTATGCTTCATTTAGAAGCCTTTACTTAATGAGCAACAATGATTAGCTTAGAATGGTCACTTTAACTAACCGATCAACTTGACATGTCCGCACTAACTCGTTCGTAACTTTTTATTTAGAGCTCAGCATGACACGAATCCAGTGCCCAAGTTAATCTTGCTCAATTTTCTATATTGTGACAAAATTTGAGACAGAAATAGATACGACAAAGCGCCCAAGTAATCCAATCCATCTCAAACTGCGTGATGTCATGCATTATTTTTCATTTAAAAGCTTTTACCCAATGAGCACCAATTATCAGTTTAGAATGATCATTTAACTGCCGGATCAACTTGTCATATCTGCACTAAATCGTCCATAACTTTTGATTTATAGCTCACAATGACACGAATCCAATGCCCACATTAAGCTAGTTCAATTTCTATATTGTGACAAAATTTGAAGCAAAACTGGATACGACAAAACGTCCAAGTAATCCAATATATCCCAAACTGCGTGATGCCATGCTTTATGCCTCATTTATAAGCCTTTACTTAATGTACACCAATGATCAGTTTAGAATGATCATATTAACTCGCCGATCAACTTGACATGTCCGTGCTAAATTGTCCGTAACTTTTGATTTAGAGCTCAGAAACACACGACACCATAGCCCACATTAAGCAAGCTCAATTTTCTATAGTGTAACAAAATTTGAGACAGAAATATATACGACAAAGCATCCAAGTAATCCAATCTATCCAGAACTGTATGATGCTATGCATTGTGCTTCATTTATAACTGTTTATTGAATGAGCACCAATGATCTGTTTAGAATGATCACTTTCACTGGCTGATTAACTTGACATGTCCGCACTAAATCGTCCAAACTTTATAATTAGAGCTCAAAATGACACGAATCCAATGCCCATGTTAAATAGATCAATTTTCTATATTGTGACAAACTTTGAGACAAAACTAGATACGACAAAGCGTCTAAGTATTCCAATATATCCCAAACTATGTGATGTCATGCTTTATGCCTCATTTATAAGCCTTTACTTAATGAGCACCAATGATCTGTTTAGAATGATAACTTTAACTGGCCACTCAACTTGACATTTCCGCACTAAATCGTCCCTAACATTTAATTTAGAGCTCAGAATGACACGGATCCAATGCCCACATTAGGCAAGCTCAATTTTCTATATTTTGACAAAATTTGAGACAGAAATAGATACGACAAAGCGTCCCAGTAATCCAATCTATCCAAAACTGTATGATACCATGCATTATGCATTATTTATAAGATTTTAATCAATGAGCACCAATGATAAGCTTAGAATAATCATATTAACTGGCCGATCAACTTGACATGTCTATAGTAAATCGTTCGTAAGTTTTGATTTTGAGCTCATAATGATAGGAATCCAATGCCTACGTTAAGCTAGATAAATTTTCTAAATTTTGACAAAACTTGAGACAGAAGTAGAGACGACAAAGCGTTCAAGTAATTCAATCTATCGCAAACTGCGTGATTCCATGTTTATGATTCATTTACAAGCTTTTACTCAATGAGCACCAATGATCAGTTTAGAATGATCACTTTAACTAACCGATGAATTTGACATGTCTGCACTAAATCGTCCGTAACTTTTCATTTAGAGCTCAGATACACACGAATCCAATGCCCATGCTAACCTAGCTCAATTTACGATATTGTAACAAAATTTGAGACAAAAATAGATACGACAAAGCGTACAAGTAATCCAATCTATTCAAAACTGTGTGATGCCATGCATTATGCTTCATTTAAAAGCCTTTACTCAATGAGCACCAATAATCAGTTTAGAATGATCACTTTAACTCAACGATTAACTTAACATGTGCGCAATAAATCTTCTATAACTTTTGATTTATAGCTCAGAATGACACGAATCCAATGCTCACATTAAACCAGTTCAATTTTCCATATTGTGACAAAATTTGAAATAGAATTAGATACGAAAAACTGTCCAACTAATTCAATTTATCCCAAGCTGCGTGATGCCAAAAACATTATGCTTCATTTACAAGCCTTTACTCAATGAGCACAAATGATCAGTTTAGAATAATCATATTAACTGGCCGATCAACTTGACATGTCTACACTAAATTGTCCGTAACTTTTGATTTATAGCTCATAATGACACGAATCCAATGCCCACATTAAACTAACTCAGATTTCTATATTGTGACAAAATTTGGGACTGAAATAGATAGAACAAAGCATCCAAGTAATCCAATCCATCCCAAACTGCGTGATGCCATGCATTATTTTTCATTTATAAACTTTTACTCAATGAGCACGAATGATCAGTTTAGAATGATCATTTTAACCGGCCGATCAACTTGTCATATCTGCACTAA
Organism: Pugionium cornutum; assembly: GCA_018901935.1. Classification (NCBI taxonomy): domain Eukaryota; kingdom Viridiplantae; phylum Streptophyta; class Magnoliopsida; order Brassicales; family Brassicaceae; genus Pugionium; species Pugionium cornutum. Next base: position 24,028,849 of record CM032160.1, read on the forward strand.
ATCATCCATAACTTTTTATTTATAGCTGAGAATTACACCAATCCAATGCACACATTAAACTAGCTCAATTTTCTATATTGTGACCAAATTTGAAAAAGAACTAGATACGACAAGTCCAAGAATCTATCCCAAACTGTGTTATGGCATGCTTTATGTCTCATTTATAGTCCTTCACTTAATGAGCACCAATGATCAGTTTAGAATGATCCTTTTAACTGCCTATCAACTTGACATGTCCGCACTATATCATCCATAACTATTGATTTAGAGCTCTGAAACACACGAAACCAATGCCCACGTTAAGCTAACTCAACTTTTTATAGTGTAACAAAATTTGAGATAGAGATAGATATGACAAAGCTTCCAAGTAATCCAATCTATCCAAAACTGTGTGATGCTAAGCTTTTACTTAATAAGTACCAATGATCAGTCCTGAATGATCATTTTAACCAGCCGATCAACTTGTCATGTCTGCACTAAATCGTCCATAACTTTTGATTTATAGCTCAGAATGACACGAATTCAATGCCACACATTAAGCTATTTCAATTTTCTATATTGTGACAAAATTTGAAACAGAATTAGATATGAAAAAGCGTTCAAGTAATCCAATCTATCCCAAACTGTGTGATGCTATGCTTTATGCCTCATTAAGAAGCCTTTAATTAATGGGCACCAATGATCAGTTTAGAATGATCATTTTAACTCGACCACCAACTTGACATGTCTGCACTAAATCGTTCATAACTTTTGATTTTGAGCTCAGAATGACACGATCCAATACTCGTGTTAAACTAGATAAATTTTCTATATTGTAACAAAATTTGAGACAGAAGTAGAGATGAGAAAGCGTTCAAGTAATCCAATATATCGCAAACTGCGTGATGCCACACTTTATACTTCATTTATAAGCTTTTACTCAATGAGCACCAGTGATAAGTTAGGAATGGTCACTTTAACTGGCCGATCAATTTGACATGTAAGCATTAACTCGTCCGTAACTTTTGATTTATAGCTCAGAATGACACGAATCCAATGCCCACACTAAGCTAGTTCAATTTTCTATATTTTGACAAAATTTTAAACAGAACTGGATACAACAAACTGTCCAAGTAATCTAATCTATCCAAAACGATGTCGTGCATCATCCTTCATTAATAAGCCTTTACTCAATGAGCATTATGATCAGTTTAGAATGGTCACCTTAATTGGCCGATCAAATTGACATGTCTGCACTAAATCGTATGTAACTTTTGATTTATAGCTCAGAATGACACGAATCCAATGGCAACATTAAACCAGTTCAATTTTTTATATTATGACAAAATTTAAAGCATAACTATATACTACAGACTGTCCAAGTAATTCAATCTATCCCAAACTGTGTGATGTCAGGCATTATGCTTCATTTATAAGCCTTTACTCAATGAGCACCAATGATCAGTTGAGAATTATCATTTTAGAATTACCATTTTAACCGGCTGATCAATTGGTCATGTCTGCACTAAATCGTCTATAACTTTTTATTTATATCTCATAATGACACGAATCCAACGCCCACATTAAGCTAGTTCTATTTTCTATATTGTGACAAAATTTGTAACAGAACTAGATACGACAAACTACGTGATTCCATGCTTTATGCCTCATTCATAAGCCTTTACTTAACGAGCCAATGATCAGTTTAAAATGATCATTTTAACTCGCCGATCAACTTGACATCTCCGCACTAAATCGTCCGTTACTTTTGATTTAGAGCTTAGAAACACACAATACCAATGCCCACGTAAAGCTAACTCAATTTTCTATAGTATAAAAAAATTTGAGGCAAAAATAGATACGACAAATTGTCCAAGAAATCCAATCTATCCAAAAATGTGTGATGCTATGCATTGTGCTTCATTTATAAGCCTTTACTCAATCAGCACCACTGATAAGTTTTGAATGATCACTTTCACTACCCGCTAAACATGACATGTCCGCACTAAATTGTTTGTAACTTTTGATTTAGAAATCAGAATGACATGAATCCAATGCTCACATTAAGCTGGTCATATTTTCTTTATTGTGGCAAAATTTGAGACAAAACTAGATACGGTAAAGCATCCAAGTAATCCAATCTATCCAAAACTGTGTGATGCCATGCTTTATGCCTCATTTATAAGCCTTTACTTAATGAGCACCAATGATCAGTTTAGAATGATCATTTTAACTCGCCGATCAACTTGACATGTTTGCACTAAATAGTCCATAATTGTTGATTTAGAGCTTAGAAACACACGAAACCAATGCACATATTAAGCTAGCTCAATTTTTTATATTGTAACAAAATTTGAGACAAACATAAATACGACAACGCGTCCAAGTAATCCAATCTATCCAAAACTATATGATGCCAATGATTATGCATCATTTATAAGCCTTTACTCAATGAGGATTAACGATCAGCTTAGAATAATTATATTAATTGGCCGATCAACTTCACATGTCTATAGTAAATCGTTTGTAACTTTTGATTTTGAGCTCATAACGATACGAATCCAATGCCCACGTTAAACTAGATAAACTTTCTACATTTTGACAAAATTTGAGACAAAAGTAGTGACGAGAAAGCGTTGAAGTAATCAAATCTATCGCAAACTGCGTGATGCTACACGTTATACTTCATTTATATGCTTTTAATCAATGACCACCAATGATTAGTTTAGAATGATCACTTTAGCTGGCCGATCAATTTGTCATGTCCGCAATAATTCATCCGTAACTTTTGATTTATAGCTCAGAATGACACGAATCCAATGCCCACAATAAACTAGTTCAATTTTCTATATTTTGAGAAAATTTGAAACATAACTCGATACGACAAACCTTCCAAGTAATCTAATCTATCAAAAACTGTCATGCCATGCATTATGCTTCATTAATAAGCCTTTACTCAATGAGCACCAATGATCAGTTTAGAATGGTCAACTTAACTGGCAATCAACTTGACATGTCCGCACTAAATCGTTTGTAACTTTGGATTTATAGCCCAGAATGATACGAATCCAATGCCCACATTAAACCAGCTCAATTTTTTAAATTATGACAAAATTTGAAGCAGAAATATATATGACAAACTATCCAAGTAATTTAATCTATCACAAACTGCGTGATGCCATGCATTATGGTTCATTTATAAGCCTTTACTCAATGAGCACTAATGATCAGTTTAGAATGACCATTTTAGAATTATCATTTTAATCGCCAATCAGCTTGTCATATCTGCACTAAATTCTCCATAACTTTTGATTTATAGCTAAGAATGACACGAATCCAACGCCCACATTTAGCTAGTTCAATTTTCTATATTGTGACAAAATTTGAGATAGAAATAGATACGACAAACGTCCAAGTAATCCGATCCATCCCAAACTGCATGATGCCATGCTTTATTTTCATTTATAAGCTTTAACTCAATGAGCACGAATGATCAGATTAGAATAATCATTTTAACCGGCCGATCAACTTGTCATGTCTGCACTAAATCATCCATAATTTTTTATTTATAGCTCAGAATGACACGAATCCAATGCCCACATTAAGCTAGTTCAATTTTCTATATTGTGAAAGAATTTGAAACAGAACAAGATAAGACAAAGCATTCAAGTAATCCAATCTATCCCAAACTGCGTGATGCCATGCTTCATGTCTCATTTATAAGCCTTTACTTAATGAATATCAATGATCAGTTTAGAATGATCATTTTAACTCGACCATCAACTTGACATGTCTGCACTAAATCGTTCATAACTTTTCATTTCGAGTTCAGAAACACACGAATCCAATGCCCACGCTAAGCTCGCTAAAATTTCTTTATTATAACAAAAATTGAGACAGAAATAGATACGACAAAGCATCCAAGTAATCCAATTTATCCAAAACTGTGTAATGCAATGCATTATGCCTCATTTATAAGCCTTTACTCAATGAGCACTAATGATTTGTTTAGAATGATCACTTTCACTGGCCGATCAACTTGACATGTCCGCAATAAATCATCCGCAACTTTTGATTTATAGCTCAGAATGACAAGAATCCAATGCCCACACTAAGCTAGTTCAATTTTCTATATTTTGATAAAATTTGAAACATAACTGGATACGACAAACCGTGTAAGTAATTTAATCTATCCAAAACTGCGTGATGCCATGCATTATGCTTCATTTAAAAGCCTTTACTCAATGAGCCCGAATGATCAGTTTAGAATGGTCACATTAACTGGCCGATCAACTTGACATGTCTGTAGTAAAATCAACTCTAACTTTTGATTTATAGCTCAGAATGACGGGAATCCAATGCCCACATTAAACAAGTTCAAGTTTTTATATTATGACAAAATTTTAAATAGAACTATATACGACAAACTGTCCAAGTAATTCAATCATTCCTAAAGTGCGTGATTCCATGCATTATACTTCATTTATAAGCCTTTACTCAATGAGCACCAATGATCACTTTAGAATGATCATTTTAGAATGATCATTTTAACCGGCCGATCAACTTGTAATGTCTGCACTAAATCATCCATAACTTTTGAATTATAGCTCGGAATGATATGAATCCAATGCCCACGTTAAGCTAGTTCAATTTTCTTTATTGTGACCAAATTTGAGACAGAAATAAATATGACAAAGCGTTCAAGTAACCCAATCTATCCAAAATTGTATGATGCCATGCATTATACATCATTTATAAGCCTTACTCAATGAGCACCAATGATCAGTTTCGTATAATCATATTAACTGTCCGATCAACTTCACATGCCAAGTTAGATAACTTTTCTATATTTTGACAAAGTTTGAGACATAAATAGATACGACAAAGCGTCCAAGTAATCCAATCCATCCCACACTGTATGATGCCATGCATTATTTTTCATTTATAAGCTTTTACTCAATGAGCACCAATGATCAGCTTAGAATGATCATTTTAACCGGCCGATCAACTTGTCATGTCAGCACTAAATCGTCCATAACAATTGATTTATAGCTCAAAATGACGCAAATCCAATGCCCACATTAAGCTTGTTCAATTTTTTATATTGTGACAAAATTTGAAACAGAACTAGATACGACAAAGCATCCATGTAATCAAATCTATCCCAAACTATGTGATGCCATGATTTATGCCTCATTTATGAGCCTTTACATAATGAGCACCAATGATCAGTTTAGAATGATCATTTGAACTCGCCGATCAACTTGACATGTCCGCACTAAATCGTCTGTAACTTTTGATATAGAGCTCACAATCACACGAAACCAATGCCCACGTTAAGCTAGCTTAATTTTCTATAATGTTACAAAAATTGAGGACGAAATAGATACGACAAAGCATCCAAGTAATCCAATCTATCCAAAATTGTGTGATGCTAAAATTGTGGTTAATTTATAAGCCTTTACTTAATCAGCACCAATGATCAATTTAGAATAATCACTTGCACTGGCCGATCAACTTGATTGTTCGCACTAAATCGTCTATAACTTTTGATTTAGACCTAAGAATGACACGAATCCAATGCCCACGTTAAGCTAGTTCAATTTTTCATATTGTGATAAAATTTGAGTCAAAACTAGATACGACAAAGCATATAAGTAATCCAATCTATCCCAAAATGTATGATGCCATGTTTTATGCTTCATTTATAAACCGTTACTTAATGAGGACCAATGCCCTGTTTGGAATGATCATTTTAACTGGCAACTCAAATTGACATTTCCGCACTAAATAATCCATAACTTTTGATTTAGAGCTCGGAATGACACGAATCCACTGCCCATGGTAAGCTAACTGAATTTTCAATATTTTAACAAAATTTTAGACTGAAGTAGGACGATAAAGTGTCCAAGTAATCTAATCTATCCCAAACTGCGTGATGCCACACATTATGCTTCATTTATAAGCCTTTACTCACATGTACGCACTAAATAGTCTGTAACTTTTGATTTATAGCTGAGAATGACACGAATCCAATGCCCACATTAAGATAGTTCAATATTTTATATTGTGACAAAATTTGAAACAGAACGAGATATGAAAAACTGTCCAAGTAATCCCATCTATCCCAAACTGTGTGATGCCATGCATTATGCTTCATTTATAAGCCTTTACTCAACGAGCACCAATGATCTATTTAGAAAAGTCATATTATTGGCCAATCAACTCTACATGTTCACACTAAATCTTCCGTAACTTTTGATTTAATGTTCATAATGACACGAATCCAATGCCCACGTTAAGCTAGCTCAAGTTTCTATATTGTGACAAAATTTGAGGCAAAAATAGATATGACAAAGCGTCAAAGTAATCCAATCCATCTCAAACTGCGTGGTACCATGCATTATTTTTATTTATAAGCTTTTACTCAATGAACACCAATGATCAGATTAAAATGCTCATTTTAACTGGCCGATCAACTTGTCATCTCTGCACTAAATTGTACATAACTTTTGATTTATAGCTCAGAATGACACGAATCCAATGGCACACATTAAGCTAGTTCAATTTTCTATATTGTGACAAAATTTGAAACCGAATTAGATACGACAAAGCGTCCAAGTAATCAAATCTATCAACAACTGTGTGAGGCCATGCTTATGCTTCATTTATATGCCTTTACTCAATGAGCACCAATGATCAGTTCAGAATGATCACTTAACTGCCCGATCAATTTGACATGTCCACAACAAATCGTTTTTTATTTAGAGCTACAAACACACGAATCCAATGACCACGTTAAGCTAACTCAATTTTCTTTATTGTAACATAACTTAAGACAGATGTAGAGATGACAAAGCATCCAAGTAATTCATTCTATCCCAAACTCCGTGATGCCATGCATTATGCTTCATTTATAAGCCTTTACTCAACGAGCACCAATGATTAGTTTAGAATGATCAATTTAATTGGCCGATCACATTAACATGTCCGCACTAACTCGTCCGTCGCTTTTAACTTAGAGTTTAGAAACCTACGAATCCAATGCCCACATTAACCCAACTCAATTTTCTATATTTTGAAAAAATTTGAGACTGAAATAGAGACGGTGAAGCATCGAAGTAATCCAATCTATCCAAAATTGTGTGATGCCATGCATTATGCTTCATTTACAAGCCTTTACTCAATGAGCACCAATGATCTGTTTACAATAATCACTTTATTTGGTCGATCAATTTCACATGTGCGCACTAAATCGTCAGTAAATCACAATGACACGAATCCAATGCCCACATTAAGCTACTTCAATTTTCTATATTGTGACAAAATTTGAGACAGAACTAGATACTACTATGCATCCAAGTAATCCAATCTACCCAATACTGCGTGATGCCATGCATTATGCTTCATTTATAAGCGTTTACTCAATGAGCAGCAATGATCATTTTAGAATGATCATTTTAACTCGCCGATCAACTTGACATATCTACACTAAATCGTCTATAACATTTTATATAGAACTCAAAATGACCCGAATCTAATGCCCACGTCAAGCTAGCTCAATTTTCTATATTTTGACAAAATTTGAGATAGAAATAGATATGACAAAGTGTCCATGTAATCCAATCTATACCAAACTATGTGATGCCATGCTTCTACTCAATGAGCACCAATGATCAGTTGAGAATAATCATATTAAATGGCCGATAACCTTGGCTTGTGTGAAGTAAATCGTCCTTAACATTTGATTTTGAGCTCAGAGTGACAAGAATCGAATGCCTAGGTTAAGGTAGATAAATATTCTACATTTGGATATAATTTGAGACAGAAGTAGAGACATCGAAGCATCAAAGTAATCCATTCTATCACAAACTGCGTGATGCCATGTTTTATGCTTCATTTATAAGCCTTTAGTTAAAGAGCACCAATGCTCAGTTTAGAATGATTACTTTAACTGCCTGATCAACTTGACATGTCCACAATAAATCGTTCGTAACTTTTTATTTAGAGCTCTGAATGACACGAAACCAATGCCCACGTTAAGCTAGCTCAATTTTCTATATTGTGACAAAATTTGAGACAGAAATTGATACGACAAAGCGTCCAAGTAATCCAATCCATCCCAAACTACATGATGCCATGCATTATTTTTCGTTTATAAGCTTTTACTCAATGAGCACCTATGATCAATTTAGAATAATCATTTTAATTGGCCGATAACCTTCGCATGTGTGCACTAAATCGTCCATAACTTTTGAGTTATAGCTCAGAATGACACGAATCCAATGCCCACATTAAGCTAGTTCAATTTTCTATATTGTAACAAAATTTGAGACATAAATAGATATAACAAAGTTTCCAAGTAATCCAATCTATCCAAACTGTGTGATGCCATGCATTATGCTTCATTTATATGCGATTACTTAATGAGGAACAATGATTTGTTTAGAATGATTACTTTAACTGGCCGATCAACTTGACATGTCCGCACTAAATCGTCTGTAACTTTTGATTTATATCTTAAATTGACATGAATCCAATGCCCACATTAAGCTTCTTCAGTTTTCTATATTGTGACAAAATTTGACACATAACTAGATAGGACTAAATGTCTAAGTAATCCAATCTATCCCAAACTGCGTTATGCCATGCATTATGCTTCATTTATAAGCCTTTACTCAATGAGCACCAATGATAATTTTAACTCGCCAATCAACTTCACATGTCCACACTAAATCTTCTATAACTTTTATTTAGAAATCAAAATGACCTGAATCCAATGCCCACGTTAAGGTAGCTCAATTTTCTATATTTTGACAAAATTTCAGATAGAAATAGAGATGACAAAGTGTCCATGTAATCCATCTATACCAAACTCTGTGATGCCATGCTTTATGCTTCATTTATAGGCCTTTACTTAATGTGCACCAATGATCAGTTTAGAATAATCACTAAATGGCCGATCACCTTGACATGCTGCACTAAATATTTCGCAACTCTTGATTAAGAGCTCAGAAACAAACGAATCTGATGCCCACATTAAAGTAGCTCAAATTTCTATATTTTGACAAAATTTGAAACGGAAATAGAGACGACAAAGCGTCCAAGTAATCTAATCTATCCAAACTGCTTAATGCCATGCTCTATGCTATGCTTTATGCTTCATTTATCAGACTTTACTTAATGAGCACCAATGATCTGTATAGAAGGACCACTTTAACTGGCCACTCAACTGGACATGTCCACACTAAAACGTCCGTAACATTTTTTTTCGAGCTCAAAATGACATGAATTCAATGCCCACGTTAAGCTAGCTCAACTTTGTATACTATAACAAAATACGATATAGAAATAGAGACGACAAAGCGTCCAAGTATTCCAATCTATCCAAACTACTTTATGCCATGTTTTATGCTTCATTTATAAGCCATTACTTAATGAGCACCAATGATCTGTTTAGAATGATTACTTTATCTAGCCACTCAACTTTACATGTCAGCACTAAATCGTCCGTAACTTTTGATTTAGAGCTCAGAATGACACGAATCCAATGCACATGTTAAGGTAGCTCATTTCTCTATATTTTGACAAAATTTGAAACAGAAATAGAGGCGACAAAGCATCCAAGTAATTTAATCTATCCAAACTGCTTGATGTCAAGCTTTATGCCATGCTTTATAGTTCATTTATAAGACTTTACTTAATGAGCTCCAATAATTTGTATAGAATGATTACTTTAAGTGGCCACTCAACTTGACATGTCAGCACTACATTGTTTGTAACTTTTGATTTCGAGCTCAGAATGACAACAATCCAATGTCCACGTTAAGCTAGCTCATTTCTCTATATTTTCACAAAATTTGAGAAATAAATAGGTACAAAAAAGCATCCAAGTTATCCAATCTATCCCAAACTGCGTGGTGCCATGCATTATGTTTCATTTATAAGCCTTTACGTAATGAGCACCAATGATCAGTTTAAAATGATCACTTTAACTGACCAATTAACTTGACATGTACGCACTAAATCGTTCGTAACTTTTCATTTATGGCTCAGAATGACATGAATCCATTGCCCACGATAAGCTAGCTCAATTTTCTATATTGTCAAAAAATTTTAGACCAAAATAGATATGAAAAAGCGTCTAAGTAATCCAATCCATCAAAAATTGTGTGATGCCATGCATTATGCTTCATATATAAGCCTTTACTCAATGAGCACCAATGTTAGTTTAGAATTATCATACTAACTTTCCAATCAACATGACATATCCGCTCTTAATCGTTCGTAAATTTTGATTTAGGGCTCATTATGTCATGAATCCAATGCCTACGTTAAAGTAGCTAAATTTTCTATATTTTGACAAAATTTGAAACAAATATATAGACGACAAAGCGTCCAAGTAGTCCAATCTATCCCAAACTGCGTGATGCCATGCTTTATGCTTCATTTATAAGCCTTTAGATAATGAGCACCAATGATCAGTTTAGAATGATCAATTTAGCTGGCCGATCAACTTGACATGTCCACACTAAATCGTGTGTATCTTTCTATTTAGAGCTCCGAAACACACGAATCCAATCCCCACGTTAAGCTAGCTCAATTTATTATATAGTAATAAAATTTGAGACAGAAATAGATCTAACAAAGGGTCCAGGTAATTTAATATATCCAAAACTATGTGATGCCATACATTATGCTTCAATTATAAGCCTTTACTCAATGAGCACCAATGATCAGTTTAGAATGATCACTTCAACTGGCCGATCAACTTGATATGTCCACACTAAATCGTCTGTAATTTTTTATTTAGAGTTCGGAATGACACGAATCAAATGTCCACATTAATCTTGTTCAATTTTCAATATTGTGATAAAAATATAGATAGAACGAGATATGACAAAGCATCCAAGTAATCCAATCTATCCCTAACTGCACGATGTCATGCTTTATGCTTCATTTATAAACCTTTACTCAATGAGCCCCACTGATCAGTTTAGAATGATCACTTTTACTGGCCGATCAACTTGACATGTGCGCACTATATCATCCGTAACTTTTGATTTAGAGCTCAAAATGACACAAATTCAATGCCCACGTTAAGCAAGCTCAATTTTCTATATTTTTACTAAATTTGAGACAGAAATAGAGACGAAAAAGCGTCCCAATAATCAAATCTATCCCAAACTGCGTGATGCCATGCTTTATGTTTCATTTATAAGCCTTTAGTTAATGAACACCAATGTTCAGTTTAGAATGATCACTTTAACTGACCGATCAACTTGACATGTCTGCAATAAATCGTCATTAACTTTTGATCTAGAGCTGAGAATGATTCGAATCCAATGCCCACGTTAAGCTAGCTCAATTTTCTATATTCTAACAAAATTTGAGACAAAAATAGATATGACAAAGCATCCAAGTAATCCAATCTATCGAAAACTTTGCGATCCCATGCACTATGCTTTACTATAAGCCTTTACTCAATGACCACCAATGATCAGTTTAGAATAATCATATTAACAGGCCGATCATTTTGACATGTCCGATGTAAATGGTCCATAACTTTTGGTTTTGAGCTCATAATGACATGAATCCAATGCCCACGTTAAGCTAGATACATTTTCTATATTTTATCAAAATTTGAGACAAAAGTAGAGACGACAAAGCGTCCAAGTAATCCAATCTATCCCAAACTGCGTGATGCCATTCTTCAGGCTTCATTTATAAGCCTAAACTTAATGAGGACCAATGAACAATTTAGAATGATCACTTTTACTGGCCGATCAACTTGACTTGTCCGCACCAAATGGTCTGTAACTTTTGATATAGAGCTCTGAATGACACGAATTCAATGCCCATGGTAAGCTAATGCAATTTTATATATTGTGACAAATTTGAGATAGAACTAGATATGACAAAGAGTCAAAGTAATCCAATCTATCCAAAACTATGTGATGCCATGCATTATGCTTCATTTATAAGCCTTTACTCATTGAGCACCAATGATCAGTTTAGAATGGTCTCTTTAACTGGCTGATCAAATTCACATGTGTGCACTAAATCGTTGGTGACTTTTTATTTAGAGCTCAGAATGACATGAATCTAATTCCCATGATAAGTAAGCTCAATTTTCTATATATTGGCAAAAATTGAGAGAAAAATTGATACGACAAAGCGTCAAGATAATCCAATCTATCCCAAACTGCGTGATGTCATGCATTATTCTTAATTTATAAGTCTTTACTCAATCATCACCAATGATCTGTTTAGAATGATCACTTTAACTGGCCAATCAACTTGACATGTCCGAATTAAATCGTAAGTAACTTTTGATTTAGAGCTCAAAATGACAGGAATTAAATGCCCTCATTAAGGTAGCTCAATTTTTTATATTGTGACAAAATTTGAGACCGAAATAGATACGACAAAGGGACCTAATAATCCAATCTATTCAAAATTGTGTGATACCAAACATTATACTTCATTATAAGGCCTTACTCAATCATCACCAATGATCAATTTCGAATGATCACTTTAACTGGCCAATCAACCTGACATGTCCGCACGAAATCGTACGTAAGTTTTGATTTAGAGCTGAGAATGACACGAATCAAATGTCCACATTAAGCTAGCTCAATTTTATATATTATGAAAAATTTGAGACATAAATAGATACGACAAAGCGTCCAAGTAATCCTGTCCATCCCATACTACAGGATGCCATGCATTATTCTTCATTTATAAGCTTTTACTCAATGAGCACCAATTATCAGTTTAGAATTATCACTTAAACTGGCCGATCAACTTGAAATGTTACTGGATCATCCATAAATTTTGATTTGTAGCTCAGAATGACACGAATCCAATGTCCACATTAAGCTAGCTCAATTTTCTATATTATGAGAAAATTTGAGACATAAATAGATACGCCAAAGCGTCCAATTAATCCAGTCCATCCCAAATTGCAGGATGCCATGCGTTATTCTTCATTTATAAGCTTTTCCTCAATGATCACCAATTATCAGTTTAGAATGATAATTTTAATTGGCCGATCAACTTGACATGTATGCTCTATATCGTCCATAACGTTTTATTTATAGGTCAAAATGACACGAATCAATTGCCCAAATTAAGTTTGTTCAATTTTCTATATTGTGACAAAATTTGAGACGGAACTTGATACAACAAAGCGTCAAAGTAATCCTATCTATCCCAAGCAGCATGATGCCATGCTCTATGCCTCATTTAGAAGCCTTTACTTAATGAGCACCAATGATCAGTTTAGAATGATCATTTTAACTCGCCTATCAACTTGAAATGTCCGCAATAAATCGTCTGTAACTTTTGATTTAGAGCTCAGAAACAAACGAATCCAATGCCCACATTAATCTAGCTCAATTTTTTATAGTGTAACAAAATTTGAGACAAAAATAAATACGACAAAGCGTCCAAGTAATCCAATCTATCCAAAACTGCGTGATGCTATGCATTATGGTTCATTTATAAGCGTTTACTCAATCAGCACCAATGATCAGTTTAGAATGATCACTTTCACTGGCTGATCAACTTAACATGTCTGCACTAAATCATCCGTAACTTTTGCTTTAGAGCTCAAATGACACGAATCCAATGCTTACGTTAAGCTTGCTCAATTTTATATACTATGACAATATTTGAGACAGAAATAGATACGACAAAGCATCCAAGTAATCTATTCTATCCCAAAATGCGTGATACCTTGCATTATTTTTCATTTATAAGCCGTTACTCAATGTGCACCAATTATAAGTTTAGAATGATCATTTTAACTAGCCGATCAACTTAACATCTCTACACTAAATCGTCCCAAAATTTTGATTTGTAGATTAGAATGACACGAATCCAATGCCCACATTAAGCTAGTTCAATGATCTATATTGTAACTAAATTTGAGACCGAAATAGATATGATAAAGTGTACAAGAAATAGATACGACAAAGTGTCCAAGTAATCCAGTCAATCCCAAACTGCGTGATGCCATGCATTATTCTTCATTTATAAGCTTTTACCCAATGATCACCAACGATAAGTTTAGAATGTTCATTTTAACTGGGTGATCAACTTGAAATGTTTGCCCAATATCTTCGATAACTTTTTATTTATAGGTCGGAGTGACATGAATCAATTGCCCACATTAAGTTAGTTCAATTTTCTATACTGTGACAAAATTTGAGAAAGAACTAGATACGACAAAGCGTCCAAGTAATCCAATCTATCCCAAACTACGTGATGCCATGCATTATGCTTTATTTATAAGCATTTACTCAATGAGTACCAATGATCATTTTAGAATGATCACTTTAACTGGCCGGTGAACTTGACATATGCACACTAAATCTTCCGTAAGTTTTGATTTAGAGCTCGGAAACACACGAATCCAATTCCCACGTTAAGCTAGCTAACTTTTTATGGGGTAACAAACATTTGAGACAAAAATAGATACTACAAAGCGTTCAAGTAATCCAATCTAGCAAAACTATGTGATGCTATGTAGTATGCTTCGTTTATAAGCGTTTACTCAATCAACACCAGTGATGAGTTTAGAATGATAACTTTCATTGGCCGATCAACTTGACATGTCCGCACTAAATCATCTGTAACTTTGTATTTAGAGTTCAGAATGGCACAAGACTAATGCTTACGCTAAGCTAACTCAATTTTCTATATTGAGACAAAATTTGAGACAGAATAGATACGACAAAGCATCCGAGTAATCCAGTCAATCCCAAACTGTGTGATGCCATGCATTATTCTTCAATTTATAAGCTTTTATTCAATGAGCACCTATTCTCAGTTTAGAATGATCATTTTAACAGGCCGAACAACTTGACATATCTGCACTAAATCGTCCATAAATTTTGATTTGTAGGTCAGAATGACACGAATCCAATGCCTACATTCAGCTAGTTCAATTTTTTATATTACGATAAAATTTTGAGACAAAACTCGATAGGAAAAAGCGTCCAAGTAATCCAACATATCCCAAATTGTATGATGCCATGCATTATGCTTCATTTCCAAGTCTTTACTCCATGATCACCATTGATCAATTTAGAATAATCATATCAACTGGCCGATCAACTTGACATGACCACAATAAATCGTCGTAACATTTGATTTAGAGCTCAGAATCACATGAATCTAATTCCCATGATAAGAAAGCTCAATTTTCTGTATTTTGACAAAACTTGAGAGAGAAATAGATACGGCAAAGCGTCCAAATAATCCAATCTATCCCAAACTGCTTGATGTCATGCATTATTCTTCATTTATAAGTCTTTACTCAATCATCACAAATGATCAGTTTAGAATGATCACATTAACTGGCCGATCAACTTGACATGTCCGCACTAAATCGTCCGTAACTTTTGATTTAGAGTTCAGAATGACAGGAATTCAATGCCCTCATTAAGGTAGCTCAATTTTCTATATTATGATAAAATTTGAGACAGAAATAGATGAGACGAAGCGACAAAATAATCCAATCTATCTAAAACTATGTGATACTATGCATTATGCTTCATTATAAGCCTTTACTCAATCATCACCAATGATCAATTTGGAATGATCACTTTAACTGGCCAATCAACTTGACATATCCGCACTAAATCGTCCGTAACTTTTGATTTAGAGCTCAGAATGACAGGAATCCAATGTCCACATTAAGCTAGCTCATTTTTCTATATTATGAGAAAATTTGAGACATAAATAGATACGGCAAAGCATCCAAGTAATCCAGTCCATCCCAAACTGCGGGATGCCATGCATTATTCTTTGTTTATAAGCTTTTCCTTAATAATCACCAATGATCAATTTAGAATGATAATTTTAATTGGCCAATCAACTAGACATGTATGCCTTATATCGTCCATAACTTTTTATTTATAGGTCAAAATGACACGAATCAATTGCCCAAATTAAGCTTCTTCAAATTTCTATATTGTGACAAGATTTGAGACAGAATTTGATACAACAAAGCGTCAAAGTAATCCAATCTATCCCAAACTATGCCATGCTTTATGCCTCATTTAAAAGCCTTTACTTAATGAGCACCAATGATCAGTTTAGAATGATCATGTTAACTCACCGATCAACTTGACTGTCCGCACTAAATCATTTGTAACTTTTGATTTAGAGCTCAGAAACACACGAATCAAATGCCCACGTTATTCTACCTCAAATTTCTATAGTGTAACAAAATTTGAGACCGAAATAGATACGACAAAGCGTCCAAGTAATCAAGTCTATCCAAAACTGTGTGATGCTATGCACTATGCTTCATTTATAAGCCTTTACTCAATCAGCAAAATTGATCAGTTTAAAATGATCACTTTCACTGGCCGATGAACTTAACATGTCTACACTAAATCATCCGTAACTTTTGATTTATAGCTTAGAATGACACGAACCCAATGCCCACATTAAGCTAGTTCAATTTTCTATAATGTGACAAAATTTGAAACAGAACTAGATACGACAAAACATCGAAGTAATCCAGTCTATCCCAAACTGCGTGATGTCATGCATTATTTTTCATTTATAAGCTTTTATTCAATGTGCACCAACGATCAGTTTGGAATGATCATTTTAACTAGTCGATACTCTTGACATGTCTGCACTATATCCTCTGTAACTTTTGATTTAGAGCTCAGAAACACACGAATCTAATTCCCACGTTAAGCTAGCTCAATTTTTTGTAGTGTAACAAAATTTGATACAGAAATAGATACGACAAAGCGTCCAAGTAATCCAATCTATCCAAAACTGTGTGAAGCTATGCATTATGCTTCATTTATAAGCGTTTACTCAATTAGCACCAATGATCATTTTAGAATTATCACTTTCACTGGCTGATAAACTTGACATGTCTGCACTAAATTGTCTGTAACTTTTGATTTTAGAGCTCAGAATGACATGAATTAAATGCCCTTGTTAAGCTAGCTCAATTTTGTATATTTGGCAAAATTTGAGACACAAATAGATATAACAAAGCATCCAAGTAATCCAGTCCTTCCCCAATGTGTGATGCCATGCATGATTTTTCATTTTATATGCTTTTTCTCAGTGAGCAGCATTGATCAGTTTAGAATGATCATTTTAATTGGCCGATCAACTTTTCATGTCTGCACTAAATCGTTTATAACTTTTGATTTATAGCTAAGTATGACGCGAGTCCAATGCCCAGATTAAGCTAGTTGAATGTTCTATATTGTGATAAAATTTAAAATAAAACTAGATTTGGCAAAGCGTCAAATTAATCTATTTTATCCCAAATTCAGTGATGCCATACTTTATGCCTCATTTATAAGCCTTTACTTAATGAGCACCAATGATCAGTTTAGTATGATCGTTTTAACTCGCCGATCAACTTGATATGTCTGCACTAAATCGTCCGTAACTTTTGATTTAGAGCACAAAAACATACGAATCCAATGCCCATGTTAAGATATCTCAATATTCTACAGTATAATAAAATTTGAGACAGAAATAGATACGACAAAGCGTTCAAGTAATCCAATCTATCCAAAACTGTGTGATGCTATGCATTATGCTTCGTCTATAAGCATTTACTCAGTTAGCACCAATAATAAGTTTAGAATGATCACATTCACTGGCCGGTCAATTTGACATGTCCGCACTAAATCATTCCTAACTTTTGATTTATAGCTTAGAATGACATGAATCTAATGCTTACGTTAAACTAGCTCAATTTTCTATATTGTGACAAAATTTGAGACAGAAGTAGATAAGACAAAGCATCCAAGTAACCTAGTCAATCCCAAACTGCGTGATGCCAAGCATTATTCTTCATTTATAAGCTTTTACTCAATGACCACCAACGATCAGTTTGAAATCATCATTTTAACTCGCCGATCAACTTGACATGTCCGCACTAAATCGTCAGTAACTTTTGATTTGGAGATCAGAAACGCATGAATCCAATGCCCACGTTAAGCTAGCTCAATTTTCAATAGTGTAACAAAATTTGAGACATAAATAGATACGACAAAGCGCCCAAGTAATCCAATCTATCCAAAACTGGTTGATGCAATGCATTATGATTCATTTATAAGCGTTTACTCAATCAGCACCAATGATCAGTTTAGAATGATCACTTTCACTGGCCGATGAACTTGACATGTCCACACTAAATCATCCTTAACTTTTGATTCAGACCTCAGAATGACACGAATCCAATGCTTTCGTTAAGCTAGTTCAATTTCTATATTGGGATAAAAATTTAAGACAAAACTAGATACGAAAAAGCGTCCAAGTAATCCAACCGATCCCAAACTGCGTGATGCAATGCATTATGTTTCATTTATAAGCCTTTACTCAATGAGCACCAATGATCAATTTAGAATAATCATATCAACTGGCTGATCAACTTGACATGTCCGCACTAAATCATCCTTAACTTTTGATTCAGACCTCAGAATGACACGAATCCAATGCTTTCGTTAAGCTAGTTCAATTTCTATATTGGGATAAAAATTTAAGACAAAACTAGATACGAAAAAGCGTCCAAGTAATCCAACCGATCCCAAACTGCGTGATGCAATGCATTATGTTTCATTTATAAGCCTTTACTCAATGAGCACCAATGATCAATTTAGAATAATCATATCAACTGGCTGATCAACTTGACATGTCTGCACTAAATCCTCCTTAGCTTTTGATTTAGAGCTCCGAATGACACGAATCCAATGCTTACGTTAAGCTAGTTCAATTTTCTATATGTGAATGATCAGTTTAGAATGATCATTTGAACTGGCCGATCACCTTGTCCTGTATGCACTAAATCGTCCATACCTTTTGATTTACAGCTCTAAATGTCATGAATCCAATGCCTACATTAAGCTAGTTCAAAATTATATATTGTGACAAAACTTGAAACAAAATTAGATCGACAAAGCATTAAAGTAATCCAATCTCTCCCAAACTGTGTGATACCATGCTTTATGCCTCATTTATAAGACTTTACTTAATGAGAACCAATCATCAGTTTAGAATGATCATTTTAACTGGCCGATCAACTTGACATGTCCGCACTTAATTTTCCGCACTAAATCAGATGTAACTTTTGTTTTAGAGCTCCGAAACACACGAATCAAATGCCCACATTAAGCTAGCTAAATTTTCTATAGTGTAACAAAATTTAAGACAAAAATAAATACGACAAAGCTTTCAAGTAATTAAATCTATCCAAACTGTGTGATGCTATGCATTATGCTTCATTTATAAGCGTTTAATCCATCAAAAGGTATGGACGATTTATAAGCGTTTACTCAATCAGCACCAATGATTAGTTTAGAATGATCAGTTTCACTGGCCGATCAACTTGACGTGTCCGCCCTAAATCATCTGTAACTTTTCATTTACAACTCATAATAACACGAATCCAATGCTTACGTTAAGCTAGCTCAATTTTCTATATGTGACAAAATTTTGAGACGAAAATAGTTACGACAAAGCGTCCAAGTAATCCAAACCTTCCCAAACTCCTTGATGACATGCATTATTTTTCATTTATAAAATTTTACTCAATGATCACCAATGATCAATTTCAACTGGTCGATCAACTTGTCATGTCTGCACTAAATCGTCCATACCTTTTGATTAATAGCTCGGAATGACAAACTGCGTGATACCATGCTTTATGTTTCATTTGTAAGCCTTTACTTAATGAGCACCAATGATTAAATTAGAATGATCACTTTAACTGGCTGATCAACTTGACATGTCCACACTAAATCATCGATAACATTTGATTTAGAGAACAGGATAACATGAATCCAATGCTCACGTTAAGCAAGCTCAATTTTCTATATTTTGACATAATTTGAGACAGAAATAGAAATGACAAAGCATCCAAGTAATCCAATCTATCCAAACTGCTTGATACCATGAATTATGCTTCATTTATAAGCCTTTATTTAATGAGCACCAATGATCAGTTTAGAATGATAACTTTAACTGGCCGATCAACTTGACATGTCCGCACTAAATCATCCGTAACTTTTGATTTAGAACTCGGAATGACATGAATCATGTGCCTGCGTTAATCTAGCTAAATTTTCTATATTGTGGCAAAGTTTGCAACAGAAATAGATGCGACAATGCATCCAAGTAATCCAATCCATCCCAAAGTGCGTGATCCCATTCCTTAGAATTCATTTATAAGCCTTTACTTAATGAGCACCAATGATCAGTTTTGAATGATCACTTTAACTGCCCGATCAACTTGACATGTCCGCACTAAATCGTCCTTAACTTTTGAGCTCATAGTGACACAAATCCAATGCGCACGTTAAGCTAGCTCAATTTTCTATATTTTGACAAAATTGAGACAGAAATGGAGACGACAAAACATCCAAGTAATCCAATCTATCCAAACTTCTTGATGCCATGCATTATGCTTCATTTATAAGCCTTTACTTAATGAACACCAATGATCATTTTAGAATGATCACTTTAACTGGCCGATCAACTTGATATGTCCGCACTAAATCATCCGTAACTTTTGATTTTGAGCTCATAATGACACGAAACTAATGCCCACGTTAAGCTAGATAAATTTTCAATATCTTGACAAAATTTGAGACAAATTTAGAGACGACAAAGCGTGAGCAATACTTATCAGTTTAGAATGATCACATTAAACGGCCAATCAACTTGACATGTCCGCACTAAATCCTCCGTAACTTTTGATTTAGAGTTTGGAAACACACGAATCTAATGCTCACGTTAAGCTAGCTCAATTTTCTATATTGTAACAAAATTTGAGACAAAAATAGATATGAGAAAGCGTCCAAGTAATCCAATCTATCCAAAACTTTGTGATGCCATGTATTATGCTTAATTTATAAACCTTTACTCAATGAGCACTAATGATCAGTTTAGAATGATTATTTTAACAAGCCGATTAACTTGACATGTCCACACTAAATAACCCATAACTTTTGATTATGAGTTCAGAATAACACGATTCCAATGCCCACGTTCAGCTAGCTGAATTCTCTATATTTTGACATGATTTCAGACAGAAATACAGACGACAAAGTGTCCAAGTAATTCAATCTATCCAACCTGCTTCACGCCATGCATTATGCTTTATTTATAACCACTTATTTAATGAGCACTAATGATCAGTTTAGAATGATCACTTTAACTGGCCGATCAACTTTATATGTCCGGACTAAATCATCCGTATGTTTTGATTTAGAACTCGGAATGACACGACTCTAGTGCCCACATTAAGCTAGCTCAATTTTCTATATTGTGAAAAAGTTTGAAACAGAAATTGATACGACAAAGTGTCCAAGTAATTCATTCCATCGGAAACTGTGTGATACCATGAATTACGCTTCATTTATACGCCTTTACTCAATAAGTACCAATGATTAGTTTCAAATGATAACTTTAACTGTCCAATCAACTTGACATGTCCACACTAAATTGTCTGTAACTGTTGATTTAGAGCTCAGAATGACACGAATCCAAAGCTCACGTTAAGCTAGCTCAATTTTCTATATTTTGACAAAATTTGAGACAGAAATAGAGACAACAAAGCATCCAAGTAATCCAATCTATCCAAACTGTTGATGTCATGCATTATGCTTCATTTATAAGCTTTTACATAATGAGCAGTTTACAATGATAACTTTAACTTGTTGATCAACTTGACATGTACGCACTAAATCGTCTCCAACTTTTGATTTAGAGAACAGAATGACACGAATCCAATGCCCACGTTAAGCTAGCTCAATTTTCTATTTTTGTACAAAATTTGAGGGAGAACTAGATATGACAAAGCGTCCAAGTAATCCAATCTATCCAAAACTGTTTGATACAATGCATTATGTTTCATTTATAAGACTTTATTCAATGAGTACCAATGATAAGTTTAGAATAATCATATTAACTGGTCGCTCAACATGACATATCCGCACTAAATCGTCCGTAAATTTTGAGCTCAAAGTGAAACGAATCCAATGATCACGTTAAACTAGCTCAATTTTCTGTATTTTGACAAAATTTGAGACAGAAATAAAGATGACAAAACACCCAAGTAATCCAATCTATTCAAAATTCTTGATGACATGCATTATGCTTCATTTATAAGGGTTTACTTAATGGCCAACACTTATCAGTTTAGAATGATCACTTTAATTTGCCGATCAACTTGACATTTCTATACTAAATCCTCCGTAAATTTTGATTTACAGCTTAGAAACACATGAATCCTACGTATCATTCAGCTAGCTCAATATCTATATTTTGACATGATTTTGAGACAGAAAAAGAGACGACAAAGCATCCAAGTACTCCAATCGATCCAACCTGCTTGATGACATGCATTATGCTTCATTTATAAGCATTTATTTAATGAAGCCCAATGATCAGTTTAGAATGATCACTTTAACTGGCCGATCAACTTGACATGGCCACATTAAATCGTCGGTAACTTTTGATTTAGAGATCGGAATGACACGAATCCAGTGCCCACGTTAAGCTAGCTCTATTTTCTGTATTGTGCCAAAGTTTGAAACAGAAATAGATACGACAAAGCGTCCAAGTAATCCAATCCATCCGAAACTGTGTGATACCATGCATTATGCTTCATTTATAAGCTTTTACTTAATGAGCACCGATGATCAGTTTACAATGACCACTTTAACTGGCCTATCAACTTGACATGTACGCACTAGATCATCTCTAACTTTTGATTTAGAGATTAGAATTACACGAATCCAATGCCCATGTTAAGCTAGCTCAATTTTCTATATTGGGACAAAATTTGAGAGAGAAGTAGATATGAAAAAGCATCCAAGTAATCCAATGTATCCAAAACTTTTTGATGCAATGCATTATGCTTCATTTATAAGACTTTACTCAGTGAGTACCAATGATCAGTTTAGAATAATCATATTAACTGGTCGATCAACTTGGCATGTCCGCACTAAATCGTCCATAAATTTTGAGCTTAAAGTGAAACGAATTCAATGCCCACGTTAAGCTAGCTCAATGTTCTATATTTTGACAAAATTTTAGATAGAAATGGAGACGACAAAACAGCCAAGTAATCCAATCTATCCGAAATTCTTGATGCCATGCATTATGCTTCATTTATAAGGCTTTATTTAATGGGCAACACTTATCAGTTTAGAATGATCACTTTAACTGGCCGATCAACTTGGCATGTGCACATTAAATCCTCTGTAACTTTTGATTTAGAGCTTAAAAACACACGAATCCTCCGTAACGTTAACCTAACTCAATGTTCTATATTTTGACATGATTTGAGATAGAAAAAGAGACGAAAAGGCATCCAAGTTATCCAATCTATCCAAAACTGTGTGATGTCATGCATTATGCTTCAATTATAAGCTTTTACTCAATGAGCACCAATGATCAGTTTAGAATAATCATATTAACTGGTCGATCAACTTGACATGTCCGCACTAAATCGTCTGTAAATTTTGAGCCCAAAGTGAAACGAATCCAATTCCCAAAATTTGAGACAGAAATGGAGACGGCAAAACATCCAAGTAATCCAATATATTCAAAATTCTTGATGCCATGCATTATGCTTCATTTATAAGGCTTTACTTAATGGGCAACACTTATCTGTTTAGAATTATCACTTTAAATGGCCGATCAACTTGACATTTCCGCACTAAATCCTCCGTAACTTTTGATTTACAGGTAAGAAACACACGAATCCTCTGTATCGTTCAGCTAGCTCAATTTTCTATATTTTAAAATGATTTGAGACAGAAAAAGAGACGACAAAGCATCCAAGTAATCCAATCTATCCAACCTGCTTGATGCCATGCATTATACTTCATTTATAGTCATTTATTTAATGAACCCCAATGATCAGTTTAGAATGATCACTTTAACTGGCCGATCAACTTGACATGTCCGCACTAAATTGTCGGTAACTTTTGATTTAGAGCTCGGAATGACACGAATTCAGTGCCCATGTTAAGCTAGCTCTATTTTCTATATTGTGGCAAAGTTTGAAACAGAAAAAGATACGACAAAGCTTCCAAGTAATCCAATCTATCCGAAAGTCTGTCATGCCATGCATTATGCTTCATTTATAAGTATTTACTCAATGAGAACTAATGATCAGTTTAAAATGATGACTTTAAGTGGCCGATCAATTTGACATGTCCACACTAAATCATCTATAACTTTTGATTTAGAGATAAGAATAACATAAATCCAATGCTCACGTTAAGAGAGCTCAATTTTCTATATTATGACAGAATTTGAGACAAAATATGGAGATGACAAACCGTCCAAGTAATTCAATCTATCCCAAAATGTGTGATGCCATGCTTTATGCTTTATTTATAAGCGTTTACTTAATGAGCACCAATAATCAGTTTAACTGGCTGATCACCTTGATATGTACGCACTAAATCGTCCGTAATTTTTAATTTAGAGCTCATAAACACACGAATCAAAAATTCCTACGTTAAGCTAGCTCAATTTTCTATATTGTAAAAAAAATTTGGATAGAAATAGATACGGCAAAGCATCCAAGTAATCCAATCTATCCGAAACTGTGATACCATGCATTATGCTTCATTTATAAGCCTTTACTCAATGAGCACCAATGATCAGTTTAGAATGATTAGTTTAACTTGCCGATCAACTTGACATGTTCACACTAAATCGTCTGTAACTTTTGATTTAGACCAAAGAATGACACGAATCACAAAGCCCATGTTAAACTAACTCAATTTTCTATAGTTTGACAAAATTTGAGACAGAAATAGAGACAACAAAGCATCCAAGTAACCCATTCTATCCAAACTGCTTGATGCCATGCATTATGCTTCATTTATAAGCTTTTACTTAATGAGCACCAATGATTAGTTTACAATGATCACTTTAAATGGCCGATCAACTTGACATTTTTGCACCAAAATCGTCCGTAACTTTTGATTTAGAGCTCAGAAACACACGAATCAAATGCCATGTTAAGCTAGCTCAATTTTCTATTTCGTATCAAAATTTGAGATAGCAATAGATATGGCAAAGCATCCAAGTAATTCAATCTATCCGGAACTATGTTATACCATGCATTATGCTTCATTTATAAGCCATTACTCAATGAACACCAACAATCAGTTTAGAACGATAACTTTAACTGGTCTATCATATTGACATGTCCCCACTAAATCTTCCGTAACTTGTGATTTAGAGCTCAAAATGACACGAATCCAAAGCCGACGTTAAGCTTGCACAATTTTCTATATTTTTACAAAATTTGAGACAGAAATAGAGACAACAAAGCATCTTAGTAATCCAATCTATCCAACCTGCTTGATGCCATGCATTATGCTTCATTTATAAGCTTTTACTTAATGAGCACCAATGATCATTTTACAATGATCACTTTAACTGGCAGATCAACTTGACATGTACGCAATAAATTGTCTGTAACATTTGATTTAGAGATCAGAATGACAGGAATCTAATGCCCACGTTAAGCTAGCTCAATTTTCTATATTTTGACTAAATTTGAGATAGAACTAGGACAAATCATCCAAGTAATCCAATCTATCCAAAACTGTTTTATGCAATGCATTATGCTTCATTTATAAGACTTTAATCAATGAGTACCAATGATCAGTTTAGAATAATCATATTAACTGGTCGAACAACTTGATATGACCGCACTAAGTCCTCCGTAAATTTTGATTTTGAGCTCAGGGTGACACGAATCCAATGCCCACGTTAACTTAGCTCAAATTTCTATATTTTGACAAAATTTGAGACAGAAATGGAGATGACAAAACATCCAAGTAATCCAGTCTATCAAAACTTCTTGATGCCATGCATTATGCTTCATTTATAATGCTTTACTTAATGGGCAACACTTATCAGTTTAGAATGATCACTTTAAATAGCCGATCAACTTGACATATCCGCACTAAATCCTCCGTAACTTTTGATTTAGAACTTAAAAACACACGAATCCAAAGCGCACGTAAAGCTAACTCAATTTTTCAAT
The DNA here is from genome assembly GCA_018901935.1 of Pugionium cornutum. Taxonomy (NCBI): domain Eukaryota; kingdom Viridiplantae; phylum Streptophyta; class Magnoliopsida; order Brassicales; family Brassicaceae; genus Pugionium; species Pugionium cornutum. Next base: position 24,054,905 of record CM032160.1, read on the forward strand.
ATTGTAACCAAAATTGAGACAGAAATAGCTATGAAAAAGCGTCCAATCTATCCAAAATTGTGTAATGCCATGTATTATACTTCATTTATAAACCTTTACTCAATGAGCACTAATGATTAATTTAGAATGATCACTTTAACTGGAAGATCAACTTGACATGTCCACACTAAATCATCCATAACTTTTGATTTAGAGCTCAAAATAACACGAATCCAATGCCCACGTTCAGCTAGCTCACTTTTCTATATTTTGACATGATTTGAGACAGAAATAGAGACGACAAAGCATCCAAGTAATCCAATCTATCCAACCTACTTGATGCCATGCATTATGCTTCATTTATAAGCATTTTATTTAATGAGCACCAACGATCAGCTTAGAATGATCACATTAACTGCCCAATCAATTTGACATGTCCGCACTTAATCGTCCATAACTTTTGATTTAGAGCTTGGAATGACTAGAATCCAGTGCCCACGTTAATCTAGCTCAATTTTCAATATTGTGACAAAGTATGAAACAGAAATAAATACGACAAACCATCCAAGTAATCCAATCCATCCAAAACTGTGTGATGCAGTTCTTTTGGCTTCATTTATAAGCCTTTACTTAATGAGCACCAATGATCAGTTTTGAATGATCACTTTGACTGGACGATCAACTTGACATGTCCGCATTAAATCGTCTGTAATTTTTGATTTAGAGCTCAGAATGACACGAATCCAATGACCATGTTAACCTGGCTCAATTCTCTATTTTCGAAAAAATTGAGGCAGAAATAGAGACGACTAAGCGTACAAGTAGTCCAACCTATCCCAAACTGTGTGATGCAATGCTTTATGCTTCATTTATAAGCCTTTCCTCAATGAGCACTAATGATAAGTTTAGAATGATAACTTTAACTGCCCGATCAACTTGACATCTCCACACTAAATCATCCGTAACTTTTGATTTAGAGCTTGGAATGACATGAATCTAATGACTCAATTTATATATTTTGACATAATTTGAGATAGAAATAGATACGACAAAGCGTCCAAGTAATCCAATCATTCCAAAAATGCGTGATGCCATGCATTATTTTCTATTTATAAGCTTTTACTCAATGAGCACCAATGATTAGTTTAGAATGATCATTTTAACTGGCTGATCAACTTGTCATGTTTGCACTAAATCGTCCCTAAATTTTGATTTATAGCATAGAATGACACGAATCCAATACCCACATTAAGCTAGTTCAATTTTCTATATTTTGACAAAAATTTGTGCCAAAACTTGATACGACAAAGCGTCCAAGTATTCCAATCTATCAAAAACTATGTGATGTCATGCATTATGCTTCATTTATAATCCTTTACTTAATGAGCACCAATAATCAGTTTTGAATGATCACTTTAACTGGCCAATCACTTGACATGTCCGCACTAAATCATCCGTAACATTTGATTTAGAGCTCAGAATGACACGAATCCAAATCCCACATTAAGCTAGCTCAATTGTCTATTTGGAAAAAATTTATGATAGAAATATGGAGATGACAAAGTGTCCAAGTAATCTAATCTACGCCAAACAGCGTGATGCCATGATTTATGCTTCATTTATTAGCATTTACTTAATGAGCACCAATGATCAGTTTAGAATGGTCACTTTAAGTGGCCTATCAACTTGTCATGTATGCACTAAATCGTCTGTAACATTTGCTTTATAGCTAAGAAACAAAAGAATCAAATGCCCACGTTAAGGTAGCTCAATTTTCTATATTGTGGCAAAGTTTGAGACAGAATAGATACCACAAAACATCCAAGTAATCTAGTTTTGGACACCAATTATCTGTATAGAATGATCACTTTAATTTGCCACTCAACTTGACATGTCCACACTAAATTTGTACGTAACTTTTGATTTACAACTTAGTATGATACGAAACCAATGCCCACGATCAGCTAGCTCAATTTTCTACATTGTAACAAAATTTGAGACAGAAAATACGACAAAGCGTCCAAGTATTCCAATCAATCCAAAGCCGTGTGATGCCATGCATTATTCTTCATTGATAAGCCTTTACTCAATGAGCATCAATGATCAGTTTAGAATAACATAGTAACTGGCCGATCTACTTGACATGTCCGCACTAAATCGTCCGTAACTTTTCATTTTGAGCTCAGAATGACATGAATCCAAATCCCACATTAAGCTAGCTCAATTGTCTATTTTTTGAAACAATCTCAGACAGAAATATGGAGATGACAAAGCATCCAAATAATCCAATCCATCCCAAACAGCGTGATGCCATGCTTTATACTTCATTTATAAGCCTTTATTTAATGAGCACAATTGATCAGTTTAGAATAATCACTTTTACTGGCCGATCAAAGTGTCCAAGTAATCCAATCTTTCCAAAACTGTGTGATGCCATGCATTATGCTTCATTTTTACGCCTTTACTCAATGAGCACCAATGATAAGTTTAGAATGAATCACTTTAACTGGCCGATTAGTTGACATGTGTGCACTAAATTGTATGTAACTTTTAATTTAGAGCTTAGAATGATATGAATTCAAAGCCCAGGTTAAGCTAGCTCAATTTTCTATAATTTGACAAAATTTGAGATAGAATTAGAAACGAGAAGGCCTCCAAGTAATCCAATCTATCTAGACTGCTGGATGCCATGCATTATGCTTCATTTATAAGCTTTTACTTAATGAGCACCAATGATCAGTTTAGAATGATCACTTTAACTTGCCCATAAACTTGACATGTCCGCACTAAATCATTTGTAACTTTTGATTTAGAGCTCAGAATGACACTAATCCAATGCCCACGTGAAGCTAGCTCAATTTTCTATATTGTGACAAAATTTTAGACAGAACTCGATATGACAAAGTGTCCAAGTAATCCAATCTATCCAAAACTATTTGACGCCATGTATTATGCTTAATTTATAAGCCTTTACTCAATGAGCACTAATGATCACTTTAATTAGCCGATCAACTTGACTTGTCCACACTAAATCATCCATAACTTTTGATTTAGAGCTCAGAATTACACGAATCCAATGCCCGCAATAAGCTAGCTCAAATTTCTATATTTTGACATAATTTGAGACAAAAATAGATATGACATATCGTCCAAGTAATCCAATCTATCCAAAACTGTGTGGTGCCATATATTATGCTTCATTTATAAGCCATTACTTAATGAGCACCAATGATCAGTTTATAATGATCACTTTAACTAGACGACCAACTTGACACGTTCGCACTAAATCGTATGTAACTTTTTATTTCGAGCTCAAAATGGCACGAATCCAATGCCCACATTAAGCTAGCTCAGTTTTCAATATTTTGACAAAATTTGAGAGAGAACTAGCTATGAAAAAGCGTTCAAATAATCCAATCAGTCCAAAACTGTTTGATGTTATCCATTATGCTTCATTTATAAGCCTTTACTCAATGTGTACCAATGATCATTTTAGAATGATCACTTTAACTGGCCGATCAAGTTGACATGTCCGCAGTAAATCTTCCATAAATTTTGATTTAGAGCTTAGAAACACATGAAATCCAATGCCCATGTTATGGTAGCTCAGTTTTCTATATTGTAACAAATTTTGAGGTGGAAATAGATACGATAAAACGTCCAAGTAATCCAATCTATCCAGAAATGTGTCATGCCATGCATTATGCTCCATTTATAAGCCTTTACTCAATGAGCACTAATGATCAGCTTAGAATGATGACTTTAACTGGCCGATCAACTTGACATGTCCACACTAAATCATCCATAACTTTTGATTTAGAGCTCAAAATAACACGAATCCAATGCCCATGTCAAGCTAGCTCAATTTTCTATAGTTTGACATAATTTGAGACAGAAATAGAGACAACAAAGTGTCCAAGTAATCCAATCAATCCAAAACTGTGTGATGCCATGCATTATTTTTTATTTATAAGCCTTTATTTAATGACCACCAATGAGTAGTTTAGAATGATAACTTTAACTGGCCAATCAACTTGTCATGTACGCACTATATCATCTGTAACTTTTGATTTAGAGCTTGGAATGACATGAATCTAGTGCCCACGTTAAGCTAGTTCAATTTTCTATATTGTGACAAAGTTTGAGACAAAAATAGATACGAAAAAACGTCCAAGTTTGAGACAAAAATAGATACGAACTGCTTGATGCCATTCTTTAGGCTTCATTTATAAGCCTTTACTTAATAAGCTCCAATGATCAGTTTTGAGTGATCACTTTAACTGGCCGATCAACTTGACATGTCCGCACTTCATCGTCCGTAATTTTTGATTTAGAGCTCAAAAACACAGGAATCCAATGTCCACGTTAAGCTAGCTCAATTTTCTATATTGTAACAAAATTTGAAAAAGAAATAGAGATGACAATGCGTCCAAGTAATCCAATCTATCCAAAACTGCGTGATGTCATGCTTTATGCTTCATTTATAAGCCTTTACTCAAGGAGCACCAATGATCAGTTTAGAATGATCACTTTTAATTGCCGATCATATTGACATGTACGCACTAAATCGTTTGTGACTTTTGATTTAGAGCTCAGAAACACACAAATCAAATGCCCACATTAAACTAGCTCAATTTCTATATTGTAACCAAATTTCAGACAGAAATAGAGATTAAAAAGCGTCCAAGTAATCCAATCTATCCCAAAATGCGTGACGCCATGTTTAATGCTTCATTTATAAGCCTTTACTTAATGAGCAACATTGATCAGCTTAAAATAATCACTTTAACTGGCCGATAACCCTGACATGTCCACACTAAATCGTCCGTAACTTTTGATTTAGAGCTCAAAAACGAACGAATCCAATGTCCACGTTAAGCAAGCTCAATTTTCTATATTGTAACTAAATATGAAACAGAAATAGAGACGACAATGCGTCCAAGTAATCCAATATATCCCAAACTGCGTGGTGCCATGCTTTATGCTTTATTTATAAGCTTTTACTCAAGGAGCACCATTGATCAGTTTAGAATGATCACTTTAATTTGCCGATCATAAATTTTGATTTAGAGGTCAGAAACATACAAATCAAATGCCCACGTTAAGCTAGCTCAATTTCTATGTTGTAACAAACTTTGAAACAGACATAGAGATGAAAAAGCGTCCAAGTAATCCAATCTATCCCAAAATGCGTGACACCAAGTTTTATGCTTCATTTATAAGCCTTTACTTAATGAGCAACATTGATCAATTTAGAATAACCACTTTAACTGGGCGATCAACTTGACATGTCTGCACTAAAGCTTCCGTAACTTTTGAATTAGAGCTCAGAATGACACAAATCCAATGTCCACTTTAAGCTAGCTCAATTTTCTATATTCTAACAAAATTTGAGTCAGAAAAAGATACGACAAAGCATACATGTATCCAATATATCCAAAACTGTGTGATACCATACAATATGCTTCATTTATAAGGCTTTACTCAATGAGCACCAATGATCAATTTAGAATAATCATATTAACTGGTCGATAAACATGACATTTCCAGAGAAAATCATCTATGACTCTTGATTTTGAGTTCAGAATGACACGAATCCAATGCCAATGTTAAGCTAGATAAATTTTATATATTTTGACAAAATTTGAGAGAGAAGTAAAGACGACGAAGCATCCAAATAATCCAATCAGTCGAAAGCTGTGTGATGCCATGCATTATTCTTCATTTATAAGCCTTAACTCAATGAGCACCAATGATCAGTTTAGAATAATCTCATTAACTGGCCGATCAACTTGACATTTCCCCACTAAATCATCCCTAATTTTTGATTTAGAGCTCATAATGACACGGATCCAATGTCCACGTTAAGCTAGCTCAATTCTCTATGTTGTAACAAAATTTGAGACAGAAATATATAGAAAAAAGCGTTCAAGTAATCCAATCTAGCCAAAACTGCATAATATCATGCATTATTCTTCATTTATAAGCCTTTACTCATTGAGCACAAATGATCAGTTTAGAATGATCACTTTTAATGGCCGATCAACTTGACATGTCCACACTAAATTGTCCATAACTTTTGATTTTGAGCTCAGAATGACGCGAATCCAAATCCCACATTAAGCTAGCTCAATTGTCTGTTTTTTTGAGAAAATTTGACACAAAAATATGGAGATCACAAAGCGTCCAAGTAATCCAATCTATCCCAAACAGCGTGATGCCATGCTTTATGGTATATTTATAAGCTTTTACTTAATGAGCACCAATGATCAGTTTAGAATGATCACTTTAACTGCCCGACCAACTTGACATGTACGCACTAAATCGTTTGTAACTTTTGATTTATAGCTCAGGAACACACGAATCAAATGCCCACGTTAAGCTAGACCAATTTTCTATATTGTAGCAAAATTTGAGACAGAAATAGATACAACATAGCGTCCAAGTAATCCAATCTATCAAAAAATGTACAATGCCATGCATTATATTTCATTTAAAAGCCTTTACTCAATGAGCACCAATGATCAGTTTAAAATGGTCATTTTAACTGGCCGATTAACTTGACATGTCCACACTAAATTGTCCGTAACTTTAGATTTAGAGCTCAGAATGATAGGAATCCAAACCCCACGTTAATCTTGCTGAATTTTGTATATTTTGGCAAACTTTGAAATAGAAATAGAGATGAAAAAGCATCCAAGTAATCCAATCTATGCAAAATGCTTGATGCCATGCATTATGTTTTATTTTCAAGACTCTACTCAATAAGTACCAACGATCACTTTAGAATAATCATATTAAACGGCCGATTAACTTGACATGTCCGCACTTAATCGTCCGTATGTTTTGATTTTGAGCTCGGAATGACACGAATCCAATGCCCACGTTAAGCTAGCTTATTTTCTATATTTTGACAAAATTTGAGACATAAATAGAGACGACAAAGCATCCAAGCAATCCAATCTATCCAAACTACTTGATGCCATGCAATATGCTTCATTTAAAAGCTTTTAATTAATGGACACCAATTATCTGTAGAGAATGATCTCTTTAACTGGTCATTCAACTTGACATGTCCAAATTAAATTGTCCGTAACTTTTGGTTTAGAGCTCAGAATTACACGAATCCAATGCCCATGTTAAGCTAGCTTATATTGTATCAAAATTTGAGACATAAATAGATACGACAAAGCGTCCAAGTAATCCAATCTATTCAAAACTGTGTGATGCATGCATTATGCTTCATTTATAAGCCTTTACTCAGTGAGCACCAATGCTCAGTTTAGAATAATCTTATTAACTGCCCCATCAAATTGACATGTCCGCAGTAAATCATCTGCAACTCTTGATTTTGAGCTCAAAATGACAGGATTCCAATGCCCACATTAAGCTAGATAAATTTTCTATAATTGGACAAAATTTGAGATAGAAGTGGAGACGACAAAGCATCCAAGTAATCTAATCTATCCAAAATTATGTGATGCCATGCATTATGCTTCATTTATAGGCTTTTACTCAATGAGCACCAATGATCAATTTAGAATGATCACTTTACCTGGCTGATCCACTTGATTTTTCCACACTAAATCGTCCGTAACTTTTTATTTAGAGTTCAGAAACACATGAATCAAATGCCCACGTTAAGCTAGCTCAATTTTCTATATTGTATTAAAAGTTGTGATAAAAATAGATACGACAAAGCGTCCAACTAATCCAATCCATCCCAAACTGCATGATGCCATGCATTATTTTTCATTTATAAGCGTTTACTAAATAAGCACCAATGATCAGTTTAAAATGCTCATTTTAACGGGCCGAAGAACTTGTTAAGTCTCCACTAAATCGTACATAACTTTTGATTTATAGCTCATAATTACACAAATTCAATGCGTACATTAAGCTTGTTCAATTTTCTATATTGTGACAAAATTTGAGACAAAACTAGATACGAAAAAGCGTTTAGGTAATCCAATCTATCCCAAACAGCGTGATGTCATGCCATATGCTTCATTTATAAGTCTTTACTCAATGAGCACCAACAATTAGTTTAAAATGATCACTGTAACTGGCCGATCAACTTGATATGTTCGCACTAAATCGTCCGTAACTTTTAATTTAGAGCTTAGAATGATAGGAATCTAATGCCCACGTTAAGCTAACTCAATTTTCTTAATTTTGACAAAATTTTAGACAGAAATATAGATGACAAAGCATCCAAGTAATCCAATCTATCCCTAAATAATTGATGCCATGCTTTATACTTCATTTATAAGCCTTTACTTAATGAGCACCAATGATAAGTTTAGAATGGTCGTCTTAACTGGTCGATCAACTTGTGTTTCTGCATTAAATTGTCCATAACTTTTGATTTATAGCTTAGAATGACACGAATCCAATGCCCACATTAAGCTAGTTTAATTTTCTATATTGTGACAAAATTTGAGACAGAAATAGACACCACAAAGAATCCAAATAATCCAATCTATCCAAAACTGTGTCATGCCATGTATTATGCTTCATTTATAGGCATTTACTTAATGAGCACCAATTATCAGTTTAGAACGATTATATTAACTGGCCGATCAACTGGACATGTCGGCATTAAATCGACCGTAACTTTTGATTTTGAGTTCAGAATGACACGAATCCAATGCCCGCATTAAGCTAGCTCAATTTTCTATATTTTAACAAAATTTGAGACTGTATATAGAGACAACAAAGCATCCAAATAATCCAATCATTCCAAACTCCTTGATGCCATGCATTATGCTTCATTTATAAGCTTTTACTCAATGAGCACCAATGATCAATTTAGAATAATCACTTTACCTGGCCGATCGACTTGACGTTTCCACACTAAATCGTCTGTAACTTTTTATTTATAGTTCAGAAACCCACGAATCAAATGCCCACGTTAAGCTAGCTCAATTTTCTATATTGTAAAAAAATTTGTGATAAAAATAGATACGACAAAGCGTCCAACTAATCCAATCCATCCCAAACTGCGTGATGCCATGCATTATTTTTCATTTATAAGAGTTTACTAAATCAGCACCAATGATCAGTTTAAAATGATCATTTAAACGGGCCGAAGAACTTGTTAAGTCTGCACTAAATCGTACATAGCTTTTGATTTATAGCTCATAATTACACGAATCCAATGCGCACGTTAAGCTCGTTCAATTTTCTATATTGTGACAAAATTTGAGATATAACTAGATACGAAAAAGCGTTTAAGTAATCCAATCTATCCCAAACTACGTGATGTCATGCCGTATGCTTTATTTATAAGCCTTTACTCAATGAGCACCAATGATCAGTTTAGAATGATCACGTTAAGTGGCCGATCAACTTGACATGTCCGCACTAAATCGTCCATAACTTGTGATTTAAATCTTAGAATGACATGAATCTAGTGCTCACGAAAATCTAGCTCAATTTTCTATATTGGGACAAAGTTTGAACATAGATAGATACGACAAAGCGTCCAAGTTATCCAATCCATCCCAACCTGCGTGATCCCTTGCATTATTTTTAATTTATATGCTTTTACTAAATGAGCACCAATGATGAGTTTAGAATGATCATTTTAACTGGCCGATGACTTAGTCAAGTCTACACTAAATTGTCCATAACTTTTGATTTATAGCTCACAATGACATGAATCAATTTCCCACATTAAGCTAGTTCAATTTTCTATATTGTTACAAAATTTGAGATGAAACTAGATACGACAAAGCATCCAAGTAATTCATTCTATCAAAAACTATGAGATGCCATGCTTATGCTTCATTTATAAGGCTTTACTCAATGAGCACCAACGATTAGTTTAAAATGATCACTTTAACTAGCCGATCAACTTGATATTTTCGCACTAAATTGTCCGTAACTTTTAATTTAGAGCTTAGAATGATAGGAATCTAATGCCCACGTTAAGCTAACTCAATTTTCTTAATTTTGACAAAATTTTAGACAGAAATAGGCATCCAAGTAATCCAATCTATCCCTGAATGCTTGATACCATGCTTTATACTTCATTTATAAGCCGTTACTTAATGAGCACCAATGATAAGTTTAGAATCGTCGTCTTAACTGGTCGATCAACTTGTGTTTCTGCACTAAATTGTCCATAACTTTTGATTTATAGCTGAGGATGACATGAATCCAATGCCCACATTAAGCTAGTTTAAATTTCTATATTGTGACAAAATTTGAGGCAGAAATAGACACGACAAGGCGTCCAAATAATCCAATCTATCCAAAACTGTGTCATGCCATGTGTTATGCTTCATTTATAGGCATTTACTTAATGAGCACCAATTATCTGTTTAGAATGATTATATTAACTGGCCGATCAACTCGACATGTCGGCATTAAATCAACCATAACTTTTGATTTTGAGCTTATAATGACACGAATCCAATGCCCGCGTTAAGCTAGCTCAATTTTCTATATTTTAACGAAATTTTAGACGTATATAGAGACAACAAAGCGTCCAAATAATCCAATCATTCCAAACTCCTTGATGCCATGCATTATGCTTCATTTGTAAGCCTTTACTTAATGAGCACCAATTATCAGTTTAGAGTGATCACTTTAACTGGCCGATCGATTTGACATGTCCGCACTAAATCGTCCATAACTTTTGATTTAGAGCTTAGAATGACACGAATCCAATCCCCACATTAACCTAGCTCAAATTTCAATATTTTGACAAAATTTGAGAAAACAAATAGAGATGACAAAGTTTCCAAATAATCCAATCTACCCAAACTGCTTGATGTCATGCTTTATGCATCATTTATAAGCTTTTACTCAATGAGCACCAATGATCAGTTTTGAATGATTATTTTAACTGGCCGATGAACCTGACATGTACCCTCTAAATCATCTGTAACTTTTGATTTAGAGCACTGAAACACACGAATCAAATGCCCACGTTAAGCTAGCTCAATTTTCTATATTGTAACAAAACTTAAAAGAGAAATAGATACGACAAAGTGTCCAAGTAATCCAATCTATCCAAAACTGTGTAATACCATTCATTATGATTCATTGATAAGCCTTTACTCAATGATCACCAATGATCAATTTAGATTGATCACTTTAACTGGCTGGTCAACTTGACATGTCCCCACGAAGTCATCGTAACTTTTGATTTAGAGCTCAGACTGACACGAATCCAATGCCCACGTTAAGCTAGGTCCATCTTCTATATGGTAACAAAATTTTAGACAGAAATAGATACGATAAATCATCAAAGTAATCCAATCTATCCAAAACTGTGTGATGGCATGCATTATGCTTCATTTATAAGCCTTTACTCAATTAGCACCAATGATCAGATGAGAATTATCACTTTAACTGGCCAATCAACTTGACATGTCTGCACAAAATCGTTCGTAACTTTTAATTCAGAACTCAGAATGACACGAATCCAAAGCCCACGCTAAGCTAGCTCAATTCTCTATATGGTGACAAAATTTGAGTCAGAAATACATACGGCAAAGAATCCAAGTAATCCATTCCATCCCAAACTGCGTGATGCCATGCATTATTTTTCATTTATAAGCTTTTACTAAATGAGCACTAATGATCAGTTTAGAATGATCATTTTAACGGTCTGATCAACTTGTCATGTCTGCATTAAATCATCCATAACTTTTGATTAATAGCTTAGAATGAAACGAATCCAATGCCCACGTTAAGCTAGCTCAATTTTCTATATTATGACAAAATTTGATACATAACTAGATATGTCAAAGTGTCCAAGTAATCCAATTTGTCCCGAACTGCGTGATGCAATGCCTTATGCTTCATTTATAAGCTTTACTCAATGAGCACCAATCATCAGTTTAGAAGGATCACTTTAACTGGCCGATCAACTTGACATGTCCATACTAAATCGTCTGTAACTTTTGATTTAGAGCTCAGAATGACACGAATCCAATGCCCACGTTAAGCTAGCTCAATTTTCTATATTTTGACAAAATTTAAGATAGTTTTAGAGAACAAAAAGCATCTAAGTAATCAAATCTATCCCAAAAGGCGTGATGCCACTAAATCGTCCATAACTTGTTATGTCTACACTAAATCGTCCATAACTTTTGATTTATAGTTCAGAATGACACGAATCCAATGCCCACATTAAGCTAGTTTAATTTTCTATATTGTGACAAAATTTGAGACATGAATAGACATGACAAAGCATCCAAGTAATCCAATCTATCCATAACTGTGTGATGCCAAACATTATGCTTCATTTAAAACCCTTTACTCAATTAGCACCAATGATTAGTTTAGAATAACCATATTACCTGGCCGATCAACTTGACATGTCCGCTCTAAATCGTCTGTAGCTTTTGATTTTGACCTCAGAATGACATGAATGCAGTTTCCACGTTAAACTAGATAAATTTACTATAGTTTGACAAAATTTGAGATGGAAGTAGGGACGACAAAGCGTACAAGTAATCAAATCTATCCCGAACTGCGTGACCTCAGAATGACACGAATCCAATGACCACGTTAAGCTAGCCCAATTTTCTATATTGTGGTAAAATTTAAGACATAAATAGATATGACAAAGCATCCAAGTAATCCAGTCTATCCCGAACTGCGTGATGCCATGCATTATTTTTCAACTATAAGCTTTTACTAAATGAGCACTAATGATCATTTTAGAATGATCATTTCAAATGGCCGATCTACTTGTCATGTCTGCACAAAATCGTCCATAACTTTTGATTTATAGCTTAGAATGACACGACTCCAATGACCACATTAAGCTAGTTCAATTTTCTATATTCTGACAAAATTTGAGACATAACTAAATACGACAAGTAATCCATTCTTTCCCAAACTGCGTGATGCCATGCCTTATGCTTCATTTATATGCCTTTACTCAATGAGACCAATGATCAGTTTAGAATGATCACTTTAACAGGCCGATCAACTTGACATGTCCACACCAAATAGTGTGTAACTATTGATTTAGAGCTCAGAATGACTGGAATCCAATGCCTACTTTAAGCTAGCTCAATTTTCTATATTTTATGAAAAACTTGAGACATTTATATAGACAACAAAGCGTCCAAGTAATTCAATATATCCCAAACTGCGTGATGCCATGCTTTATGCTTCATTCATAAGCTTTTACCTAATCAGCACCAATTATCAGTTTAGAATGATCACTTTAACTGGCGATCAACTTGACATGTCCATACTAAATCATGTGTAACTTTCTATTTAGAGCTTAGAATGACAGGAATCCAATTCCCACGTTAAGCTAGCTGAAATTTCTATATTTTGAGAAATTTTCAGACAAAAATAGACACGACAAATTGTCCAAATAATCCAATCTACCCACACTGCTTGATGCCATGCTTTATGCATCATTTACAAGCTTTTACTCAATCAGCACCAATGCTCGGTCTTTAATGATCATTTTAACTGGCCAATGAACTTGACATGTACGCACTAAATCGTCCGTAACTCTTGATTTCGAGCTCAGAAACATAGGAATCAAATGCCCACATTATGCTTGCTATATTTTCTACATTGTAATAAAATTTGAAATAGAAATAGATACGACAAAGCGTCCAAGTAATCCAATATATCCAAAACTGAGTAATGCCATGCATTATGCTTCATTTATAAGGCTTTACTCAATGAGCACCAATGATCAGTTTAGAATGATCACTTTAACTGGCTGGTCAACTTGCCATGTCCGCACTAAATCGTCCGAAACTTTTGATTTAGAGCTCAGAATGACATGAATCCAATGCCCACGTTAAGCTAGCCCAAATTTCTATATTGTAACAGAATTTGAGACAGAAATAGATACGAAAATGTTTCCAAATAATCCAATCCATCCCAAACTACGCGATGCCATCCATTATTTTTCATATATAAGCTTTCACTCAATGAGCACCAATAATCAGATTAGAATGATCATTTTAACTGGTCGATGACTTTGTCATATCTGCACTAAATCGTCCATAACTTTTGATTTAATGCATAGAATGAGACAAATCCAATGCCCACATTAAGCTAGCTAAATTTTCTATATTGTGACAAAATTTAACTGGCCGATCAACTTGCAAGTCCACACTAAATCGTCAGTAACTTTCGATTTAGAGCTCCGAGTGACACGAATCCAATGCTCACATTAAGGTAGCTCAATTTTCTATATTTTGACATAATATGAGACAAAAATAGGTACGACAATGTTTCCAAATAATCCAATCAATCCCAAACTACGCGATGCCATGCATTATTTTTCATATAAAAGCTTTCACTCAATGAGCACCAATAATCAGATTAGAGTGATCATTTTAACTTGTCGATGACTTTGTCATATCTGCACTAAATCGTCCATAACTTTTGATTTAATGCATAGAATGACACAAATCCAATGCCCACGTTAAGCTAGATAAATTTTCTATATTGTGACAAAATTTGAGATGGAAATAGATACGACAAAGCGTCCAAGTAATCCAATCTATCCAAAATTGTGTGATGTCATCCTTTCCAAACTACGTGATGCCATACAATGTTTTTTTATTTATAAGCTTTTTCTAACTGAGCACCAATGATCAGTTTAGAATGATCATTTTAACTGGCCGATCAACTTGTCATGTCTGCACTAAATCGTCCATAACTTTTGATTTGTATCTTCGAATGACACGAATCCAATGCCCACATTAAGCTAGTTCAATTTTCTATATTGTGACAAAATTTGAGACAGAACTAGATACAACAAAGCAATCAAGTAATCCAATCTTTCCCAAACTGTGTGATGCCATGCCATATTGTTCATTTATAAGGCTTTTCTCAATGAGCACCAATGATCAATTCGGAATGATCACTTTAACTGGCCGATCAACTTGATATGTCCGTACTAAATCATTCGTAACTTTAGATTTAGAGCTCAGAATGACACGAATCCAATGCCCATGTTAAGCTAGCTCAATTTTCTATATTTTGACAAAATTTGAAACTGATATAGAGACAACAAAGAATCCAGGTAATCCAATCTATCGCAAACTGCGTGATGCCATGCTCTATACTTCATTTATAAGCATTTACCTAATTAGCACCAATGATCAGTTTAGAATGATCACTTTAACTCGCCAATCAACTTGACATGTCCACACTAAATCGTGTGTAACTTTTGATTTAGAACTCAGAAACAAATGAATTCAATATCCACGTTAAGCTAGCTCAATTTTCTATATTGTAACAAAACTTGAGACAGAAATTGATATGACAAAGCGTCCAAGTAATCCAATCTATCCAAAACTTTTGGATTTCATGCATTATACTTCATTTATAAGCCTTTACTCATTGAGCACCACTGATCAGTTTAGAATGATCACTTTAACTGGCCGATCAACTTGATATTTCCGCACTAAATCATCCGTAACTTTTGATTTTGGAGCTCAGAATGACACGAAACCAATCCCCAAGTTAAGCTAGCTCAAAATTCTATAATTTGACAAAGTTTGAGCCAAAAATAGATACGACAAAGTGTTCAAGTAATCCAATCCATCCAAAACTACGTGATGCCATACATTATTTTTCATTTTAAGCTTTTACTCAATGAGCACCAATGATCAGTTTAGAATGATTATTCTAACTGGCCGATGACTTTGTCATGTCTACACTAAATCGTCCAAAATTTTTGATTTATAGCTCCGAATGACACGAATCCAATATCCACATTAAGCTAGTTCAATTTTCTATATATTGACAAAGTTTGAGACAAAAATAGATACGAAAAAGCGTCCAAGTAATCCTATCAATCGAAAACTGCGTGATGCCATTCATTATTTTTCATTTACAAGCTTTTACTAAATGAGCACCAATGATCAGTTTAGAATGATCATTTAACTGGTCGAAAACTTTATCATGTCAGCACTAAGTCGTCCATAACTTTTGATTTATAGCTCAGAATGAAACGAATCCAATCCCCACAATAAGCTAGTTCAATTTTAAATATTGTTACAAAATTTAAGACAGAACTAGATACAACAAAGTGCTCAAGTAATCCAATCTTTCCCGAACTGTGTGATGCCATGCTTTATACTTCATTTATAAGCCTTTACTCAATGAGCACCAATGATCAGTTTCAAATGATCACTTTAACTGGCTGATCAACTTGACATGTGCACTAAATCATCCGTAACTTATGTTTTAGAGCTCGGAATGACACGAATCCAATACCCACATTAAGCTAGCTAATTTTCTAAATTTTGACAAAATTTGAGATAGAAATAGAGACGACAAAGCGTTCAAGTAATCCAATCTATCTTAAAATTCTTGATGCCATGCTTTATGCTTCATTTATAAACCATTACTTATTGAGCACCAATAATCAATTTAGAATGATCACTTTAACAGGTCGATAAAATTGACATGTCCACACTAAATGATCCGTAACCTTTGATTTTGAGCTCAGAAACACACGAATCCAATGACCACGTTAAGGTAGCTGTATTTACTCTGTTGTAACAAGATTTGAGACAGTAATAGATATGACAATGCGTTCAAGTAATCCAATCTATCCAAAATTGTGTGATGCCATGCATTATGCTTCTTTTATAAGCCTTTACTCAACGAGCACAAATGATCAATTAAGGATGATCACTTTTACTGGCTGATCAACTTGCATGTCCACACTAAATCGTTAGTAACTTTTGATTTAGAGTTATGAATGACACGAATCCAATGCTCACATTAAGCTAGCTCAATTTTCTATATTTTGACAAAATATGAGAAAAAAATAGATACGACAAATTTTCCAGGTAAGCCAATCTATCCCGAAGTATGCGATGCCATGCATTATTTTTCATTGATAAGCTTTTACTCAATGAGCACCAATAATCAGTTTAGAATGATTATTTTAACTGGCCGATGACTTTGTCATGTCTGCACTAAATCGTCCATAACTTTTGATTTATATCTTAGAATGACAGAAATCCAATGCCCACATTAATCTAGTTCAATTTTCTATATTGTGACAAAATTTGAGACAGAACTAGATACAAAACGCAATCAAGTAATCCAGTATTTCGCAAACTGCGTGATGACATGCCTTATTGTTCATTTATAAGCCTTTACTCAATAAGCACCTATGATCAATTTAGAATGATCCCTTTAGCTTGCCTATCAACTTGACATGTCCGCACAAAATCATTCGTAACTTTAGATTTAGAGCTGAGAATGACACGAATCCAATGCCAACGTTAAGCTAGCTCAATTTTCTATATTTTGACAAAATTTGAAATATATATAGAGAAAACAAAGCATCCAGGTAATCCAATCTATCCCAAACTGCGTGATGCCATGCTTTTTGCTTCATTTATAAGCCTTTACCTAATGAGCACCAATGATCAGTTTAGAATGATCACTTTAACTGGCCAATCAACTTGACATGTCCGCACTAAGTCGTCTGTAACTTTTGATTTAGAGCTCAGAAACAAACGAAAATTTTCTATAATGTAACAAAATTTGAGACCGAAATAGTGTGACAAAGCGTCGAAGTAATCCAATCTATCCAAAGCTGTTTGATGTCTGCATTATGCTTCATTTATAAGCCTTCACTCATTGAGCACCAATGATCAGTTTAGAGTGATCAGTTGAACTGGCAGATCAACATGACATGTCCGCACTATATTGTGTGTAACTTTTGATTTAGAGCTGAAAATGACACAAATCCAATTCCTACGTTAAGCTAGATATATTTTATATATTTAGACAAAATTTGAGACAGATATAGAGATGACAAAGCATTCAAGTAATCCAATCTATCCCAAACTAAGAGATCCCATGCTTTATGCTTCATTTATAAGCCTTTAGGTAATGAGCACCAATGATCAGTTTAGAATGATCACTTTAACTGGTAGATCAACTTGACATGTCACACTAAATAGTCTGTAAATTTTGATTTAGAGCTAAGAATGACACGAATCCAATGTCCACGTTAAGCTAGCTCAATTTTCTATATTTTGACAAAGGTTGAGGCAGAAATAGATACGACAAAGCATTTCAATAATCCAATCCATACCAAACTGTGAGATGGCATGTATTATTTTTCATTTATAAGCTTTTACTAAATATGCACCAGTGATTAGTTTAAAATGATCAGTTTAAAAAGATCATTTTAACTGGCCAATCAACTTGTCATTTCTGCACTAAATCGTCAATAACTTTTGATTTATAGCTTAGAATGACACGAATCCAATGCTCACATTAATCTAGTTCAATTTTCCATATTGTGAAAAAATTTGAGACAGAACAAGACACGACAAAGCATCCAAGTAATCCAATCTATCACAAACTACGTGATGCCCTCTTTATATTTCATTAATAAACTTTTACTTAATGGGCACCAGTTATCAGTTTAGAATGATCACTTTAACTGGCCGTTCAACTTGACATGTCCGCACTAAATCGTCCGTAACTTTTGATTTAGAGCTCGGAATGACATGAATCCAATACCCACGTTAAGCTAGCTCAATTTTCTATATTTTTACCAAATTTGAGACAAAAAAATAGAGATGACAAAGCATCCAAGTAATCCAATCTTTCCAACTACTTGAAGCCATGCATTATGCTTCATTTATAAGTCTTTAATTAATGAGTACCAATGATCAGATTATAATGATCACTTTAACTAGCCAATAACCTTGAAATGTCTGCACTAAATCGTTCGTAACTTTTGATTTAGAGCTCAAAATGACACGAATACAATGCCCACGTTAAGCTAGCTCAATTTTCTATATTGTAACAAAATTTGAGACTGAAATAGGTACGACAAAGCGTCGAAGTAATCCTATCTATCCAAAAATATGTGATGTCGTGCATTATGCTTCATTTATAAGCTTTCACTCATTGGGCACCAATGATCAGTTTAGAATGATCACTTTAACTGGCCGATCAACTTGACATTTCCGCACTAAATCGTGTGTAACTTTTGATTTAGAACTCAGAAAAACATGAATTCAATCCCACATTTACCTAGCTCAATTTTCTATATTTTGACAAAGTTTGAGACATAAAAAGATTTGACAAATCATTTAAGTGATCCAATTCATCCAGAACTATGTGATGGCATGTATTATATTTTTTATAAGCTTTTGCTAAATAAGCACCAATGATCAGAGAAAAATGATCATTTTAACTGGTCGATCAACTTGTCATTTCTGCACTAAATCGTCAATAACTTTTGATTTAAATCTTAGAATGACACGAATCCAATGCCCACATTAAGCTAGTTCAAGTTTCTATATTGTGACAAAATTTGAGACACAACAAGATATGAAGAAGCATCCAAGGAATCCAATCTATCTCAAACTGTGTGATGCCATGCCATATGCTTCATTTCTAAGCCTTTACTCACTGAGCACCAATGATCAGTTTAGAATGATCACTTTAACTGGCCAATCAACTTGACATGTCTGCACTAAATCGTCTGTAACTTTTGATTTAGAGCTCAGAATGACACGAATCCAATGCCCACGTTAATCTAGCTCAATTTTCTATATATTTATAAAATTTGAGACAGAAATAGAGAAGACAAAGCATCCAAGTAATCCAATCTATCCAAACTCCTTGATGCCATGCATTATACTGCATTTATAAGCCTTTACTTAATGAGCACCAGTGATCAGTTTATAATGATCACTTTAACTGGCCAATCAACTTGACATGTCTGCACAAAATCGTCCGTAACTTTTGATTTAGAGCTCGGAATGAAACGAATCCAATTCCCTTGTTAAGCTAGCTCAATTTTTATATTTTCACAAAATTTGAGACCGAAAGAGAGACGTCCAAGCGTCCATGTAATCCAATCTATCCAAACTGGTTGATGCCATGCAATACGCTTCATTTATAAGCCTTAGCCTAATTAGCACTAATGATCAGTTTAGAATAATCACTTTAACAAGCCACTCAACTTGACATGTGCACACTAAATTTTTCGTAAGTTCTGATTTAGAGCTCCGAATGACACGAATCCAATGCACACATTAAGCTATCTCAATTTTCAATATTGTAACAAAATTTGAGATAGAAATAGAAGCAACAAATCGTACAAGTAATCCAATCTATCCAAAACTGTGTGATGTCATGCATTATGTTTCATTTATAAGCCTTTACTCGATGAGCACTAGTGATCAGTTTAAAATAATTATATTAACTGGCCGATCAATTTGACATTTCCGTACTAAATCATCCGTAACTTTTGCTTTAGGGCTCAGAATGACATGAATACAGTGCCCATGTTAAGCTAGATAAATTTTCTATATTTTGAAACAATTTGAGACGGAAGTATAGACGACAAAGCGTCCAAGTAATCCAATCTATCCAAAACTGTGTGACGCCATGCATTATCCCAAACTGCGTAATGCCATGCATCAATGAGCACCGATGATCAGTTTAGAATAATCATATTAACTGGCCGTTTACACATGTCCGCACTAAATCGTCTGTAAGTTTTGATTTTGAGCTCATAATTACATGAATCCAATGCATACGTTAAGGTAGCTCAATTTTCTATATTTTCAAAAAATTTGAGACAGAAGTATAGATGACAAAGCATCCAAGTAATCCAATCTATCCAAAACTGTGTGATGCCATGCATTATGCTTCATTTACAAGCCTTTACTCACTGAGCACCAATGATCAGTTTATAATGATCCCTTTAACTGGCCGATCAACTTGACATTTCCGCACTTAATCGTCCATAACTTTTGATTTTGAGCTCAGAATGAAACGAATCGAAAGGCCACGTTAAGCTACCCCAATTTTCTATATTTTGAAAAAGTTTGAGACAAAAATAGATATGGCAAAGGGTCCAAGTAATCCAATCAATCCCAAAATGTGTGATGCCATGCATTATTTTTCATTTATAAGCTTTTACTTAATGAGCACCAATTATCAGTTTAGAATGATCAAATTAACTAGCTGATCAAGTTGACATGTCTGCACTAAATCGTCTGTAACTTTTGTTTTAGAGCTCAGAATGACACGAATCCAATAGCCACGTTAAGCTAGCTCAATTTTCTATATTCTGACAAAATTTGAGACCAAAGTAGATACGACAAATCATCCAAGTAATCCAATGTATCCAAAACTGTGTGATGCAATGTATTATGCTTCATTTATAAGCCTTTACTTAATGAGTACCAATTATCAGTTTAGAATGATCATATTAACTCGCCGATCAACTAGACAAATGGTATATAACTTTTGATTTAAAGCTCAGAATGACACAATCCAATGCCCACGTTAAGCTAGCTAAATTTTCTATATTGTAGCAAATTTTGAGAAAGAATTAGATACGACAAAGCGTCCAAGTAATCCAATCTATCCAAAACTGTGTAATGCCATGCATTATGCATCATTTACAAGCCTTTAATCAATGAGCACCATTGATCAGTTTATAATGATCCCTTTAACTGGCCGATCAACTTGACATTTCTGCACTTAATCGTCCATAACTTTTGATTTTGAGCTCACAATGAAACGAATCCAAAGGCCACGTTACGGTAGCTCAATTTTCTATATTTTGACAAAGTTTGAGACAAAAATAGATACCGCAAAGCGTCCAAGTAATCCAATCAATCCCAAACTGCATGATGCCATGCATTATTTTTCATTTATAAGCTTTTACTTAATGAGCACGAATTATCTGTTTAGAATGATCAAATTAACTAGCCGATCAACTTGTAATGTGTGCACTAAATCGTCCATAACTTCTGATTTATAGCTCAGAATGACACGAATCCAATGCCCAGATTAAGCTAGTTCTATTTTCTATATTGTGACAAATTTCAGAAAGAAATAGATACGACAAAGCATCCAAGTAATTCAATCTATCCAAAATTGTGTGATGCCATGCATTTTGTTTCATTTATAAGCCTTTATCAATGAGCACCAATTATCAGTTTAGAATAATCCTATTAACTGGCCGATCAACTTAACATGTCTGCACTAAATCGCCCATAACTTTTGATTTTGAGCTCATAATGACACGAATCCAGTGCCCACGTTAAACTAGATAAATTATCTATATTTTGACAAAATTTTAGACCGAAGTAGAGACGACAAAGCATCCAAATAATCCAATCTATCCCAAACTGCGTGATGCCATGCATTGTGCTTCATTTATAAACCTTTACTCAATGAGCTCTAGTGATTAGTTTTGAATAATCATATGAACTGGCCAATCAACTTGACATGTCCGCACTAAATCGTCTCTAACTTTTGATTTAGAGCTTATAATGACATGAATCCAATGCCCACGTTAAGCTACCTAAATTTTCTATATTTTGACAAAATTTGAGACAAAAATAGAGACGACAAAGCATCCAAGTAATTAAATCTATCCAAAACTGTGTGATGTCATGCATTATGCTTCATTTACAAGCCTTTGCTTAATGAGCACCAATGATCAGTTTATAATGATCCTTTTAACTGGCCGATCAACTTGACATTTCCGCACTTAATCGTCCATAACTTTTCATTTTGTGCTAAGAATGAAACGAATCCAAAGGCAACGTTAAGCTAGCTCAATTTTCTATATTTTGAAAAAGTTTGAGACAAAAATAGATACGGCAAAGCGTCCAAGTATTCCAATCAATCCCAAACTGCGTGATGCCATGCATTATTTTTCATTTACAAGCTTTTACTTAATGAGCACCAATTATCTGTTTAGAATGATCAAATTAACTAGCCGATCAAGTTGACATGTCCGCACTAAATCGTCTGTAACTTTTGTTTGAGAGCTCAGAATGACACGAATCCAATGGCCACGTTAAGCTAGCTTAATTTTCTATATTGTGACAAAATTTGAGACCAAAGTAGATACGACAAATCATCCAAGTAATCCAATCTATCCAAAAATGTGTGATGCAATGTATTATGCTTCATTTATAAGCCTTTACTTAATGAGTACCAATTATAAGTTTAGAATGATCATATTAACTCGCCGATCAACTAGACAAATCGTCTATAACTTTTGATTTAGAGATCACAATGACACGAATCCAATGCCATGTTAATCTAGCTCAATTTTCTATATTGTAACAAAATTTGAGAAGGAAATAGATACGACAAAACGTCTAAGTAATCCAATCTATCCAAAACTGTGTGATGCCATGCATTTTGCTTCATTTATAAGCCTTTACTCAATGAGCACCAATGATCAGTTTAGAATAATCATAATAACTGGCCGATCAACTTGACATGTCGGCACTAAATCATCAATAACTTTTGATTTTGAGCTCAGTATGACATGAATCCAATGCACGCGTTAAGCAAGCTCAAAATTTTATATTTTGACGAAATTTGAGACATATATAGAGACAACAAAGCATCCAAGTACTTCAATCCATTCCAAACTGTGTGATGCCATGCATTATTTTTTACTATTTAGCTTTTACTCAATGAGCACAAATCATCAGTTTAGAATGATCATTTTAACTAGCCGATCAACTTGTCATGTCTGCACTAAATTGTCCATTACTTTTGCTTTATAGCTCAGAATGACACGAATACAATGCCCAAATTATGCTAGTTCTATTTTCTATATTGTGACAAATTTCAGACAGAAATAGATATGACAAAGTGTCCAAGTAATCCAATCTATCCAAAATTGTGTGATGCCATGCATTTTGTTTCATTTATAAGCCTTTATCAATGAGCACCAATGATCAGTTTAGAATAATCATATTAACTGGTCGATCAACTTAACATGTCCGCACTAAGTCGTCCGTATATTTTTATTTTGAGCTCATAATGACATGAATCCAGTGCCCACGTTAAGCTACATAAATTTTATATATTTTGACAAAAGTTTAGACCGAAGTAGAGACGACAAAGCGTCCAAATAATCCAATCTATCCCAAACTACGTGGTATCATGCATTATGCTTCATTTATAAACCTTTACTCAATGAGATCTAGTGATTAGTTTTGAATAATCATATTAACTGGTCGATCAACTTGACATGTCCGCACTAAATCGTCTCTAACTTTTGATTTAGAGATTGTAATGACGTGAATCCAATGCCCACGTTAAGCTACCTCAATTTTCTATATTTTGACAAAATTTGAGACAGAAATAGAGACGACAAAGCATCCAAGTAATCCAATATATCCAAAACTGTGTGATGCCATGCATTATGCTTCATTTACAAGCCTTTAATCAATGAGCACCAATGATCAGTTTATAATGATCCCTTTAACTGGCCGATCAACTTGACATTTCTGCACTTAATCGTCCATAACTTTTGATTATGAGCTCACAATGAAACGAATCCAAAGGCCACGTTAAGGTAGCTCAATTTTCTATATTTTGACAAAGTTTGAGACAAAATAGATACCCCAAAGCGTCCAAGTAATCCAATCAATCCCAAACTGCGTGATGCCATGCATTATTTTTCATTTATAAGCTTTTACTTAATGAGCACCAATTATCAGTTTAGAATGATCAAATTAACTAGCCGACCAACTTGACATGTTTGCACTAAATCGTCTGTGACTTTTGGTTTAGAGCTCAGAATGACACGAATCCAATGGCCACGTTAAGCTAGCTCAATTTTCTATATTGTGACAAAATTTGAGACCAAAGTAGACACGACAAATCATCCAAGTAATACAATCTATCCAAAACTGTGTGATGCAATGTATTATGCTTCGTTCATAAGCCTTTACTTAATGAGTACAAATTATCAGTTTATAATGATCATATTAACTCGCCGATCAACTAGACAAATCATCTATAACTTTTGATTTAGAGCTCAGAATGACACGAATCAAATGCCCACGTTAAGCTAGCTATATTTTCTATATTGGAATAAAATTTGAAACAAAAATAGATACAACAAAGCATCCAAGTATTCCAATATATCCAAGACTGAGTAATGCCATGCATTATGCTTCATTTATAAGCCTTTACTCAATGAGCACCAATGATCAGTTTAGAATGATGGCTTTAACTGGCTGATCAACTTGACATATCCGCACTAAATTGATGAGGACATCAATACTAGCTCACTAGAAGCTGAGGAAGAGCCCATTAATATACCTATTATGAGACAAGCTCCAAGAACAAGATCAGGCACAAGAAACCTTAGTAAGATGTTCAACAAGTCTTTCGAGAGTCTCATAACAATCATAGAAGATGGAGGATTCCATGAAGCTGAACTTACTAAAGAATTACTAGAAGGAGACTATGAACAACTAAAGACTACCACGATTTCACTCCTTCCTTTTTTAGAAGGCTTCCGAGATACAACCTTGTTCATCATTGCTAAACAAACTTAAGAAGGCATTATAAGGAGCTACAAGAGACCAAGGTGCGTATTTAAAATTCATATGTTTGAATTAACAAGTTTATTGGCTTGTTTTTTGCAGGAATGTGACTGTTAAGTTTAAGAGTCTTTTATTTGTCATTAGGTCCTAATGTCTTGTTGTTATTTTTGCTTTAGTCCTTTCATTATAGTGTATTTTCAGCCCTAGAAGGCACCTGCTGCTGGACTAGTATATAAAGTCCATTCTCAGCATGTAATCACAGAAGTTTTATGAAATAAGAACCAAGTTTTTCTTCCTTTGAAAGGAGCTGACTCCTACAGCCTTCTTGTGTGAGAATCCTTGAAGCTTGAGTGCTCTAGACTTATCAGAGACCTTCCATAATCTGTGTGGCGTCTCTCGATCCACCTCTCTACTCAATCCTTGCTTAGATCCTCCAGAAAGTGCTCTACAGCTAGCTGAAGGGTCACCATCAACCCATCAATCTTGAGTCTCTAGAAAGTGCTGTACAGCCAGCTAGAGTCTCTCCAGCAGTTCCCCTTGCTCGAACAAGTCCTCTTGTTCCTGCATCATCTGGTATCAGAGCTTAATCACTCCTATCCAGGTTTATCTACCCCCATTTTTGTTTTTTTACTCTGTAATTTCTTTGTTAACTTGTTGTCAAACTGCATCTCTTCATAAAACCCATAAAAATCGAACCACAATCTGTTGTTTTGGTGTGTTAGAAACCAGTAACATCCTTAGTTGTTTATAGCTTGTGTTTTTGCAACTAGATCTGTCGATTTTCAGTTGTGTTGATTGTGTCTATTCGACTTCCTTGCTGCTGCAACTAGATCTGTCAATTTTTTGTTGTTTTTGATTGTGTCTATTTGACTTCTTTTGCTGCTGCAACTAGATTTGTCCATTTTCTGTTGTTTTGATTGTGTCTATTCGACTTTCTTTGCTGCTGCAGCTACTTTTGTCCATTTTAAGTTGTTTTTGATTGTGTGTATTCGACTTCTTTTGCACTTGATCTGTTTGTTTAGTGTGAGACAGATTGTGTGTCTATGGGAGAACCAGAAGATGTGAATGTTCCTCAGATGTTTACTGCTATTCAGATTCAACTTCAGAACATAGGAGATCGCATGACAAGAGAATTCCCAAACCAGAGAGTTATGATCCTTAAATCAAATGGCAAATATGAGTCTCAAGATGAAGACGAGTATGAACCAGAAAACTCTGAGGAAGAAGTTGTGGACTATCCTGATACCGGAGAGCTTCTAGTTACAAGGAGATCCCTCAGTGCTCTTTTTGAACCAGAAACTATACAAAGTGAAAACATTTTCCATTCTCGGTGTACAATATACTCTAAGGTATGTAGCTTGATCATAGATGGTGGTTCTTGTACTAACGTAACCAGCAAGTATTTGGTGGATAAGCTAGCGTTACAAAAGACAAAGCATCCTCGACCATACAAGCTCAAATGGCTGAACGATGAAACTGAGCTAAAAATCGCAGAACAAGTCACCATACCATTCAGCATAGGCAAGTATGCAGATCAAGTTGTGTGTGATGTGGTGCCTGTGCAAGCTGGACATCTACTTCTAGGTCGTCCATGGCAATTTGACAAAGAAGCATTACACAATGGATGCACCAATCACTATACCTTCATGTACAATAACAAGAAACATTGCTTAGCACCTTTGACTCCACAGGAAGTGCATGAGATGCAACAAACTATGTCTAAAGGAAAAGAGCTAAATAAAACTAACCTTTATGTAACACCTGCCACTGTTTTAAAATCTCTTGATTCTAAAGAAGAAGTGCTACTAATGATCTTTAAAGAACTGTTGTTTTCAGGAAAAGAAAAGGAGGAACTCCATGCTGCTCTTCTAGAGCTTCTTGACAAATTCACTGATGTTTTTCCAGAAGAGATACCACTAGGATTGCCACCTATAGGAGGAAACGAGCATCAGATTGATCTTGTTCCTGGAGCACCATTGCCAAGCCGATCTGCTTATAGAGTGAATCCAGAAGAAGCAAAGGAGCTGGAAAGACAAGTACAAGACCTAATGTCTAAGGGCTATATTCGAGAAAGTCTAAGCCCATGTGCTGTTCCTGTTCTTCTAGTGCCTAAGAAAGATGGAACTTGGAGAATGTGTGTTGACTGTAGAGCAATCAACAATACCACTGTCAAATACCGACATCCAATTCCAAGACTTGATGACATGCTAGATGAACTCAATGGAGCAACTATCTTCTCAAAAATTGATCTAAGAAGTGGATATCATTAGGTGAGAATGAAAGAAGGTGATGAATGGAAGACAGCGTTTAAAACCAATCAAGGATTGTATGAATGGCTAGTCATGCCATTTGGACTCACAAACTCTCCAAGTACTTTCATGAGACTCATGAACCACGTCTTAAGAGCATTTATCTGTGAGTTCGTAGTAGTTTATTTTGATGACATTCTAATCTATAGCTCTAATCTTGAAGATCACTTACCACATCTTGAGCAAGTACTTGAAACGCTTAAGGCTGAAAACCTTTATGCTAACCTTAAGAAATGTACTTTCTGCACTGATCAAGTTGTATTCCTAGGATTTGTTGTAATTTCTCAGGGCTTAAAGGTCGATGAAGAAAAGATCAAAGCAATTCAAGATTTGCCAACCCCAACAACAATCGGACATGTGAGGAGTTTCCATGGATTGGCTAGTTTCTATAGAAGATTTGTCAAGGACTTTAGTACTGTTGCTGCACCCCTAAGTTCAGTAATTAAGAAGAATGTGGAGTTCAAATGGGGACCAGCACAAGAGAAGGCATTCCACAAGCTGAAAGATAGCCTCACACATGCGCCTGTTTTGGTACTTCTTAACTTTGATAAAACCTTTGAAATTGAATGTGATGCTTCTGGAACAGGTATAGGAGTTGTCCTAATGCAAGGAGGAAAACCAGTGGCTTACTTCAGTGAGAAACTTAGTGGAGCTTCACTTAACTATCCCACATATGATAAGGAGCTCTATGCTTTGGTAAGGTATCTTGAAACTTGGCAACATTACCTACTGTCAAAAGATTTTGTTATTCATACAGATCATGAGACACTCAAGCACTTAAGAGGACAAACTAAGCTTAAGAAGAGGCATGCAAAGTGGCTTGAGTTTGTGGACACGTTTTCCTATGTGATCAAATATAAGAAAGGTAAAGATAACGTTGTGGCTGATGCTTTATCAAGGAGACATGCTCTCATCAGCACAATGGAAGCTAAGATTATGGGATTTGAACACATCAAGGCAATGTATGAAACTGATCCAGATTTTCAGGAACTGTTTAAGGAGACCAACAAGGCTGCATCTGGTATGTTTTATCAACATGATGGATTTTTGGTTAAGGAAAAGCGTCTTTGTATTCCTCAGGGATCAATGAGAGAACTATTGATTGGAGAAGCTCATGGAGGAGGACTCATGGGTCATTTTGGCAGATAAACACCGAAAAGACATATCATTTGAACCTGGAGATTGGGTATGGCTGCACATGAGACATGAAAGATTCCCCAACCAAAGGAAATCCAAGCTTTCCCCAAGAGGAGATGGTCCTTTTCGTGTTTTAGAGAAGATCAACAACAATTCCTATAAGCTTGAGCTGCCAGGTGAGATGACCATATCTCCTACTTTTAATATTACTGATCTTGCTCCTTTTCATGCAGATGTACCTGTTATGACAACAGAACCTTTTCAAGAGGGAGGAGATAATGAGGACATCAATACTAGCTCACTAGAAGCTGAGGAAGAGCCCATTAATATACCTATTATGAGACAAGCTCCAAGAACAAGATCAGGCACAAGAAACCTTAGTAAGATGTTCAAAAAGTCTGTCGAGAGTCTCATAAGAATCATAGAAGATGGAAGATTCCAAGAAGCTGAACTTACTAAAGAATTACAAGAAGGAGACTATGAACAACTAAAGACTACCACAATTTCACTCCTTCCAGTTTTACAAGGCTTCAGAGATACAACCTTGTTCATCATTGGTAAACAAACTTAAGAAGGCATTATAAGGAGCTACAAGAAACCAAGGTGCGTATTTAAAATTCTTATGTTTGAATTAACAAGTTTATTTGCTTGTTTTTTGAAGGAATGTGACTGTTAAGTTTAAGAGTCTTTTATTTGTCATTAGGTCCTAATGTCTTATTGTTATTTTTGCTTTAGTCCTTTCATTATAATGTATTTTCAGCCCTACAAAGCAACTTCTGCTAGACTAGTATATAAAGTCCCTTCTCAGCATGTAATCACAGAAGTTTTATGAAATAAAAACCTAGTTTTCTTCCTTTGAAAGGAGCTGATGCTTCCAGCCTTCTTGTGTGAGAATCCTTGAAGCTTGAGTCCTCTAGACTTATCACAGACCTTCCATAATCTGTGTGGCGTCTCTCGATCCTCCTCTCTACTCAATCCTCACTTAGATCCTCTAGAAAGTGCTCTACAGCTAGCTGAAGGGTCACCATCAACCCATCACTCTTGAGTCTCTAGAAAATGCTGTACAGCCAGCTAGAGTCTCTCCAGCAGTTCCCCTTACTTGAACAAGTCCTCTTGTTCCTGCATCACAAATCGTCTGTAACTTTATATTTAGGGCTCAGAACGACACGAATCCAATGCCCACGTTAAGCTAGCCTAATTTTCTATATTGTAACAAAATTTGAGACAGAAATAGATACGACAAAGCATCCAAGTAATCCAATCTATACAAAACTGTGTGATGCCATGCATTATGCTTCATTTATAAGCCTTTACTCAATCAGCACCAATGATCAGTTTAAAAAGATCACTTTAACAAGCCAATCAATTTGACATTTGCGCACTAAATAGTCCATAACATTTGATTTAGAGCTCAGAATGACACGAATCCAATACCCACATTAAGCTAGCTCAATTTTCTATATTGTGATAAAATTTGAGACTAAAATAGATACGAAAAAGCTTCCAAGTAATCTAATCTATCCCAAACTGCATGATGCCATGCATTATTTTTCATTTATAAGCTTTTACTAAATGAGCACTAATGATCATTTTAGAATGATCATTTCAACTGGCCGATCTACTAGTCATGTCTGCAGAAAATCGTTCATAACTTTTGATTTACAGCTTAGATTGACACGAATCCAATGCCCACATTAATCTAGTTCAATTTTCTATATTCTGACAATGTTTGAGGCAGAACTAAATACGACATGCCCAAACTGCGTGATGCCATGCCTTATGATTCATTTATAAGCCTTTACTCAATGAGACCAATAATCAGTTTAGAATGATCACTTTAACTGGCCGATCAACTTGACATGTCCACACCAAATAGTTTGTAACTTTTGATTTAGAGCTCAGAATGACAGGAATCAAATGCATACGTTAAGCTAGCTCAATTTTCTATATTTTGAGAAAAAACTTGAGACATATATATAGAAAACAAAGCATACAAGTAATTCAATATATCCCAAACTGCGTGATGGCATGCTTTATGCTTCATTTATAAGCCTTTACCTAATGAGCACCAATGATCAGTTTAGAATGATCACTTTAACTAGTGATCAACTTGACATGTTCATACTAAATCATCTGTAACTTTCGATTTAGAGCTTAGAATGAAACGAATCCAATCCCCATGTTAAGCTAGCTCAGATTTCTATATTTTGAGAAAATTTGAGACAAAAATAGACATGACAAAGAGTGCAAGTAATCCAATCTACCAAAACTGATTGATGCCATTTTTTATGCATCATTTACAAGCTTTTACTCAATCAGCACCAATGATCATTTTTAATGATCATTTTAACTAGCCGATGAACTTCACATGTATGCACTAAATCATCCGTAACTTTTGATTTCGAGCTTAGAAACACAGGAATCAAATGCCCACGTTAAGCTAGCTATATTTTCTATATTGTAATAAATTTTGAAACAGAAATAGATACGACAAAGCGTCCAAGTAATCCAATATATCCAAAACTGAGTAATGCCATGTATTATGCTTCACTTATAAGCCTTTACTTAATGAGCACCAATTATTAGTTTAGAATGATCATATTAACTGGCCGATCAACTTGACAAATCGTCTATAACTTTTGATTTAGAGCTCCGAATGACACGAATCCAATGCCATGTTAAGCTAGCTCAATTTTCTATATTATAACAAAATTTGAGATAGAAATAGATACGAGAAAGCGTTCAAGTAATCCAATCTATCCAAAAGTGTGTGATGCCTCGCATTTTGCTTCATTTATAAGCATTTACCCAATGAGCACGAGTGATCAGTTTAGAATAATCATATTAACTGACCGGTCAACTTGAAATGTCGGCATTAAATCATCCATAACTTTTCATTAAATCAGAATGACAAGAATCCAATGCACGCGTTAAGCTAGCTCAAATTTCTATCTTTTGACAAAATTTGAGACATATATGGAGACAACTAAGCATCCAAGTACTTCAATCCATTCCAAACTGCGTGATCCCATGCATTATTTTTCATTATTAAGCTTTTACTCAATGAGCACCATTCATCAGTTTAGACTGATCATTTTAACTAGCCGATCAACTTGTCATGTCTGCACTAAATCGTCCATAACTTTTGATTTATAGCTCAGAATGACATGAATCCAATGCCCACATTAAGCTAGTTCAATTTTCTATGTTGTGACAAAATTTGAGATGGAAATAGATACGTCAAAGCGTCCAAGTAATCTAATCTCTCCAAAATTGTGTGATGCCATGCATTTTGCTTCATTTATAAGCCTTTACTCAATTAGCACCAATCATAAGTTTAGAATAATCATACTAACTAGCCGATCAACTTAACATGTCCGCACTAAATCATCCGTAACTTTTGATTTTGAGCTTCTAATGACACAAGTCCAGTGCCCACGTTAAGCTAGATAAATTTTATATATTTTGACAAAATTTTAGACAGAAGTAGAGACGACAAAGCGTCGAAATAATCCAGTCTATCCCAAACTGCGTGATGCGTGCATTATGCTTCATTTATAATCCTTTATTCAATGAGCACTAATGATCAGTTTTGAATAATCATATTCACTGGCCAATCAACTTGACATGTCCACACTAAATCGTCTCTAACTTTGATTTATTGCTTATAATGACATGAATCCAATGCCCACATTAAGCTACCTCAATTTTCTATATTTTGACAAAATTTCAGACAGAAATAGAGACAAGAAAGCATCTACGTAATCCAATGTATCCAAAACTGTGTGATGTCATGCATTATTCTTCATTTATAAGCCTTTACTCAATGAGCACCAGTGATCAATTTAGAATGATCCCTTTAACTGGCCGATCAACTTGACATGTCTGCACTAAATCGTCCGTAACTTTTGATTTTGAGATCAAAATGAAATGAATCTAAAGGCCACGTTAAGCTAGCTCAATTTTCTATATTTTTCACAAAATTTGAAACAAAAATAGATATGACAAAGCGTATAAGTAATCCAATTAATCCTAAACTGTGTGATGCCATTCATTATTTTTCATTTATAAGCTTTTACTTAAAGAGAACCAATTATCAGTTTAGAATGATCATATTAACTGGCCGATCAACTCGACATTTCCGCACTAAATCATTTATAACTTTTGATTAAGAGTTCAGAATGACACAAATCCAATGCCCACGTTAAGCTAGCTCAATTTTCTATATTGTGACAAAATTTGAGACCGAAATAGATACGACAAGGCATCCAAGTAATCCAATCTATCCAAAATTTTGTGATGCCATGTATTATGCTTCATTTATAAGCCTTTACTTAATGAGTACCAAGTATCAGTTTAGAATGATCATATTAACTGGCCGATACACTTGACAAATCGTCTATAACTTTTGATTTTGAGCTCAGAATGACACGGATACAATGTCATGTTAAGCTAGCTCAATTTTCTATATTGTAACAAAATTTGAGACAGAATTAGATACGACAAATCGTCCAAATAATCCAATCTATTCAAAATCCTTGTTGCCATGCATTATGTTTCATTTATAAGCCTTTACTTAATGAGCACCAATGATCAGTTTAACTTGCCGATCAACTTGACATGTCCGCACTAAATCGGCCATAACTTTTGATTTAGAGCTGCTAATGACACGAATCCAATGCCCACGTTAACCTATCTCAATTTTATATATTGTGACAAAATTGGAGATAAAAATAGATACTAAAAAGCATCCAAGTAATCCAAGCCATCCCAAACTGCGTGATATGATGCATAATTTTTCATTATTAAGCTTTTACTCAATTAGTACCAATGATCAGTTTAGAATGATCATTTTAACTGTACGATCAATTTCTCATGTATGCACTAAATCACACATAACTTTTAATTTATAGCTCAGAATGACATGAATCCAATGCTCACAGTAGCTAGTTCAATTTTCTTTTTTGTGACAAAATTTGAGACAAAACTAGATACGACAAAGTGTCCAAGTAATCCAATCCATCCCAAAAAAGCGTGATGCACTTCTTTCGGCTTCATTCATAAGCCTTTACCTAATGAGCACCAATGATCAGTTTAGAATGATAACTTTAACTGGCCGATAAACTTGACATGTCCGCAATAAATCATCCATAACTTTTGATTTAGAGCTTAGAAGGACACGAATCCAATCCCCATGTTAAGCTAGCTAAAATTTCTGTGTTTTGACAAAATTTGAGACAAAAATAGAGACGACAAAGTGTCCATGTTAAACTGCTTGATGCTATGCTTTATGCATCATTTACAAGCTTTTACTTAATGAGCACCAATGATCAGTTCTTAATGATTATTTTAACTGGCCGATGAACTTGACTTGTACGCACTAAATCTTCCGTAACATTATATCCAGAGCTCAGAAACACACGAATCAAATGCCCACATTACGCTAGCTATATTTTCTATATTGTAACAAAATTTGAAACATAAATAGATACGACAAAGCGTCCAAGTAATCCAATATATCTGAAACTGAGTAATGCCATGCATTATGCTTCACTTATAAGTCTTTACTCAATGAGCACCAATGATCAGTTAAGAATGATGGCTTTAACTGGCTGATCAACTTGACATGTCCGCACTAAATCGTCCGTAACTCTATATTTAGGGCTCATAATGACACGAATCCAATGCCCACTTTAAGCTAGCCTAATTTTATATATTGTAACAAAATTTGAGACAGAAATAGATACGACAAAGCATCCAAGTAATCCAATCTACACAAAACTGTGTGATGCCATGCATTATGCTTCATTTATAAGCCTTTCCTTAATCAGCACTAATGATCAGTTTAAAATGATCACTTTAACTGGCTGATCAACTTGACATTTCCGCACTAAATAGTTCGTAATTTTTGATTTCGAGCTCAGAATGACACGAATCCAATTCCCACGTTAAGCTAGCTCAATTTTCTATTTTGTGATAAAATTTGAGACAAAAATAGATACGACAAAGCATTCAAGTAATCCAATCTATCCCAAACTGCGTGATACCATGCATTATTTTTCATTTATAAGCTTTTACTAAATGAGCACTAATGATCATATTAGAATGATCATTTCAACAAGCCGATCTACTTGTCATGTGTGCACAAAATCGTCCATAACTTTTGATTTATAGCTTAGAATGACACGACTCCAATGCCCACATTAAGTTAGTTCAATTTTTTATATTCTGACAAAATTTGAGACAGAACTAAATACGACAAGTAATCTAATCTTTCCCAAACTGCGTGATGCCATGCCTTATACTTCATTTATATGCCTTTACTCAATGAGACCAATTGTCAGTTTAGAATGATCACTTTAACAGGCCGATCAACTTGACATGTCCACACCAAATAGTGTGTAACTTTTGATTTAGAGCTCAGAATGACAGGAATCCAAT
Organism: Pugionium cornutum; assembly: GCA_018901935.1. Taxonomy (NCBI): domain Eukaryota; kingdom Viridiplantae; phylum Streptophyta; class Magnoliopsida; order Brassicales; family Brassicaceae; genus Pugionium; species Pugionium cornutum. The sequence goes on from CM032160.1 coordinate 24,090,093, forward strand.
GCCTACTTTAAGCTAGCTCAATTTTCTATATTTTGAAAAAAACTTGAGACATATATAGACAACAAAGTGTCCAAGTAATTCAATATATCCCAAACTGCGTGATGACATGCTTTATGCTTAATTTATAAGCTTTTACCTAATGAGCACCAATAATCAGTTTAGAATGATCACTTTAACTGGCGATCAACTTGATATGTCCATACTAAATCATGTGTAACTTTCTATTTAGAGCTTAGAATGACAGGAATCCAATCCCCACGTTAAGCTAGCTCAAATTTCTATATTTTGAGAAAATTTGAGACAAACATAGACACGCCAAATTGTCCAAATAATCCAATCTACCGAAACTGCTTTATGCCATGCTTTATGCATCATTTACAAGCTTTTACTCAATCAACACCAATGATCGGTCTTTAATGATCATTTTAACTGGCCAATGAACTTGACATGTACGCACTAAATCGTCCGTAACTCTTGATTTAATGCATACAATGACACGAATCCAATGCCCACGTTAAGCTAGCTCAATTTTCTATATTGTGACAAAATTTGAAACGGAAATAGATAAGATAAAGCGTCCAAGTAATCCAATCCATTCGAAACTACGTGATGCCATACATTATTTTTCATTTATAAGCTTTTACTAAATGAGCACCAATGATCAGTTTAGAATGATCATTTTAACTGGCCGATCAAATTGTCATGTATGCACTAAATCGTCCATAACTTTTGATTTATATCTTAGAATGACACGAATCCAATGCCCACATTAAGCTAGTTCAATTTTCTATATTGTGACAAAATTTGAGACAGAACTAGAAACAACAAAGCAATCAAGTAATCCAATCTTTCCCAAACTGTGTGATGCCATGCCTTATGCTTCATTTATAAGGCTTTTCTCAATGAGCACCAATGATCAATTTAGAATGATCACTTTAACTGGCCGATCAACTTGACATGTCCACTCTAAATCGTTCGTAACTTTAGATTTAGAGCTCAGAATGACACGAATCCAATGCCCATGTTAAACTAGCTCAATTTTCTATATTTTGACAAAATTTGAAACAGATATAGAGACAACAAAGAATCCAGGTAATCCAATCTATCGCAAACTGCGTGATGCCATGCTTTATGCTTCATTTATAAGCCTTTACCTAACGAGCACCAATGATCAGTTTAGAATGATCACTTTAACTGGCCGATCAACTTGACATGTCCGCACTAAATCGTGTGTAACTTTTGATTTAGAACTCAGTAACAAATGAATTCAATATCCACGTTAAGCTAGCTCAATTTTCTATATTGTAACAAAATTTGAGACACAAATTGATACGACAAAGCGTCCAAGTAATCCAATCTATCCAAAACTGTTTGATTTCATGCATTGTACTTCATTTATATGCCTTTACTCATTGAGCACCACTGATCAGTTTAGAATGATCACTTTAACTGGCCGATCAACTTGATATTTCCGAACTAAACCGTCCATAACTTTTGATTTTGGAGCTCAGAATGACACGAATCCAATCCCCAAGTTAAGCTAGCTCAAAATTCTATAATTTGACAAAGTTTGAGCCAAAAATAGATACGACAAAGTGTTCAAATAATCCAATCCATCCAAAAATACGTGATGCCATGCATTATTTTTCATTTTAAGCTTTTACTCAATGAGCACCAATGATCAGTTTAGAATGATTATTCTAACTGGCCGATGACTTTGTCATGTCAGCACTAAATCATCCAAAACTTTTGATTTATAGCTCCGAATGACATGAATCCAATATCCACATTAAGCTAGTTCAATTTTCTATATATTGACAAAGTTTGAGACAAAAATAGATACGACAAAGCATCAAAGTAATCCTAGCAATCCAGAACTGCGTGATGCCATTCAATATTATTCATTTATAAGCTTTTACTCAATGAGCACCAATGATCAGTTTAGAATGATCATTTTAACTGGTCGAAAACTTTGTCATGTCAGCACAAAGTCGTCCATAACTTTTGATTTATAGATCAGAATGGCACGAATCCAATGCCCACATTAAGCTAGTTCAATTTTCAATATTGTTACAAAATTTGAGACAGAACTAGATGCAACAAAGCGTCCAAGTAATCCAATCTTTCCCAAACTATGTGATTCCATGCTTTATGCTTCATATATAAGCCTTTACTCAATGAGCACCAATGATCAGTTTAAAATGATCACTTTAAATGGCTGATCAACTTGAAATGTGCACAAAATCATCCGTAACCTATGTTTTAGAGCTCGGAATGACACGAATCCAATACCCACGTTAAGTTAGCTAATTTTCTAAATTTTGACACAATTTGAGATAGAAATAGAGACGACAAAGCGTTCAAGTAATCCAATCTACCCAAAAACTCTTGATGCCATGCTTTATGCTTCATTTATAGGCCATTACTTATTGAGCACCAATAATCAATTTAGAATGATCACTTTAACAGGTCGATAAAATTGACATGTCCGCACTAAATCATCTGTAACCTTTGATTTAGAGCTCAGAAACACACGAATCCAATGCCCACGTTAAGGTAGCTATATTTACTCTGTTGTAACAAAATTTGAGACAGTAATAGATATGACAGTGCGTTCAAGTAATCCAATCTATCCAAAATTGTGTGATGCCATGCATTATGCTTCTTTTATAAGCTTTTACTCAATGAGCACCAACGATCAATTTAGGATGATCACTTTTACTGGCTGATAAACTTGCATGTCCACACTAAATCGTCAGTAACTTTTGATTTAGAGCTACGAATGACACGAAGCCAATGCTCACTTTAACCTAGCTCAATTTTCTATATTTTGACAAAATATGACACAAAAATAGATACTACAAATTGTCCAAGTAAGCCAATCTATCCCGAAATACGCGATTCCATGCATTATTTTTCATTTATAAGATTTTACTCAATGAGCACCAATAATCACTTTAGAATGAGCATTTTAACTGGCCGATGACTTTGTCATGTCTGACTAAATCGTCCATAACTTTTGATTTATATCTTAGAATGATAGAAATCCAATGCCCACATTAATCTAGTTCAATTTTCTATATTGTGACAAAATTTGAGACAGAACTAGATACAAAAAGCAATCAAGTAATCCGGTATTTCCCAAACTGCGTGATGACATGCCCTATTGTTCATTTATAAGCCTTTACTAAATAAGCACCAATGATCAGTTTAGAATGATACCTTTAGCTAGCCTATCAACTTGACATGTCCCCACTAAATCATTCGTAACTTTAGATTTAGAGCTCAGAATGACACGAATCCAATGCCCACGTTAAACTAGCGCAATTTTCTATATTTTGACAAAATTTGAAACAGATATAGAGACAACAAAGCATCCAGGTAATCCAATCTATCCCAAACTGCTTGATGTCAGGCTTTTTGCTTCATTTATAAGCATTTACCTAATTAGCACCAATGATCGGTTTAGAATGATCACTTTAACTGGCCGATCAACTTTACATGTCCGCACTAAATCGTGTGTAACTTTCGATTTAGTGCTCAGAAACAAACGAAAATTTTCTATACTGTAACAAAATTTGAGACCGAAATAGTGCGACAAATCGTCGAAGTAATCCAATCTATCCAAAGCGTTTGATGTCCTGCATTATGCTTCATTTATAAGCCTTCACGCATTGGGTACCAATGATCAGTTTAGAGTGATCAGTTTAACTGGCAGATCAACATGACATGTCCGCACTATATTGTGTGTAAATTTTGATTTAGAGCTGAAAATGACACGAATCCAATTCCCACGTTAAGCTAGATAAAATTTACATATTTAGACAAAATTTGAGACAGATATAGAGACGACAAAGCATTCAAGTAATCCAATCTATCCCAAACTAAGAGATCCCATGCCTTATGCTTCATTTATAAGCCTTTACGTAATGAGCACCAATGATCAGTTTAGAATGATCACTTTAAATGGTAGATCAACTTGACATCTCACACTAAACAGTCCATAAATTTTGATTTAGAGCTAAGAATGAACGAATCCAATGCCCATGTTAAGCTAGCTCAATTTTCTATATTTTGACAAAGCTTGAGACAGAAATAGATACGACAAACCGTTTAAATAATCCAATCCATACCAAACTGTAAGATGGCATGTATTATTTTTCATTTATAAGCTTTTACTAAATATGCACCAGTTATTAGTTTAAAATAATCAGTTTAAAATTATCATTTTAACTGGCCAATCAACTTGTCATTTTTGCACTAAATCGTCAATAACTTTTGATTTATAGCTTAGAATGACACGAATCCAATGCTCACATTAAGCTAGTTCAATTTTCCATATTTTGAAAAAATTTGAAACAGAACAAGACACGACAAAGCATCCAAGTAATCCAATCTATCACAAACTACGTGATGCCCTACTTTATAATTCATTAATAAACTTTTACTTAATGGGCACCAATTATAAGTTTAGAATGATCACTTTAACTGGCCGATCAACTTGACATGTCCGCACTAAATCGTCCGTAACTTTTGATTTAGAGCTCGGAATGACATGAATCCAATACCCACGTTAAGCTAGCTCAATTTTCTATATTTTTACAAAAATTGAGACAAAAAATAGAGACGACAAAGCATCCAAGTAATCCAATCTATCAAAACTCCTTGATGCCCTGTATTATGCTTCATTTATAAGCCTTCACTTAATGAGCACCAATGACTAGTTTAGAATGATCACTTTAACTAGCATGTCAACTTGAAATGTCTGCACAAAATCATCCGTAACTTTTGATTTAGAGCTCGGAATGACACGAATCCAATGCCCACGTTAAGCTTGCTCAATTTTCTATATATTGACAAAATTTGAGACGGAAATAGAGAAGACAAAACGTCCAAATATTCCAATCTATCCAAACTGGTTGATGCCATGCAATATGCTTCATTTATAAGCCTTAGCATAGTCAGCACAAATGATCAGTTTAGAATGATCACTTTAACTAGCCACTCAACTTGACATGTCTGCACTAAATCGTCCATAAGTTTCGATTTAGAGCTCCAAAATTACATGAATCCAATGCAAACGTTAAGCTAGCTCAATTTTCTATATTGTAACAAAATTTGAGACATAAATAAAAACGACAAAGCGTACAAGTAATCCAATCTATCCAAAATTGCGTGATGTCATGCATTATGTTGCATTTATAAGCCTTTACTCAATGAGCACCAATGATCGGTTTCGAATAATCATATGAACTGGCCGATCAACTTGACATGTCCGCACTAAGTCGTGCGTAACTTTTGATTTTGAGCTCAGAATGACACGAATACAGTGTCCATGTTAAACTGGATTAATTTTCTATATTTTGACAAAATTTGAGATGAAAGTAAAGACGACAAAGCGTCCAAGTAATTCAATATATCCCAAACTGCATAATGCCATGCATTGTGCTTCATTTACAAGCGCTACTCAATGAGCACCAATGATCATTTTAGACTAATCATATTAACTGGCCGATCAACTTGACACATGTCCGCACTAAATCATTTGTAAGTTTTGAATTCGAGCTCATAATGACACTAATCCGATGCATACATTAATCTAGCTCAATTTTCTATATTTTGAAAAATTTGAGACATAAATAGAGATGACAAAGCATCCAAGTAATCCAATCTTTCCAAACTCCTTGAAGCCATGCATTATGCTTCATTTATAAGTCTTTAATTATTGAGCACCAATTATCAGATTAGAATGATCACTTTAACTAGCCAATAACCTTGAAATGTCTCCACTAAATCATTCGTAACTTTTGATTTAGAGCTCAAAATGACACGAATACAAAGCCCACATTAAGCTACCTCAATTTTCTATATTGTAATAAAATTTGAGACTGAAATAGGTACGACAAAGCGTCGAAGTAATCCAATCTATCCAAAAATGTGTGATGTCGTGCATTATGCTTCATTTATAAGCTTTCACTCTTTGGGCACCAATGATTAGTTTAGAATGATCATTTTAACTGGCCGATCAACTTGACATTTCCGCACTAAATCGTGTGTAACTTTTGATTTAATCCTCAGAAAAACACGAATTCAATCCCACGTTAACCTAGCTCAATTTTCTATATTTTGACAAAGTTTGAGACATAATTAGATACGACAAATCGCTTAAGTGATCCAATTCATCCCAAACTATGTGATGGCATGTATTATTTTTCTTTTATAAAATTTTATTAAATGAGCACCAATGATCAGTTTAAAATGATCATTTTAACTGGTTGATCAACTTGTCATTTTTGCACTAAATCGTCAATAACTTTTGATTTAACTCCTAGAATGACACGAATCCACTGCCCACATTAAGCTAGTTCAATTCTCTATATTGGGACAGAATTTGAGACACAACAAGATATGACAAAGCATCCAAGTAATCCAATCTATCTCAAACTGCGTGATGCCATGCCATATGCTTCATTTTCAAGCCTTTACTCACTGAGCACCAATGATCAGTTTAGAATGATCACTTTAACTGGCCAATCAACTTGACATATCTGCACTAAATCGTCTGTAACTTTTGATTTAGAGCTCAGAATAACACGAATCCAATGCCCACGTTAAGCTAGCTCAATTTTCTATATATTCACAAAATTTGAGACAGAAATAGAGAAGACAAAGACTCCAAGTAATCCAATCTATCCAAACTCCTTGATGCGATGCATTATACTTCATTTATAAGCCTTTAATTAATGAGCACCAATGATCAGTCTAGAATGATCACTTTAACTGGCAAATAAACTTGACATGTCCGCACAAAATCGTCCGTAACTTTTGATTTAGAACTCGGAATGAAACGAATCCAATGTCCTTGCTAAGCTAGCTCAATTTTTATATTTTTACAAAATTTGAGACAGAAAGAGAGACGTCCAAGTGTCCAAGTAATCCAATCTATCCAAACTGGTTGATGCCATGCAATACGCTTCATTTGTAAGCCTTAGCTTAATCAGCACCAATGATCAGTTTAGAGTAACCACTTTAACAAGCCACTCAACTATACATGTCTGCACTAAATTTTTCGTAAGTTTTGATTTAGAGCTCCGAATGACACGAATCCAATGCACACATTAAGCTATCTCAATTTTCGATATTGTAACAAAATCTGAGACAAAAATAGAAATGAAAAATCGTACAAGTAATCCAATCTATGCAAAACTGTGTGATGTCATGCATTATGTTTCATTTATAAGCCTTTACTCGATGAGCACCAGTGATCAGTTTAGAATAATTATATTAACTGGCCGATCAAATTGACATTTCCACACTAAATCATCCGTAACTTTTGCTTTAGATCTCAGAATGACACGAATACAGTGCCCATGTTAAGCTAGATAAATTTTCTATATTTTTACAAAATTTGAGACGGAAGTATAGACGACAAAGCGTTGAAGTAATCCAATCTATCTCAAACTGCGTAATGCCATGCATTGTGCTTCTTTTTTAAGCGTTTACTCAATGAGCACCAATGATCAGTTTAGAATAATCATATTAACTAGCCGATCAACTTGACACATGTCCGCACTAAATCGTCTATTAGTTTTGATTTTGAGCTCATAATGACACGAATCCAATGCATACCTTAAGGTAGCTCAATTTTCTATATTTTGAAAAAAATTGAGACAGATATATAGATGACAAAGCATCCAAGTAATCCAATCTATCCAAACTCGTTGATGCCATGCATTATTCTTCATTTATAAGCCTTTAATTAATGAGCACCAATGATCAGTTTAGAATGATCATTTTCTCTAGCCAATCAACTTCAAATGTCCGCACTAAATCGTTCGTAAGTTTTGACAGAGCCCAAAATGACACGAATACAATGCCCACATTAAGCTAGCTCAATTTTCTATATTGTAACAATATTTGAGATAGAAATAGATACGACAAAGCGTCAAAGTAATCCAATCTATCCAAAACTGTGTGATGTCATGCATTATGCTTCATTTATAAGCCTTCACTCATTGGGCACCAATGATCAGTTTAGAATGATCATTTTAACTGACCGATCGACTTGACATGTCCGCACTAAATCATGTGTAACTCCATCTGTAGAGCTCGAAAACACACGAATTCAATCGCCATGTTAAACTAGCTCATTTTTCTATATTGTAATAAATTTTGGGCTGAAATAGATACGACAAAGCGTCGAAGTAATCCAATCTATCCAAAACTGTGTGATGTCATGCATTATGCTTCATTTATAAGCCTTCACTCTTTGGGCACCAATGATCAGTTTAGAATGATCACTTTAACTGGCCGATCAACTTGACATGTCCTCACTAAATCGTGTGTAACTTTTGATTTAGATCTCAAAATGACACTAATCCAATCCTCACGTTAAGCAAGCTCAATTTTTTGAAAAAATCTGAGACAGATATAGAGAGAACAAAGCATCCAAGTAATCCAATCTATCCCAAACTGCGTGATGCCATGCTTTATGTTCATTTATTAGCCTTTACCTAAGGAGCACCAATGATCAGTATAGAATGATCATTTTAACTGGCCGATCAACTTGTCATGTCTCCACTAAATTGTACATAACTTTTGATTTATGGCATAGAATGACACGAATCCAATGCGCACGTTTAGTTAGTTCAATTTTCTATATTGTGACAAAATTTGAGATGGAACAAGATACGACAAAGCATCCAAGTAATCCAAGCTATCAAAAACTATGTGATGTCATGCATTATACTTCATTTATAAGCCTTTACTCACTGAGCACCAATGATCACTTTAGAATTATAATTTTAGAATCATCACTTAAGCCTTGACATGTCCGCATCGTACGAAACTTTTGATTTAGAGCTCAGAATCACACGAATCCAATGCCCACGTTAAGCTAGCTCAATTTTCTATATTTTGATAAAATTTGAGAGAGAAACAGAGACGACAAAGCATCCAAGTAATCCAATCCATCCCAAAATACGTGATACCATGCATTATTTTTCATTTTTAAGCTTTTTCTCAACGAGCACCAAATATCAATTTAGAATTGTCATTTTAACTACTCGATGACTTTGTCATGTCCGCACTAAATCGTCCATAACTTTTTATTTAGAGCGAATAATGACACGAATCCAATGCCCACGTTAAGCTAGCTCAGGTTTCTATATTTTCATAAAATTTGAGACTAAAATAGATAGGACAAAGCATCCAACTAATCCAATCTATCCAAACTCCTTGATGCCATGCATTATGCTTCATTTCTAAACCTTTACTTACTGAGCACCTATGAACAGTTTAGAATGATCACTTTAACTAGCCACTCAACTTGACATGTCCGTACTAAATCGTCTGTAACTTTTGATTTAAAGCTCAGAATGACACGAATCCAATGCCCACGTTAATCTATTTCAATTTTCTCCATTGTAGCAAAATTGGAGATAGAAATAAACACGCCAAAGCATCCAAGTAATCCAATCTATGCAAAACTATGTGATGTCATGCATTATGCTTCATTTCTAAGACTTTACTCAATGAGCACCGATGAACAGTTTAGTATAATCATATTAACTGGCCGATCAACTTGACATGTACGCAAGAAATCGTGCGTAACTTTTGATTTTGAGCTCACAATGATACGAATCCAATGCCCACGTTAAGCTAGCTCAATTTTCTATATTGTAACAAAATTTGAGACAGAAATACACATGAGAAAGCGTCCAAGTAATCCAATCTATCCAAAATTGTGTGATGCCTTGCATTATGCTTCATTTTATTAGTCTTTCCTTAATGAGCACCCATGATAAGTTTATAATAGTCATATTAAATTGCCGATCAACTTGACATGTCCACATTAAATCGTCACAAACATTTGATTTTGAGCTCAAAATGACACGAATACAGTGCCCATGTTAAGCGACATAAATTTTCTATATTTTGATAAAATTTGAGACGAAAGTAGAGACAACAATGTGTCCAAGGAATCCAATATATCCCAAACTACGTGATGCCATGCATTGTGCTTCATTTATAAGCCCTTACTCAATGAGCACTAATGATCAGTTTAGAATAATCATATTAACTATCCGATCAACTTGACACATGTCCGTACTAAATCGTCTGTAACTTTGATTTAGAGCTCAGAATGACACAAATCCAATGCATACGTTAAGCTAGCTCATCGTTCTATATTTTGACAAAATTTGACAGCGAAATAGAGACGACAAAGCCTCCAAATAATCCAATCTATCCAACTCCTTGATGGCATGCATATGCTTCATTTATAAGCCTTTACTTAATGAGCACCAACAATCAGTTTAGAATGATCACTTTCACTGGCCAATCAACTTGACATGTCCTTACTAAATCGTCCGTACCTTTTGATTTATAGCTCAAAATGACACGAATACAAAGCCCACATTACGCTAGGTCAATTTTCTGCATTGTGACAAAATTTGAAACATAACTAGATATGACAAAGCGTCCAAGTATTCCAATCTATCCCAAACTGCGTGATGTCATGCCTTATGCTTCTTTAATAAGCGTTTACTCAATGAGCAGCAATGATCAGTTTAGAATGATCACTTTAACAGGCCGATCAACTTGACATGTGCGCACTAAATTGTTCGTAACTTCTGATTTAGAGCTCAGTATGACACGAACCCAATGTCCACGTTAAACTAGCTGAATTTTCTTTGTTTTGACAAAATTTGAGACAGAAATAGATACGAAAAAGCATCCAAGTAATCTAATCTATCCAAACTACTTGATGCCATGTATTATGCTTCATTTCTAAGCCTTTACTTAGTGAGCACCAATGATTAGTTTAGAATGATCACTTTAACTAGCCAACCAACTTGACATGTCTGCACTAAATCGTCCGTAACTTTTGATTTAGAGCTCAAAATGAGACAAATACAATGCCGACACTAAGCTAGCTTAATTTACTATATTGTGACAAATATTGAGATAGAAATAGCTTGACAAAGCGTCCAAATAATCCAATTTATCCAAAACTTTGTGATGTCATGCAATATGCTTCATTTATAAGCCTTTACTCAATGAGCACCAATGATGAGTTTAGAATAATCATATTAACTAGCTGATCAACTTGACATGTTCGCACTACATCGTTCATAACTTTTTATTTTGAGGTTAGAATAACAAGAATCCAATTCCCACGTTAAGCTAGCTTAATTTTCTATATTGTAACAAAATTTGGGACATATATAGGCACGACAAAGTGTGCAAGTAATCCAATCTATCGAAAACTTTGTGATGTATTGCATTATGCTTCATTTATAACCCTTTAATCAATGAGCACCAATGATCAGTTTAAAATAATAATATTAACTGGCTGATCAACTTGACATGTCTGCACTAAATCGCCTGTAATTTCTGATTTTGAGCTCACAATGACACGAATATAGTGCCCACCTTAATCTAGATTAATTTTTGTATATTTTGATAAATCTGAGATGGAATTAATGACGACAAAGCGCCCAAGTAATCCAATCTATCCCAAAATGAGTGATGCCATGCATTGTGCTTCATTTATAAGCCTTTACTCAACGAGCACCAATGATCAGTTTAATATAACCATACTTACTAGCCGATCAACTTGACACATGTCCGCACTAAATCATTTGTAACTTTAGATTTAGAGCTTAGAATGACATGAATCCAATGCATATACTAAGCTAGCTCAATTTTCAATAGTTTGACAAAATTTGAGACAAAAACAGAGACGACAAATCGTCCAAGTAATCCAATCTATCCAAACTCCTTGATACCATGCATTATGATTCATTTATAAGCCTTCACTTAGTGAGCACCATTTATCAGTTTAGAATGATCCCTTAACTGGCCAATCAACTTGACATGTCGCACTAAATCGTCCGTAACTTTTTATTTAGAGCTCATAATGATACAAATCCAATGCCCACGTTAATCTAGCTCAATTTTCTATATTGTGACAAAATTTGAGGCATAAATAGATACGAAAAAGCGTCCAAGTAATCCAAACTATCCCAAATTGTGTGATGTCATGCATTATTTTTCATTTATGAGCTTTTACTAAATGAGAACCAATGATTATTTTTACTGGCCGAACAACTTGTCATGTCTACATTAAATCGTCCATAACTTTTGATTTATACCTTAGAATGATATGAATCCAATGCCTACATTAAGCTAGTTCAATTTTCTATATTGTGACAAAATTTGAGACAGAACTAGATACGACAAAGCATCCAAGTAATCCAATCTATCACGAACTGAATGATGTCATGCCTTATGATTCATTTATAAGCATTTACTCAATTAGCACCAATGATCAGTTTAGAATGATCACTTTAAATGTCTGATCAACTTGACATGTCTGCACTAAATCGTCCGTAACTTTTGATTTAGAGCTCAGAATGACACGAATCAATTGCCCATGTTAAGCTAGCTCAATTTACTATATTTTGACAAAAGTTGAGACAAAAATAGGGACGACAAAGCATCCAAGTAATCCAATCCATCCCAAATTGTGTGATGCTATGCTATCCAAAATCCTCGATGCCATGCCTTGTGCTTCATTTATAGGGCTTTACTTAATGAGCACCGATAATTAGTTTAGAATGATCACTTTAACTGGCAATCAACTTGACATGTACGCACTAAATCGTCCACAACTTTTGATTTATAGCTCAAAATGACATGAATCCAATGCCCACATTAAGCTAGCTCGATTTTCTATATTATGAAAAATATTGAGACCAAAATAGATACGACAAAGCGTCCAAATAATCCAATCCGTCACGAACTGCGTGATGCCATGTATTATTTTCATTTATAAGCTTTTACTAAATGAGCACCAATGATCAGTTTAGAATGATCATTTTTACTGGCTGATCAACTTGTCATGTATGCACCAAATCGTCCATAACTTTTGATTTACAGCTTAGAATAACATGATTCCGATGCCTACATTGAACTAGTTCCATTTTCTAAATTGTGACAAAATTTAAGACGGTACAAGATACGACAAAGCGTCGAAGTAATCCAATCTATGCAAAACTCTGTGATGCCATGCATTATGCTTCATTTATAAGCCTTTACTCATTGAACATCAATGATCAGTTTAGAATGATCACTTTAACTAGCCGATCAACTTGACATGTCCACACTAAATCGTCCGTAACTTTTGATTTAGAGTTTAGAATGACACGAATCCAATCCCCACGTTAAGCTAGCTAAATTTTCTATAGTTTGACAAAATTTGAGACAAAAATAGAGACGAGTAAGCGTCCAAGTAATCTAATCTATCAAAACTGCTTGATGCCATACAATATGCTTCTTTTAATAGGCTTAGCTTAATCAACACCAATGATCAGTTTAGAATGATCACTTTAATTGGCTGATCAACTTGACATGTCCGCACTAAATCGTCTGTAAATTTTGATTTAGAGCTCAGAATGACATGAATCAATTCCCCATGTTAAGCTAGCTCAATTTACTATATTTTGACAAAAGTTGAGACAAAAATAGGGACGACAAAGCATCCAAGTAATCCAATCCATCCCAAATTGTGTGATGCTATGCTATCCAAAATCCTCGATGCCATGCCTTATGCTTCATTTATAGGGCTTTACTTAATGAGCACCGATAATTAGTTTAGAATGATCACTTTAACTGGCCAATCAACTTGACATGTACGCACTAAATCGTCCACAACGTTTGATTTATAGCTCAGAATGACATGAATCCAATGCCCACATTAAGCTAGCTCGATTTTCTATATTATGAAAAATATTGAGACCAAAATAGATACGACAAAGCGTCTAAATAATCCAATCCGTCACGAACTGCGTGATGCCATGTATTATTTTCATTTATAAGCTTTTACTAAATGAGCACCAATGATCAGTTTAGAATGATCATTTTTACTGGCCGATCAACTTGTCATGTATGCACCAAATCGTCCATAACTTTTGATTTACAGCTTATAATGACATGATTCCAATGCCTACATTGAACTAGTTTCATTTTCTAAATTGTGACAAAATTTAAGATGGAACAAGATGCGAAAAAGCTTCGAAGTAATCCAATCTATGCAAAACTCTGTGATGCCATGCATTATGCTTCATTTATAAGCCTTTACTCATTGAACATCAATGATCAGTTTAGAATGATCACTTTAACTGGCCGATCAACTTGACATGTCCACATTAAATCGTCCGTAACTTTTGATTTAGAGTTTAGAATGACACGAATCCAATCCCCACGTTAAGCTAGCTCAATTTTCTATATTTTGACAAAATTTGAGACAAAAATAGAGACGAGTAAGCGTCCAAGTAATCTAATCTATCCAAACTGCTTGATGCCATACAATATCCTTCTTTTAATAGGCTTAGCTTAATCAACACCAATGATCAGTTTACAATGATCACTTTAATTGGCCACTCAACTTGACATGTATGCACTAAATCATACGTAACTTTTGATTTAGAGCTCCGAATGACACGAATCCAATGCCCACGTTAAGATAGCTCAATTTTCTATATTGTAACAAAATTTGAGACAGAAATACACACGACAAATCATCCAAGTAATCCAAAATATCCAAAATTGTGAGATGTCATGCATTATGCTTCATTTATAATCATTTTCTCAATGATCACCAATGATCAGTTAAGAATAGTTATATTAACTTGCCGATCAACTTGGTATGTTCGCACTAAATCGTCCGTAACTTTCGATTTTGAGCTCAGAATGACACGAATCCAATTCCCAAGTTAAGCTAGCTCAATTTTTATATATTGTAACAAAATTTGAGACAAAATTAACATGACAAAGCATCCAAGTTATCCAATCTATCCGAAACTGTGTGATGTCATGCATTATGCTTCAATTAGAAGCCTTTACTCAATGAGCCCCAAAGATCAGTTTAGAATAATCATATTAACTAGCAGATAAACTTATCATGCCTGCTTTAAATCATCCGTAACTTTTGTTTTTAGCTCAGAATGACATGAATAATGTGCCCCTGTTAAGCTAGATAAATTTTCTATGTTTTGACAAAATTTGAGATGGAAGTAGAGAAGAAAATGCGTCCAAGTAATCCAATCTATCCCAAACTGCGTAATGCCATGCATTGTGCTACACTCATAAGCTTCAATCAAGGAGTAGCAATGATTAGTTTAGAATAATCATACTAACTGTCCGATCAACTTGACACATGTGTGCACCTAATTGTCTGTAATTTTTGATTTAGAGCTCTGAATAACACGAATCCAATGCATACGTTAAGCTAGCTCAATTTTCTATATTGTTACAAAATTTGAGACAGAAATAGAAACGACAAAGCATCCAAGTAATCCAATCCATCCCAAATTATGTGATGCTATGCATTATTTTTCATTTATAAACTATTACTAAATGAGCACCAACGATCAGTTAAGAATATTCATTTTAACTAGCTGATCAACTTGACAAGTCTGTACTAAATCGTCCATAACCTTTGGTTTATAGCTTTGAATCACACAAATAATGCCCATGTTAAGCTAGCTCAATTTTCTATATTTTGACAAAATTTCAGACAGAAATAGAGACAACAAAACATTCAAGTAATCCAATCCATCCCAAACTGTGTGAGGCCATGCATTATTTTTCATTTATAAGGTTTTTCTAAATGAGCACCAATGATCAGTTTATAATGATCATTTTAACCTGGCCGATCAACTTATCATGTCTGCACTAAATCGTTCATAACTTTTGATTTATAGCTTAGAATGACACGAATCCAAGGCCCAAATTAAGCTAGCTCGATTTTCTATATTTAGACAAATATTGAGACCGAAATAGATATGACAAAGGGTCCAAATAATCCAATCCGTCACGAACTGCGTGATGCCATGCATTATTTTTCATTTATAAGCTTTTACTAAATGAGCACCAATGATTAGTTTAGAATGATCATTTTAACTGGCCGATCAACTTGTCATGTATGCACCAAATCGTCTATAACTTATGATTTATAGCTTAGAATGACACGATTCCAGTGCCTACATTAAACTAGTTCCATTTTCTATATTGTGACAAAATTTAAAGCAGAACTAGATAAAACAAACTGTCCAAGTAATCCAATCTATCCCAAACTCTGTGATGTCATGCATTATGCTTCATTTATAAGCCTTTACTCAAGGAGACACAATGATAAGTTTAGAATGATCACGTTAACTGGCCGATCACCTTGACATGTCCGCACAACATCGTCCGTAAATTTTGATTTAGGATTTAGAATGACACGAATCCAATTCCCACGTTAAGCTAGCTCAATTTTCTATATTTTGACAAAATTTGAAACAAAATAGAGACGAGAAAGCATCCAAGTAATCTAATCTATCCAAACTGCTTGATGCCAAACAATATGCTTCTTTTAATAGCCTTAGCTTAATCAACACCAATGATCAGTTTAGAATGATCACTTTAACTGACCACTCAACTTGACATGTATGCACTAATTCATACGTAATTTTTGATTTAGTGCTCCGAATGACACGAATCCAATGCCCACGTTAAGCTACTTGAAATTTCTATATTGAAACAAAATATGAGACAGAAATACACATGAAAAAGCATCCAATTAATCCAAAATATCCAAAATTGTGTGATGTCATGCATTATGCTTCATTTATAAGCCTTTACTCAATGAGCACCAATGATCAGTTGAGAATAATTATATTAATTTGCCGATCAACTTGACATGTCCGCACTAAATCATCCGTAACTTTCGGTTTTGAGCTCAGAATGACACGAATCCAATGCCCAAGTAAACCTAGCGCAATTTTTTATATTGTAACAAAATTTGAAACAAAAATAACATGACAAAGCGTCCAAGTTATCCAATCTATCCAAAACTGTGTGATGTCATGCATTATGCTTCAATTATAAGCCTTTACTCAATGAGCCCCAATGATCAGTTTAGAATAATCGTATTAACTAGCCGATCAACTTGTCATGCCTGCATTAAATCATTCGTAACTTTTGATTTTTAGCTCATAATGACATGAATAATGTGCCCCCGTTAAGCTAGATAAATTTTCTATGTTTTGAAAAAATTTGAGACGGAAGTAGAGAAGAAAATGCGTCCAAATAATCCAATCTATCCCCAACTGCGTAATGCCATGCATTGTGCTACACTCATAAGCTTTCACTCAATGAGCACCAATGATTAGTTTAGAATAATCATAGTAACTGGTTGATCAACTTGACACATGTCTGCACCTAATCGTCTGTATTTTTTGATTTAGAGCTCCGAATGATACGAATCCAATGCATACGTTAAGCTAGCTCAATTTTCTATATTTTGACAAAATTTGAGACAGAAATAGAAATGACAAAGCATCCAAGTACTCCAATCCATCCCAAATTGTGTGATGCTATGCATTATTTTTCATTTATAAACTTTTACTAAATGAGCACCAATGATCAGTTAAGAATATTCATTTTAACTGGCCGATCAACTTGACATGTCTGCACTAAATCGTCCATAACTTTTGATTTATAGCTTGGAATCACACAAATCTAATGCCCATGTTAAGCTAGCTCAATTTTCTATATTATGACAAAATTTCAGACAGGAATGGAGACGACAAAACATTCAAGTAATCCATTCCATCTCAAACTGTGTGAGGCCATGCATTATTTTTCATTTATAAGGTTTTTCTAAATGAGCACCAATGATTAGTTTAGAATGATCATTTTAACTGGCCGATCAACTTGTCATGTATGCACCAAATCGTCCATAACTTATGATTTATAGCTTAGAATGACACGATTCCAGTGCCTACATTAAACTAGTTCCATTTTCTATATTGTGACAAAATTTAAAGCAGAACTAGATAAAACAAACTGTCCAAGTAATCCAATCTATCCCAAACTCTGTGATGTCATGCATTATGCTTCATTTATAAGCCTTTACTCAAGGAGACACAATGATAAGTTTAGAATGATCACGTTAACTGGCCGATCACCTTGACATGTCCGCACAACATCATCCGTAAATTTTGATTTAGGATTTAGAATGACACGAATCCAATTCCCATGTTAAGCTAGCTCAATTTTCTATATTTTGACAAAATTTGAAACAAAATAGAGACGAGAAAGCATCCAAGTAATCTAATCTATCCAAACTGCTTGATGCCATACAATATGCTTCTTTTAATAGCCTTAGCTTAATCAACACCAATGATCAGTTTAGAATGATCACTTTAACTGACCACTCAACTTGACATGTATGCACTAATTCATACGTAATTTTTGATTTAGTGCTCCGAATGACACGAATCCAATGCCCACGTTAAGCTACCTGAATTTTCTATATTGAAACAAAATATGAGACAGAAATACACATGAAAAAGCATCCAATTAATCCAAAATATCCAAAATTGTGTGATGTCATGCATTATGCTTCATTTATAAGCCTTTACTCAATGAGCACCAATGATCAGTTAAGAATAATTATATTAATTTGCCGATCAACTTGACATGTCCGCACTAAATCATCCGTAACTTTCGGTTTTGAGCTCAGAATGACACGAATCCAATGCCCAAGTAAAGCTAGCGCAATTTTTTATATTGTAACAAAATTTGAAACAAAAATAACATGACAAAGCGTCCAAGTTATCCAATCTATCCAAAACTGTGTGATGTCATGCATTATGCTTCAATTATAAGCCTTTACTCAATGAGCCCCAATGATCAGTTTAGAATAATCGTATTAACTAGCCGATCAACTTGTCATGCCTGCATTAAATCATTCTTAACTTTTGATTTTTAGCTCATAATGACATGAATAATGTGCCCCCGTTACGCTAGATAAATTTTCTATGTTTTGAAAAAATTTGAGACGGAAGTAGAGAAGAAAATGCGTCCAAATAATCCAATCTATCCCCAACTGCGTAATGCCATGCATTGTGCTACACTCATAAGCTTTCACTCAATGAGCACCAATGATTAGTTTAGAATAATCATAGTAACTGGTTGATCAACTTGACACATGTCTGCACCTAATCGTCTGTATTTTTTGATTTAGAGCTCCGAATGATACGAATCCAATGCATACGTTAAGCTAGCTCAATTTTCTATATTTTGCAAAATTTGAGACAGAAATAGAAATGACAAAGCATCCAAGTACTCCAATCCATCCCAAATTGTGTGATGCTATGCATTATTTTTCATTTATAAACTTTTACTAAATGAGCACCAATGATCAGTTAAGAATATTCATTTTAACTGGCCGATCAACTTGACATGTCTGCACTAAATCGTCCATAACTTTTGATTTATAGCTTGGAATCACACAAATCTAATGCCCATGTTAAGCTAGCTCAATTTTCTATATTATGACAAAATTTCAGACAGGAATGGAGACGACAAAACATTCAAGTAATCCATTCCATCCCAAACTGTGTGAGGCCATGCATTATTTTTCATTTATAAGGTTTTTCTAAATGAGCACCAATGATCAGTTTATAATGATTATTTTAACTCGCCGATCAACTTATCATGTATGCACTAAATTGTTCATAACTTTTGATTCATAGCTCAGAATGTAACGAATCCAAGGACCACATTAAGCTAGCTCGATTTTCTATATTTAGACAAATATTGAGACCAAAATTGATACGAAAAAGCGTCCAAATAATCCAATCCGTCACGAACTGCATGATGCCATGCATTATTTTTCATTTATAATCTTTTACTAAATGAGCACCAATGATTAGTTTAGAATGATCATTTTAACTGGCCGATCAACTTGTCATGTATGCACCAAATCGTCCATAACTTTTGATTTATAGCTTAGAATGACACGATTCCAATGTCTACATTAAACTAGTTCCATTTTCTATATTGTGACAAAATTTAAAGCAGAACTAGATACGATAAACCGTCCAAGTAATCCAATCTATCCCAAACTCTGTAATGCCATGCATTATGCTTCATTTATAAGCCTTTTCTCAATGAGAAACAATGATAAGTTTTGAATGATCACTTTATCTGGCCGATCAACTTGACATGTCCGCACTACATTGTTCGTAACTTTTGATTTAGAGTTTAGAATGACACGAATCCAATCCCCACGTTAAGCTAGCTCAATCTTCTATATTTCGACAAACTTTGAGACAAAAATAGAGATGAGAAAGCGTCCAAGTAATCTAATCTATCCAAACTGGTTGATGCCATGCAATATGCTTCATGTAATAGCCTTACCTTAATCAACACCAATGCTCAGTTTAGAATGATCACTTTAACTGGGCACTCAACTTGACATGTCTGCACTATATCATACGTAATTTTTGATTTAGAGCTCCGAATGACACGAATCCAATGCCCACGTTAAGCTACCTAAATTTTCTATATTGTAACAAAATATGAGACAGAAATACACACGAAAAAGCATCCAATTAATCCAAAATATCCAAAATTGTGTGATGTCATGCATTATGCTTCATTTATAAGCCTTTACTCAATGAGCACCAATGATCAGTTAAGAATAATTATATTAATTTGCCGATCAACTTGACATGTCCGCACTAAATCGTCCGTAACTTTCGGTTTTGAGCTCAGAATGACACGAATCCAATGCCCAAGTTAAGCTAGCTCAATTTTTTATATTGTAGCGAAATTTGACACAAAAATTGACATGACCAAGCGTCCAAGTTATCCAATCTATCCAAAACTGTGTGATTTCATGCATTATGCTTCAATTTTAAGCCTTTACTCAATGAGCACCAATGATCAGTTTAGAATAATCATATTAACTGGCCGATCAACTTGTCATGCCCACATTAAATCATCCATAACTTTTGATTTTGAGCTTAGGATGACATGAATACGGTGCCCCCGTTAAGCTAGATAAATTTTCTATGTTTTGACAAAATTTGAGATGGAAGTAGAGAAGAAAATGTGTCCAAGTAATCCAATCTATCCAAAACAGCGTGATGCCATGCATTGTGCTACACTCATTGATACAAGCATGGAAAGAACAAAAAAGGAGAAGCTCGTGGCTAGGAATGAACCAGTGGAATATGAAGAACCTCTTGCACTACCAGCCGGACCATTACCTTTAATTTCGATTCATTCTGTTGCAAAGCCTATCTCAACCGCATCCAGAAGTGCATTCCTTGGAGGTTCGCATCATTTGGTATCAGAGCACTTCTTTGAAGGGTCACACAGTAGCTGCAGAAAGACTACTGATTTACCTAAGATAGTAGCTTAGATATTACACACTAAGTCTACTAAATGTTGGCTGAAGGATATTACACACCAACAATCAGATTAAGAAGAGAATCACTTCAAACTTAAGAAATGAAGCTGTTTTTATTTGAAAAGTTAAATGATCAAGTTTACAACTGAAAGCCCCTATTTATACTGTAAGGGGACATAAATAGGAGGAGGCTACAGCATTAAAATGGTTGAATTTACAAGGGAAGACTTGACCAAAGACCTTGACAAAAGACCTTGACATCATTAACTCTTATTTTAACTATGAACGTAGACACTTCCCCCGCACCCCCCTTTGATGACGCCAATTTTGAACATTTTTAAGTGAACTCCTATTGATTTTAAACAAAAAATTGGGAGAAACCTTACCAAGAAAACCCAATGGGAGAAAACTTGGATAAGGGAAAAGAGTACAAATGGATCACATAACCATTTGTATGCTTTATTGAGCTTGTACTAAAATCAGAGGGCTTTTAGGCACTTCTCCATTCAAGCTCAAGTGATTTTTTGTGCATTCTCCTTGTTGAGCATGTTGTTGATTGCCTCTTTGAGTTTCTTGCCCTTGACTCGGGTTAATGGTCCAGCTGGTAGTGCAAGAGCTTCATCATGTTCCACTGGTTCATTCCTAGCCATGAGCTTCTCCTTTTGTGTGCATTCCATGCTCGTATCACTCATAAGCTTTTACTCAATGAGCAGCAATGATTAGTTTAGAATAATCATATTATCTGCCCGATCAACTTGACACATGTCCGCACTAAATCCTCTGTAACTTTTGATCTAGAGCTCTGAATAATACGAATCCAATGCATACATTCATTTTTTTTATATTTTGATAAAATTTGAGACAAAAATTGAAACGACAAAGCATCCAAGTAATCCAATCTCTCCCAAACTGCGTGATGCTACGCATTATTTTTCATTTATAAGCTTTTACTAAATGAGCATCAATGATCAGTTAAGAATATTCATTTTAACTAGCCGATCAACTTGATAAGTCTGTACTAAATCGTCCGTAACTTTTGATTTATAGCTTAGAATCACATGAATCTAATGCCCACATTAGGCTATATCAATTTTCTATATTGTGACAAAATTTGAAACATAACTAGATACAACAAAGCATACAAGCAATCCAATATATCCCAAACTGCGTGATGCCGTGTCATATGCTTCATTTATAAGCTTTTACTCAATGAGAACCAATGATCATTTTAGAAAGATCACTTTACCTAGCCGATCAACTTGACATGTCCAAATAAAAAATTTTCAATATTGTGACAAAATTGGAGACAGAAATAGATACAACAAAACGTCCAAGTAATCCAATCCATCCCAAACTTCGTGATGCCATGCATTATTTTTCATTTATACGCTTTTACTAAATGAGCACCAATGATCAGTTTAGAATGATCATTTTAACTGTCCGATCAACTTGCCATGCCTGCTCTACATCGTCCATAACTTTTGATTTATAGCTTAAAATGACATGAATTCAATGCCCACATTAAGCTAGTTCAATTTTTTATATTGTGACAAAATTTGAGATAGAACTAGATATGACAAAGCGTCCAAGTAATCCAATCTATCTCAAACTACGTGATATCATGCCTTAGGCTTCATTTATAAGCATTTACTCAATGAGCACCAACGATCAGTTTAGAATGATCACTTTAACTTGCAGATCAACTTGACTTGCCGCAATAAATAGTCCATAACTTTTGATTTAGAGCTCAGAATGACATGAATTAGATTCTCAAGTTAAGCTAGCAAAATTTTCTATATTTTGACAAAATTCGAGACAGATATAGAGAAACAAAGCATCCAAGTAATCCAATATATCCCAAACTATGGTATGCCATGCTTTATGCTTCATTTATAAGCCTTTACCTAATGAGCACCAATGATCAGTTTAGAATGATCACTTTAAGTGGCCGATCAACTTGACATATCCGCACTAAATCATGTTTAACTTTCGATTCAGAGCTCAGAAACACAAGAATCCAATGGCCACGTTAATCAAGCTCGATTTTCTATATTTTAACAAAATTTGAGATAGAAATAGATACGATAAAGCGTCCAAGTAATCCAATCTATCCAAAACTGTGTGATGTCATGCATTATGCTTCATTGATAAGTCTTTACTCAATGAGCACTAATGATCAGTTTGGAATGATCACTTTAAATCGTCGATCAACTGGACATATCCGCACTAAATAGTTCATAACTTTTAATTTAGATCTCAAGATGACAAGAATCCAATGCCCACGTTAAGCTACCTCAATTTTCTATATTATAACAAAATTTGAAACAGAAATAGAGACGACAAATCGTCAGTAATCCAATCTATCCATACTGCTTGATGCCATGCAATATGCTTCATTTATAAGCTTTAGCTTAAGAAACACCAGTTATGAGTTTAAATTATCATTTTAACTGGCCACTTAACTTGACATGTCTGCACTAAATCTTTCGTAACTTTTGTTTTAGAGATCAGATTGACACGAATCCAATTCCCACGTTAAGCTAGGTAAATTTTCGATATTGTAACAAAATTTGAGACAAAATTAGACAGGACAAAGCATCCAAGTAATCCAGTCTGTCCAAAACTGTGTGATGCCATGCATTATGTTTCATTTATAAGCCTTTACTCAATGAGCACCAATGGTCAGTTTAGAATAATCATATTAACTGGCCGATCAACTTGACATGTCCAAAATAAATTGTCTATAACTTTTGATTTTCAACTCAGAATGATACGAATAGAGTGCCCACGTTAAACTAGATAAATTTTCTATATTTTGATAAAATTTGAGACGGAAGTAGAGACGACAAAGCATCCAAGTAATCGAATCTATCCCAAACAGCAGGATGCCATGTATTGTGCTTCATTTATAAGGTTTTACTCAATGAGCACCAATGATAAGTTTAGAATAATCATATTATCTGGCCGATCAACTTGACACATGTCCGCACTAAATCGTCTATAACTTTTGATTTAGAGCTCAGAATTACACAAGTCCAATGCATACGTTTTACTAGCTCAATTTTCTATATTTTGATAAAATTTGAGACGAAATAGAGACGACAAAGCATCCAAGTAATCCAATCTATCAAAACTCCTTGATGACATGCATTATGCTTCATTTATAAGCCTCTACTCAATGAGAACCAATGGTCAGTTTAGAATGATCACCTTAATTGGCCAACAACCTTGACAAGTACGCATTAAATCGTTCCTAACTTTTGATTTAGAGCTCCGAAGGACACGAATACAATGTCTACGTTAAGCTAGTTCAATTTTCTATATTTTGAAAAAATAGAAACCGAAACAGAGATGACAAAGCATCCAAGTAATCCACTCAATCCAAACTACTTGATACCAAGCATTATGCTTCATTTATAAGCCTTTACTTCATGAGCACCAATGAACAGTTTAGAATGATCACTTTAACTTGCCAATCAACTTGACATGTACGCTCTAAATCGTCTGTAACTTTTGATTTAGAGTTCAGAATGACACGAATCCAATTCCCACGTCAAGCTAGCTCAATTTTCTATAGTATGACAAAATTTGAGACAGAAATAGATACAACAAAGCGTCCAAGAAATCCAATCCATCCCAAACTTCGTGATGCATGCATTATTTTTCTTTTATAAGCTTATACTAAATGAGCACCAATGATCAGTTTATAATGATCATTTTAACTGGCCAATCAACTTGCCATGCCTGCTCTAAATCGTCCCTAACTTTTGATTTATAGCTTAAAATGACAAGAATTCAATGCCCACATTAAGCTAGTTCAATTTTCTATATTGTGAGAAAATTTGAGATAGAACTAGATACGACAAAGCATCCAAGTAATCCAATCTATCTCAAACTGCGTGATGTCATGCCTTAGGCTTCATTTATAAGCATTTACTCAATGAGCACCAATGATCAGTTTAGAATGATCACTTTAACTGGCAGATCAACTTGACATGCCGCAATAAATAGTCCATAACTTTTGATTTGGAGCTCAAAATCACATGAATCCAATGCTCAAGTTAAGCTAGCACAATTTTCTATATTTTGACAAAATTCGAGACAGATATAGAGACACAAAGCATCCAAGTAATCCAATCTATCCCAAACAATGTGATGCCATGCTTTCTGCTTCATTTATAAGCCTTTACCTAATGACCACCAATGATCAGTTTAGAATGATCACTTTTAGTGGCCAATCAACTTGACATATCCGTACAAAATCGTGTGTAACTTTCGATTTAGAGCTCAAAAACACACGAATCCAATGCCCACGTTAATCAAGCTCAATTTTCTATATTTTAACAAAATTTGAGATAGAAATAGAGACGACAAATCATCCATGTAATCCAATGTATCCAAACTCCTTGATGCCATGCGTTATGCTTCATTTATAAGCCTTTTCTTAATGAGCACCAATGATCAGTTTAGAATTATCACTTTAACTGGCCAATCAATTTGAAATTTCCACTCTAAATTTGAATTCACTTTTGATTTAGAGCTTAGAATGACACGAATCCAATGCCTACGATAAGCTAGTGCAATTTTCTATATTGGGACAAAATTTGAGATAGAAATAGATACGACAAACCATCCAAGTAATCCAATCCATGCCAAACTGCGTGATGCAATGCATTATTTTTCATTTATAAGCTTTTACTAAATGAGCACCAACGATCAGTTTATAATGATCATTTTAACTGGCTCATCAATTTGTCATGTTTGCACTAAATCGTACATAACTTTTTATTTATAGCTTAGAATGACACGAATCCAATCCCCACATTAAGCTAGTTTAATTTTCTATATTGTGACCAAATTTGAGACAAAACTAGATACGACAAAGAGTCGAAGTAATCCAATCTATCCCAAACTGCATGATGCCATGCCTTATGCTTCATTTACAAGACTTTACTCAATGAGCACCAATGATCAGTTTAGAATGATCACTTTAACTGGCCAATCAACTTGACATGTCCGCACTAAATCCTCTGTATCTTTATTTACAGCTCGGAAGGACACTAATACAATGTCCACGTTAAGCTAGCTCAATTTTCTATATTTTGAAAAAATTAGAGACCGAAATAGAGATGACAAAACGTACAACTAACCCAATCTATCCAAACTATTTTATACCATGGATTATGCTTCATTTATAAGCCTTTACTTATAGAGCACCAGTGATCAGTTTAGAATGATCACTTTAACTGCCAATCAACTTGACATGTTTGCACTAAATCGTCCGTAACTTTTGATTTAGAGCTCAGAATGACACGAATCCAATGTCCACGTTAAGCTAGCTCAATTTTCAATATTATTAAAAATTTTGAGACAGAAATAGATATGACAAATGGTCGAAGTAATACAATCCATCCCAAACTGTGTGTTGTCAAGCATTATTTTTCATTTATAAGCTTTTACTAAATGAGCACCAATGATCAGTTTATATTGATCATTTTAACTGGCGATCAACTTGTCATGTCTGCACTAAATCGTCCATAACTTTTGATTTATAGCTTGGAAGGACACAAATACAATGTGAACGTTAAGCTAGCTCAATTTTCTATATTTTGAAAAACCTACAGACCGAAATAAAAATGACAAAGCGTACAACTAATCCAATCTATCCAAACTACATGATACCATGCATTATGCTTCATTTATAAGCCTTTACTTAATGAGCACCAATGATTAGTTTAGAATGATTACTTTAACTGGTTAATTAACTTGAAATTTCCGCACTAAATCGTCCGTAACTTTTGATTTAGAGCTCAAAATGACACGAATCCAATGCCCACGTTAGGCTAGCTCAATTTTCTATATTATTACAAAATTTGAGACAAAAATAGACTCCTCAAAACGTCTAAGTAATCCAATCTATCCCAAACTGTGTGACGCCATGCATTGTTTTTCATTTATAAGCTTTTACTAAATGAGCACCATTGATCAATTTACAATGATCATTTTAACTGGCCGATCAACTTGTCATGTCTGCACTAAATCTTCCATAACTTTTGGTTTATACAATAGAATGACACGAATCCAACTCCCACATTAAGCTAGTTCAACTTTCTATATTGTGACCAAATTTGAGACCGAACTATATACAACAAAGCGTCCAAGTAATCCATTCTCTCTTAAATTACGTGATGCCATGCCATATGCTTCATTTATAAGCGTTTACTCAATGAGAACAAATGATCAGTTTAGAATGATCACTTTAACTGGCCGATCAACTCGACATGTATGCACTAAATCGTGCGTAACTTTTGATTTAGAGCTCAGAAGGAGACGAATACAATGTCCACGTTAAGCTAGGCCAATTTTCTATATTTTGAAAAAAATTAGAGATCGAAATAGAGACGACAAAGCGTCCAAGTAATCCAATCTATCCAAACTACTTGATACCATGCATTATGCTTCATTTATAAACGTTTACTGAATGAGCACCAATGATCAGTTTAGAATGATCACTTTAACTGCCAATCAACTTGACATATCCGCACTAAATCGTCCGTAATGATATTAATAAAGTAGAACTTTCTTCCAACAAGTTTTCTCTCTAAGAATCTTGTGCGCTTAGAATCTAGTTGAGACCAGCCCTCCTAGCTCTAAGTTTGTGATTTATCACGAGGTTCATCACCCCTTGTGTGGTTCACCTCACCCCTCCATCGAATACCAACCCAAAATCCCTATCCAAGAAGTCTAAGGTCGAGTTTCTCACCTAACCTTCTCCAAACAGCCACACACATATTAGCCTTGAATCGAGGCTTGTATCACTTTAACTGTACGATCAACTTGAATTGTTCGCACTGAATCGTTCGTAAGTTTTGATTTAGAGCTCAGAAACACAAGAATCCAAAGCCCACATTAAGCTAGCTCAATTTTCTATATTGTCACAAAATTTTAGACAGAAATAGATACCAAAAATCGTCAAAGTAATCTAATCCATCCCAAACTAAGTGATGCCATGCATTATTTTTCATTTATAAGCTTTTACTAAATGATCACCAATGATAAGTTTAGAATAATCATTTTAACTAGCCGATACACTTGTTATGCCTACAATACATCGTCCATAACTTTTTTTATAGCTTAGAATGACACGAATCCAATGCCCACATTAAGCTAGTTCGATTTTCTATATTATGAAGAAATTTGAGACAGAACTAGATACGACAATGCATCCAAGTAATCCAATCTATCCGAAACAGTGTGATGCCATGCCTTATGCTTCATTTATGAGCCTTTACTCAATGAGCACCAATGATCAGTTTAGAATGATCACCTGAACTTGACATGTCCGCACTAAATCGTTTTTAACTTTTGATTTAGAGCTCAGAATAACACGAATCCAATGCCCACGTTAAGCTAGCTTAATTTTTTATATTGTGACAAACTTTGAGACATTACTAGATATGAAAAGCGTCCAAATAATTTAATCTATCCAAACTGTGTGATGCCATGCATTTTGCTTCATTTATAAGGCTTTACTCAATGTCAACCAATGATCAGTTTAGAATAATCATATTAACTGACCGATCAATTTGACATGTCTGCACTAAATCATCCGTAACTTTCGATTTTGAGCTCAGAATGACAAATCCAATGGCCACGTTAAGCTAGCTCAATTTATTATACTTTGACAAAACCTGAGACTGAAATAGAGACGACAAAGCGTCCAAGTAATCCCATCTATCCAAAATACTTGACGCCATGTATTATGCTTCATTTGTAAGCCTTTACTTAATGAGCACCAGTGATCAGCTTAGAATGATAACTTTAACTGGCCGATTACCTTGACATTTTCGCACTAAATCGTACGTAACTTTTGATTTATAACTCAGAATGACATGAATCCAATGCCCACATTAAGCTAGTTCAAATTTCAATATTGTGAAAAAAATATGAGACATAACTAGATAAGATAAAGCGTGCAAGTAATATAATCTATCCCAAACTGCATTATGCCATGCCTTGTGCTTCATTTATAAGTCTTTACTCAACGATCACCAATGATCTGTTTAGAATGATTACTTCAACTAGCCGATCAACTTGACATCTCCGCACTTTATGGTCCTTAAATTTTTATTTAGAGCTCAGAAACACATGAATCCAATGCCCACGTTAAGCTATCTCAATTTTCTATATTTTGACAAAAGTTAAGACAGATATAGAGACAAAAAAGCGTCCAAGTAATCAAATCTATCCCAAAGTGCGTGATGACATGCTTTATGCTTCACTATAAGCCTTTACTTAATGAGCACCAATGATCAATTTAGAATTATCAATTTAACTGGCCGATCAACTTGACATGTCCGCACTAAATCGTGTGAAACCTTTGATTTTGAGCTCTGAAACACACGAATCCAATGCCCACGTTAAGCTAGCTCAGTTCTCTATATTGTCACTTAATTTGAGATAGAAATAGATATGACAAAGCACCAAAGTAATCCAACCTATCCAAACTGCTAGATGCCATGCATTATGCTCCATTTATAAGCCTTTACTTAATGAGCACCGGTGATCAGTTTAGAATGACCACTTTAACTGGCCGATCAACTTGACATCTCCGCACTAAATCATCAGTAACTGTTGATTTAGAGCTCAGAATGATAGCTCATATTTTTGCACTAAATCCACGTTAAGCTAGCTCATATTTTTATATTGTGACAAAATTTTAGACTGAAATAGATATGACAAAGCGCCCACGTAATCAAATCTATCCAAAGCTGTGTGATGTCATGCATTATTCCTCATTTATAAGCCTATACTCAATTAGCACCAATGAATAGTTTATAATGATCACTTTAGCTGGCCGATCAACTTGACATTTGCGCACTAAATCGTTTGTAACTTTTGATTTAGAGCTCAGAATGACACAAATCCAATGCCCACATTAAGCTACCTAAATTTTTTATAATATTAATTAATTGTACACAGAAATAGATACGAGAAACCACCCAAGTAATTCAATATATCCCAAACTGCGTTATGCCATGCCTTGTGCTTCATTTATAAGTCTTTACTCAATGAGCTCCAAATATCGGTTTAGAATGATTACTTTAACTGGCCGATTAACTTGACATGTCCGCACTAAATCGTCCACAACTTTGATTTAGAACTAAGAAACACAGGAATCCAATGCCCACATTAAGCTAGATCAATTTTCTATATTGTAACAAAATTTGAGATAGAAATAGATACGACATAGCGTCCAAGTAATCTATTCTATCCAAACTGTGTGATGCTATGCATTACGCCTCATTTATAAGCCTTTACTCAATGAGCACCAATGATCAGTTGAGAATGATCACTTTAACTGGCCGATCAACTTGACATGTCTGCACTAAATCGTCTGTAACTTTTGATTAAGAGCTTAGAATGACATGAATCCAATGCCCACATTAAACTAGCTCAATTTTCTATATTTTGCCTTAATTTGAGATAGAAAATTACGCCTCATTTATAAGCCTTTACTCAATGAGCACCAATGATCAGTTGAGAATGATCACTTTAACTGGCCGATCAACTTGACATGTCTGCACTAAATCGTCTGTAACTTTTGATTAAGAGCTTAGAATGACATGAATCCAATGCCCACATTAAACTAGCTCAATTTTCTATATTTTGCCTTAATTTGAGATAGAAATAGATACGACAAAGCGCCCAAGTAATCCAATCTATCCAAACTACTTAATGCCATGTATCATGCTTCATTTATTAGACTTTACAAAATTAGCACCAATGATCAGTTCAGAATGATCACTTCAACTGGTCGATAACCTTGACATGTCTGCACTCAATCATCCGTAACCTTTGATTTATAACTCAGAATGAGTCGAATCCAATGCCCACATTAAGCTAGTTCAAATTTCTATATTGTGAAAAAATATGAGACAGAACTAGATACGATAAGGCATCCAAGTAATCAAATCTATCACGAACTGCGTGATGCGATGAGTTGTGCTTCATTTATAAGCCTTTACTTAATAAGCACTAATAATCAGTTTAAAATGATTACTTTAACTGCCCGATCAACTTGATATGTCCGCACTAAATCGTGCGTAACTTTTTATTTAGAGCTCCAAATGACAGGAATCCAAAGCCCACGTTAAACTAGCTCAAATTTCTATATTTTTATAAAATTTGAGACAAAAATAGATACGACAAAGCATCCAAGTAATTCAATATATCCAGACTGCTTGATGCCATGCATTATGCTTCATTTAGAAGCCTATATATAATGAGCACCACTGATCACTTTAGAATGATCACTTTAATTGGCCGATAACCTTGACATGTATGCACTAAATCGTCAATAACTTTTGATTTAGAGCACAGAATGATATGAATCCAATGCCCACGTTAAGCTAGCTCAATTTTCTATATTGTGACAAAATTTGAGACAGAACTAGATATGAGAAAGCGTCCAAGTAATTCAATCTATCCAAACTGTGTGATGCCATGCATTATGCTTCATTTATAAGCATGTACTCAATGAGCACAAATGATCAGTTTAGAATGATCCCTTTAACTAGCCGATCAACTTGACATGTACGCACTAAATCGTCCATAATTTTTGATTTTGAGCTCATAATGACACAATTCCAGTGCCCACGTTAAGCTAGATATTATTTCTATATTTTGACAAAATTTGATACAAAAGTAGAGACGACAAAGTGTCGAAGTAATCCAATCGATCCCAAACTGCGTGATGTGATGCATTATGTTTCATTTATAAGCCTTTACTCAATGAGCACCAATGATAGTTTACAATAATCAAATTAACTGGCCGATCAACTTGACATGTCCCCACTAAATCGTCTCAAACTTTTGATTTAGAGCTTAGAATAACACGAATGCAATGCCCACGTTAAGGTAGCTAAATTTTCAATATTTTGACCAAATCTGAGTCATAAATAAAGACAACAAAGTGTCCAAGTAATCCAATCTATCTAAACTCCTTGATGTCATGTATTATGCTTCATTTACAAGCTTTTACTTAATGAGCACTATTGATCATTTTAGAATAATCACATTAACTGGCCGATCAACTTAACATGTCCGCAATAAATCATCTATAACTTTTGATTTTGAGCTCAGAATGACACGAGTCCAGTGCCCAAGTTAAGATAGATAAATTTTCTAAAATTTGACAAAATTTCAGACAAAAGTAGAGATGAAAAAGCATCCAAATAATCCAATCTATCTCAAACTACGTGATGTCATGCATTATGCTTCATTTATATGTCGTTACTCAATGAGCACCAATTATCAATTAAGAATAATCATATTAAATGGCCGACCAAATTGACATGTCCGCACTAAATCGACTATAACTTTTGATTTAGAGCTCAGAATGACACGAATCCAATGCCCATGTTAAACTAGCTCAATTTTCTATATTTTACAAAATTTGAGAGAGATATAGAGACGACAAAGCCCCCAAGTAATCCAATCTATCCAAACTCCTTGATGCCATGCATTATGTTTCATTTATAAGCCCTTACTTAATGAGCACCAATGATCATTTTAGAATAATCATATTAAATGGCTGATCAACTTGACATGTCCGCAATAAATCGTCCGTAACTTTTGATTTTGAGCTCATAATGACACGAATCCAATGGCCACTTTAACCTAGGTCAATTTTCTAAAATTTGACAAAATTTGAGACAAAAGTAGAGATGACAAAGCATCGAAGTAATCCAATCTATCTCAAACTATGTGATGTCATGCATTATGCTTCATTTATTAGCCGTTATTCAATGAGCACCAATGATCAGTTTAGAATAATCATATTAACTGGCCGATCAACTTGACATGTCTGCACTAAATTGTCTATAACTTTTGATTTAGAGCTCAGAATGACACGAATCCAATGTCCACCTTAAGCTAGCTCAATTTTCCATAGTTTGACAAAATTTGAGAGAGAAATAGAGATGACAAAGCCTCCTTGATGCCATGCATTATGCTTTATTTATAATCGTTTACTTAATGAGCACCAATGATCGGTTTAGAATGATCACTTTAACTGACTGATCAACTTGACATATATGCACGAAATCCTCTGTAACTTTTGATTTAGAGCTCGGAATGACACGAATCCAATGCCCACGTTAAGGTAGCTCAAATTTCTATATTGTAACAAAATTTGAGACAGAAATAGATACAACAGAGCGTCCAAGTAATCCAATCTATTAAACTCCTTGATGCCATGTATTATGCTTCACTTACAAGCTTTTACTTAATGAGCACCAATGATCATTTTAGAATAATCATATTAACTGGCCGGTCAACTTGACATGTTCGTAATAAATCGTCCGTAACTTTTGATTTTGAGCTCAAAATGACATGAGTCTAGTGCCAACGTTACGTTGGATAAATTTTCTAAAATTTGACAAAATTTGAGATATAAGTAGAGACGACAAAACGTTCAAGTAATCCAATATATTCAAAACTGTGTGATGTCATGCATTATGCTTCATTTATAAGCCTTTTACTTAATGAGCACCAATGATCAATTTAGAATGATCACTTTAACTGGCCAATCATCTTCACATGTCCGCAATAAATCATCCGCAACTTTTGATATAGAGCTTGGAATGACACGAATCCAATGCCCATGTTATGCTAGCTTACAAAATTTACAGAAATAGATGCGACAAACCATCCAAGTAATCCAATCTATCCAAACTATTTGATGCCATGCATTACGCTTCATTGATAAGCCTTTACTTAATGAGCACCAATGATCAATTTAGAATGATCACTTTAAATGGCCACTCAACATGACATGTCTGCACTAAATCATCCGTAACTTTTGATTTAGAGCTCAGAATGACACGAATCCAATTCCCACGTTAAGTAGCTTAATTTTCAATATTGTAACAAAATTTGAGACAGAAATAGACAAGATAAAGCGTCTAAGTAATCAAATTTTCCAAAACTATGTGATGCCATGTATTATGCTTCATTTATGAGCCTTTACTCAATGAACACCATTGATCAGTTTTGCATAATCATATTAACTGGCCGATCAACTTGACATGTCTGCACTTAATCATTAGTAACTTTTGAGTTTCAGCTCAGAATAACACGAATCCAATGCCCACGTTAAGCTAGATAAATTTTCTATATTTTGACAAAATTTGAGACAGAACTAGAGACGATAAAGCGTCCAAGTAATCCAATCTATCCTAAATTGCATGATGCCATGCCTTAGGCTTCATTAATTAGCCTTTACTTATTGAGCACCATTAACCATTTTAGATTTATCACTTTAACTGGCCATTCAACTTGACATTTCCGCACTAAATCGTCTATAACTTTTTTTATTTAGAGATCAGAAACAAACGAATCCAATGCCCACATTAATCTAGCTCAATTTTCTATATTGTAACAAAATTTGAGACACAAATAGATACGATAAAGCCTCCAAGTAATCCAATATATCCAAAACTGTGTGAAGCCATGCATTATGCTCCATTTATAAGCCTTTACTTAATGAGCACCAATGAGCAGTTTAGAATGATCACTTAACTTGTCGATCAACTTGACATGTGCGCAACAAATCGTTTGTAACTTTTGATTTTGAGCTCAAAGTGACATGAATCCAATGCCCATGTTAAACTAGCTCAATTTTCTCTATTTTGACAAAATTTGAGACAGGAATATAGACGACAAAGCATCCAAGTAATCAAAACTATCGAAACTACTTGATGTCATGTATTATGAGTCATTTATAAGCCTTTTTTAATGAGCATCAATGATCAGTTTAGAATAATAACTATAAAATGGCCGAGCAACTTGACATGTCAAGACTAAATCGTATGTTACTTTTGATTTAGAGCTTAGAATTATATGAATCCAATGGCCACGTTAATCTAGCTCAATTTTTTTATATTATTAAAAAATTTGAGACACAAATAGACATGTCAAAGCTTCCAAGTAATCCAATCTATCCAAAACTATGTGATGCCATGCACTATGGTTCGTTTATAACCCTTTACTCAATGAGCAGCAATGATCAGTTTAGAAAAATCATATCAACTTTACATGTAAGCACTAAATCGTCCGTAACTTTTGTTTTTGAGCTGAGAATGACACGAATCAAATACCCACGTTAAACTAGATAAATTTTCTATATTTTGAAAAAATTTGAGACAGAAGTAGAGACGAAAAAGGGTCCAAGTAATCCAATCTATCACAAACTGTGTGATGCCATGCCTTAGGGTTCATTTATAA
Source organism: Pugionium cornutum (assembly GCA_018901935.1). NCBI lineage: Eukaryota > Viridiplantae > Streptophyta > Magnoliopsida > Brassicales > Brassicaceae > Pugionium > Pugionium cornutum. The sequence goes on from CM032160.1 coordinate 24,125,638, forward strand.
GCCTTTTACTTAATGAACACCACTAACCAATTTAGCTGACCAATCAACTTGAAATATCCGCACTAAACCGTCAATAATTTTTTATTTAGAGCGCAAAATGACACAAATGCAATGCCCACGTTAAGCTAGCTCAATTTTATATGGTTTGACAAAATTTGAGATAGAAATAGAGACGACAAAGCATCCAAGTAATCAAATCTATCCCAAACTACGTGATGTCATGCTTTATGCTGCATTTATAAGCCTTTAATTAATCAGTACCAATGATCAGTTTAGAATGATCACTTTACCTATCCGATGAACTTGACATGTACGCACTAAATCATCCGTAACTTTTGATTTTGAGCTTAAAATGATAGCTCAATTTTCTATATTTTGACAAAATTTGAGACAAAAATAGAGACCAAAATCATCCAAGTAATCCAATCTATCCAAACTGTTTGATGCCATGCATTAAGCTTCATTTATTTAGAATGATCACTTTAACTGGCCGTTCAACTTGACAGCTCCGCACTAAATTGTCTGTAACGTTTTTATTTAGAGCTTAGAAACACATGAATCCAATGCCCACATTACGATAGCTAAAGTTTCTATATTGTAACAAAATTTGAGAAATAAATAGATACGATAAAGCGTCCAAGTAATCCTATCTATCCAAAACTGTGTGATGCCAAGAATTATTCGTCATTTATAAGCCTTTACCCAATGAGCACCAATGATCACTTAAGAATGATCACTTTAACTTGCCAATCAACTTGACATGTCCGCACTAAATCGTATCTAACTTTTGATTAAGAGCTCAAACTGACACGAATCCAATGCCCATGTTAAGCTAGCTCAATTTTCTATATTTTGACAAAATTTGAGACAGAAAAAGAGACGACAAAGCATCCAAGTAATCAAATCTATCCAAACTGCTTGATGTCATGTATTATGCGTCGTTTATAAGATTTTACTCAATGCGCACCAATGATCAGTTTAGAGTAATCAATTTAAATACTCGAGCAACTTGACATGTCCACACTAAATCGTCTGTAACTTTTGATTTAGAGCTTAGAATTACGCGAATCTAATGCCCACGTTAAGCTAGCTCAATTTTCTATATTGTAACAAAATTTGAGACAGAAATATACACGACAAAGCTTCCAAGTAATCCAATCTATCTAAAAACTGTGTGATGCCATGCATTATGCTTCACTTATAATCCTTTACTCAATGAGAATCAATGCTCAGTTTCGAATAATCATATTAACTGGCCGATTAACTTGACATGTGTGCACTAAATCGTCCGTAACTTTTGATTTCGAGCTGAGAATGAGACGAATCTAATGCCCATGTTAAGCTAGATAAACATTCTATGTTTTGAAAAAATTTGAGACATAAGTAGAGACGACAAAGCGTCCAAGTAATCCAATCTATCACAACCTGCGTGATGCCATGCCTTATGCTTCATTTATAAGCTTTTGCTTAAAGAGCACCAATGATTAAATTAGAATGATCACTTTAAATGGCCACTCAACTTGACATGTACGCAATAAATCATCCGTAACTTTTGATTTAGAGCTCAGAATGACACGAATCCAATTCCCACATTAAGTAGCTTAATTTTCAATACTGTAACAAATTTTGAGACAAAAATAGACAAGATAAGGCGTCTAAGTAATCCAATCTTTCCAAAACTATGTGATTCCATGCATTACGCGTCATTTATAAACCTTTAGTCAGTGAACACCATTGATCATTTTAGAATAATCATATTAACAGGCCGATAAACTTGACATGTCCGCACTAAATCGTCCGTAACTTTTGATTTTGAGCTAAGAATGACACGAATCCAATGCCCACATTAAGGTAGATAAATTTCCTATATTTTGACAAAATTTGAGACAGAACTAGAAACGACAAAGCGTCCAAGTAATCCAATCTATCCTAAATTGCATGATGCCATGCCTTAGGCTTCATTTATAAGCCTTTACTTATTGAGCACCAATAACCATTTTAGATTGATCATTTTAACAGGCCGATCAACTTAACATTTCTGCACTAAACCGTCTGTAACTTTTGATTTAGAGATCATAAACACACGAATCCAATGCCCACGTTAACCTAGCTCAATTTTCTATATTGTAACAAAATTTGAGACAGAAATAGATACGATAAAGCGTCCAAGTAATCCAATCTATCCAAAATTGTGTGATGCCATGCATTAAGCTTCATTTATAAGCCTATACTTAATGAGCACTAATGAGCAGTTTAGAAGGATCACTTAACTGGCCGATCCATTTGACATGCCCTCACTAAATCGTTTGTAACATTTGATTTAGAGCTCAAACTGACATGAATCCAATGCCCATGTTAAGCTAGCTCAATTTTCTAAATTTTGACAAAATTTGAGACAAAAATAGAGACGACAAATCAGCCAAGTAATCAAAACAATCCAAACTACTTGATGTCATGTATTAAGGGTCATTTATAAGCCTTTTCTTAATGAGCACCAATGATCAGTTTAGAATGATAACTTTAAATGGCCGAGCAACTTGACATGTCCACACTAAATCGTCTGTTACACTTGATTTAGAGCTTAGAATTACATGAATCCGATGCCCACGTTAAGCCAGCTCAATTTTCTATATTGTAACAAAATTTGAGACAAAAATAGACACGACCAAGATTCCAAGTAATCCCATCTATCCAAAAACTGTGTGATGACATGCATTATGGTTCATTTATAACCCTTTAGTCAATGAGCAAGAATGATCAGTTTAGAATAATCATATTAACTGGCCGATCAACTTAACATGTCTGGACTAAATCATTCGTAACTTTTGTTTTTGAGCTCCGAATGACACGAATCCAATACCCACGTTAAGCTAGATAAATTTTCTATATTTTGAAAAAAATTTGAGACAGAAGTAGAGACGACAAAGGTTCCAAGTAATCCAATCTATCACAAATTGTGTGAGGCCATGCCTTAGACTTCATTTATAAGCCTTTACTTAATGAACACCAATGATCATTTTAGAATGATCATTTTAACTCACCAATCAACTTGACATGTCCGCACTAAATCGTCTATAATTTTTGATTTAGAGCTCAAAATAACACGAATGCAATGCCCACATTAAGCTAGCTCAATTTTATATGGTTTGACAAAATTTGAGACAGAGATAGATAGGAAAAAGCGTCCAAGTAATTTAATCTATCCAAAGAGAGATGGTTCCAGATTTAAATGCATATGTCCCAAAAGAAAGTGGGGCTTTATGGCGACTTTCCTTTTTGGGCTCTGTTACCTTGACGCGTACAAGGGATGCTTTAAATCCAACGTGCACGTTAAGGTAGCTCAATTTTCTATATTGTGACAAAATTTGAGACCAAAATTGCAATGAAAAAACCTCCAAGTAATCCAATCTATCCCAAACTGCGTGATGCCATGCATTATGATTCATTTATAAACCTTTACTCAATGAGCACCAATGATCAGTTTAGAATGATCACTTAACTGGCCGATCAACTTGACATGTCCACACTAAATCGTTTGTAACGTTTGATTTAGAGCTCAAACTGACACAAATCCAATGCCCATGTTAAGCTTGCTCAATTTTCTATATTTTGACAAAAATTGAGATAGAAATAGAGACGAAAAAGCATCCAAGTAATCAAATCTATCCAAACTGATTGATGTCATGTATTATCCGTCATTTATAAGCCTTTTCTTAATGAGCACCAATGATCACTTTATAATGATAACTTTAAATGGCTGAGCAACTTGACATGTCAGCACTAAATCATCTGTTACTTTTGATTTAGAGCTTAGAATTACACGAATCCAATTCCCACTTTAAGCTAGCTCAATTTTCTATATTGTAACAAAATTTGAAACAGAAATAGGCACGACAAAGCTTCCAAGTAATCTAATCTATCCAAAAACCTTGTGATACAATGCATTATGGTTCATTTATAACCCTTTACTCAATGAGCCGCAATGACCAGTTCAGAACAATCATATTAACTGGCCGATCAACTTGACATGTCTGCACCAAATCGTCTGTAACTTTTGTTTTAGTGCTGAGAATGACACAAATCCAATGCCCATGTTAAAATAGATAAATTTTCTATATTTTGAAAAAAACTGAGATAGAAGTGGAGACAACAAAGGGTCCACGTAATCCAATCGATCACAAACTGTGTGATGCCATGCCTTAGGCTTCATTTATAAGCCTTTATTTAATGAATACCAATGATCATTTTAGAATGATCATTTTAACTGACCAATAAACTTGACATGTCCGCACCAAATCATCTATAATTTTTGATTTAGAGTTCAAAATGACATGAATGCAATGCCAACATTAACCTAGCTCAATTTTATATAGTTTGTCAAAATTTGAGACAGAAATAGAGAGGACAAAGCATCCAAGTAATCAAATCTATCCCAAATTGCGTGATGTCATGCTTTATGCTTCATTTATACGCCTTGACTTAATCAGCACAAATGATCACTTTAGAATGATCACTTTAACTATCCAATCAAATTAACATGTACGCACTCAATCATTCGTAACTTTTGATTTAGAGCTTAGAATGACACGAATACAATGCCAACGTTAGGCTAGCACAAATTTCTATATTTTGACAAAATTTGAATAGAAATATAGACTAAAAATTGTCCAAGTAATCAAATCTATCGAAACTGCTTGATGCCATGCATTATGCTTCATTTATAAGCCTTTACTTAATGAGCACCAAATGATGAGTTTAGAATAATCACTTTAACTGGCCATTACACTTGACATGACCGCGCTAAATCGTTCGTAACTTTTGATTTACAGCTCCGAATGACAGGATTCTAATGCCCACATTAAGCTAGTTCAATTTTCTATATTGTCCAAAAATTGGAGACAGAACAAGATATGACAAAGCGTCCAAGTAATCTAATCTATCCAAGACTGTGTGATGCCATGCATTATGCTTCATTTTTAAACCTTTACTCAATGAGCACCATTGATCAATTTAGAATGATCCCTTTAACTGGCCGATCAACTTGACATGTCCGCACTAAATCATCTATAATTTTTGATTTAAAGCTCAAAATGATATGAATGCAATGCCAACGTTAAGCTAGCTCAATTTTATATAGTTTGTCAAAATTTGAGACAGAAATAGAGACGACAAAGCGTCGAAGTAATCAAATCTATCCCAAACTGCGTGATGTCATGCTTTATGCTTCGTTTATAAGCCTTTTCTTAATCAGCACGAATGATCACTTCAGAATGATCACTTTAACTATCCGATGAAATTAACATGTACGCACTAAATCATCCGTAAGTTTTGATTTAGAGCTTAGAATGACATGAATCCAATGTCCACGTTAAGCTAGCACAATTTTAAAAATATCCAAGTAATCTAATCTATCGAAACTGTTTGATGCCATGCGTTATGCTTCATTTTTAAGCCTTTACTTAATGAGCACCAATGATGAGTTTAGAATAATCACTTTAACTGTCCACTACACTTGACATGACTGCACTAAATCGTTCGTAAATTTTGAATTACAGTTTCGAAAGACACGATTCTAATGCCCTCATTAAGCTAGTTCAATTTTCTATATTGTGCAAAAATTGGAGACAGAACGAGATATGACAAAGTGTCCAAGTAATCTAATCTATCCAAGACTGTGTGATGCCGTGCATTATGCTTCATTTTTAAGCCCTTACTCAATGAGCACCATTGATCAATTTAGAATTATCACGTTAACTGGCCGATCAACTTGATATCTCCGCACTAAATCATCCATAACTTTTGATTTATAGCTTAGAATGACATGAAGTCAATACCCACGTTAATCTAGCTTAATATTATATATTTAAACAAAACTTTAGATAGAAATAGAGACGACAAAGCGTCGAAGTAATCCAATCTATCCAAACTGCTTGATGCCATGCATTATGCTTCATTTAGTTAGAATGATTACTTTAACTGCTGATAAACTTGACATGTCCGCACTAAATCGTCTGTAACTTTTGATTTAGAGCTCAGAAACACACGAATCCAATGACCACGTTAAGATAGCTCGATTTTCTATATTGTAACAAAATTTGAGACAAAAATAGATACGATAAAGCGTTCAAGTAATCGAATCTATGCAAAACTGCGGGATGCCGAGCATTATGCTTCATTTATAAGCCTTTACCTAATGAGCACCAATGATTAGTTTAGAATGATCACTTTAACTGGACGATCAACTTGACATGTGCGCACTAAATCGTTTCTAACTTTTGATTTAGAGCTCAAACTGACACGAATCCAATACCCATGTTAAACTAGCTCAATTTTCTATATCTTGACAAAATTTAAGACAAAATAGAGACGACAAAGCGTCCAAGTAATCAAATCTATCCAAACTGCTTGTCGCACGTATTATGCATGATATATGAGCCTCTACTTAATGAGCACCAATGATCAGTTTAGAATCATCTGTAACTTTTGATTTAGAGCTCAAAATGACATGAATCCAATTCCCACGTTTAGTAGGTTACTATTCAATACTGTAACAAATTTTGAGACAGAAATAGACAAGATAAAGCATCTAAGTAATCCAATCTTTCCAAAACTATGTGATGCCATGCATTATGCTTCATCTATAAGCCTTTACTCAGTGAACACCATTGATCAGTTAAGAATAATTATATTAACTGGCCGTTCAACTTGACATGTCCGCACTAAATCGTCCGTCACTTTTGATTTTGAGCTCAGAATGACATGAATCCAATTCCCACGTTAAGCTAGATAAATTTTCTATATTTTGACAAAATTTGAGACAGAACTAGATACGACAAAGCGTCCAAGTAATCCAATCTATACTAAATTGCATGATGCCATGCCTTAGGCTTCATTTACAAGCCTTTACTTATTGAGCCCCAATAACCATTTTAGATTGATCATTTTTGATTTAGAGCTTAGAATTACACGAATTCAATGCCCACATTAAGCTAGCTATAGTTTCTATAATGTAACAAAATTTGAAATAGAAATAGACTCGACAAAGCTTCCAAGTAATCCAATCTATCCAAAAACTTTTGTGATGCAATGCATTATGGTTCATTTATAACCTTTTACTCAAATAGCAGTAATGACCAGCTTAGAACAATCATATTAACTGGCCGATCAACTTGACATGTCTGCACTAAATCGTCCGTAACTTTTTTTTTGAGCTGAGAATGACACGAATCCAATGCCCACATTAAAATAGATAAATTTTCTATATTTAAAAAAAAACTGAGATAGAAGTGGAGACAACAAAGGGTCCAAGTAATCCAATCTATCACAAACTATATGATGCAATGTCAGAGGCTTCATTTATAAGCCTTCACTTAATGAACAGCAATGATCATTTTAGAATGATCGTTTTAACTGACCAAACAACTTGACATGTCCGCACTAAATCATGTATAATTTTTGATTTAGAGCTCAAATGACACGAATGCAATGCCACCGTTAAGCTAGTTCAATTTTATATAGTTTTTCAAAATAGCGTCCAAGTAATCAAATCTATCCAAAACTACGTGATGTCATGCTTTATGCTTCATTTATAAGCCTTTACTTAATCAGCACCAGTGATAACTTTAGAATGATCATTTTAACTATCCGATCAAATTAACATGTACGCACTAAATCATCCGTAACTTTTGATTTAGAGCTTAGAATGACACGAATCCAATGCCCACGTTAAGCTAGATAAATTTCTATCTTTTGAAAATATTTAAGAAACAAGTAGAGATGACAAAGGGTCCAAGTAAGCCAATCTATCACAAACTCTGTGAGGTCATGCTTTAGGCTTCATTTATAAGCCTTTACTTAATGAACACCAATGATCATTTTAACTGACCAATCAACTTGATATGACCACACTAAATTATCTTTAATTTTTTTATTTAGAGCTCAAAATGACACGAATGCAATGCCCACGTTAAGCTAGCTCAATTTTATATGGTTTGGAAAAATTTGAGACAGAAATAGGTAGGAAAAAGCGTCCAAGTAATCCAATCTATCCAATGAGAGATGGTTCCAGATTTAAACGCATATGTCCCAAAAGATAGTCGGGCTTTATGGCAACTTTCCTTTTTGGGCTCTGTTATCTTGACGCGTACGAGGGATGTTTTAAATCCAACGTCCACGTTAAGCTAGCTAAATTTTCTATATTGTGACAAAATTTGAAACCAAAATCGCAATGAAAAAACCTCCAAGTAATCCAATCTATCCCAAACTGCATGATGCCATGCATTATGATTCATTTATAAGCCTTTACTCGAGGAGCACCAATGATTAGTTTAGAATGATCACTTAACTTGCCGATCAACTTGCATGTCTGCACTAAATCGTTTGTAACTTTTGATTTAGAGCTCAAACTGACACGAATCCAGTGCCATTAGATCTTTGAATAAAACAGTTATTAGTAAACTAGAGCCACTAGATCAACATTTATAACAGTTAAAGTTAAACAATTTGATAAATAAAACAATATCCATTTGCGATATTTGTTTCTGTGCCAATGAAGATATTTATGGACAAAACAATCACCTGTACACTACTCACACATATCCAAGATTTGAATAAAATAGTTAAAAGCATATTTCAAAACTTTTGACATATTTTTTAAAACTCGTGCACTAACACCTATGAGATTTCGGTTTTTCGGGACAAAATAAAAGATAATTCATTCGACAAGGGTAACTGTTTTGAAAACATCAAAAAAATATTTTTTCAACATAAGATTTTTGAATAAAACAGTTATTAGTATACTAGAGCCATTAGATCAACATTTATAACAATTAAAGTTAAACAATATGAAAATAATGCAATATCGATTTGCGATATTTGTTTCTGTGCCAAACAAGATATTTATGGACGAAAAATCAGCCGTACACTACTCACATATATCCAAGATTTGAATAAAATAGTCAAAAGCATATTTCAAAACTTTGAAAATATAAAGACATATGCAGACATGTCAAGTTGATCGGTTAGTTAAAATGATCAGTTAAGAATGATCATTTTAACTGGCCGACCAACTAGACATGTCCGCACTAAATCGTCCGTAGCTTTTGATTTAGACAATAGAATGACACAAATCAAAAGCCCATGTTAAGCTAGCTTAATCTTATATATTGTGATCAAAAATTAAGACAGAAATAGATACGAAAAAGTCCAAATAATCCAATCTATCCAAACTGTGTGATGCCATGCACTGTGTTTTACTTATAAGCCTTTACTCAATGAGCATCAATGATAACTGTAGAATGATCATTTTAACTAGCTGATCAACTTGACATATATGCACTAATCGTCCGTAACTTTTGATTTCTTGCTCAGAATGACACGAATCCAATGCCCACATTAAGCTAAACCAATTTTCTATATTGTGTCAAAATTTGAGACAGAAATAGATATGACAAAGCGTCCAAGTTATCCAATCTATCCCGAATTGCGTGATGCCGTGCATTATTCTTCATTTATAAGCCTCTACTCAATGAGCACCAATGATAAGTTAAGAATGTTCATTTTAACTGCCAATCAACTTGACATGTCCACATTAAATCTTTCCTAACTTATGATTTAGAGCTTAGAATGACACAAATCCAAAGCCCACGTTAAGCTAGCTGAATTTTCTAAATTATGAGAAAATGTGAGATAGAAATAGATACGCAAAGCATCCAAGTAATACAATCTATCCAAAACTACGTGATTCCATGCATTGTGCTTCATTTATAATCCTTTACTCAATGAGCACCAGTGATCAGTTTAGAATGATCATTTTAACTAACCGATCAACTTGACATGTCTGCACTAAATCATCCGTATCTTTTATTTATTACTCAAAATGACACGAATCCAATGCCCATGTTAAGCTAGCTCAATTTTCTATATCGTGACAAAATTTGATACAGAATTAGATATGACCAAGCATCTAACTAATCCAATCTATCCCGAACTACGTGATACCATGCATTATGCTTCATTTCTAGGCTTCTTCTATATGGGCACCAATGATAAGTTAAGAATGCTCATTTTAACTACCAATCAACTTGACATGTGCGCACTAAATCATCCGTAACTTTTGATTTATACCTCGGAATGAAATAAATCCAAAGCTAAGGTTAAGCTAGCTCAATTTTCTATATTGTGATAAAATTTGAGACTAAAACTGCTTCGACAAATCCTCCAAGTAATCAAATCTATCAAAAACTGCGTTATATCATGCATTGTGCTTCATTTATAAGCCTTTACTCAATGAGCATCAATGATCAGTTTAGAATGATCGTTTTAACTGGTTGATCAACTTGACATGTCTGCGATAAATCATCTGTAACTTTTGATTTAGAGCTCGTAATGACACAAATCCAAAGTCTATGTTAAGCTAGCTCAATTTTCTCTGTTGTGACAAAATTTGAGACATAAATAGATTCAACAAAGCGTGCAAGTAATCCAATCTATCCAAAACTGTGTTATATCATGCATTGTGCTTCATTTATAAGCCTTTACTCAATGATCATCAATGATCAGTTAAGAATGATCATTTAACTGGCCGATCAACATGACATGTATGTACACAAAGCGTCCAAGTTATAAGCCTCTACTCAATGTGCACAACCGATAAGTTAAGAATGATCATTTTAACTAGCCGATCAACTTGACATGTCCGAACTAAATCATCTGTAACTTTTGATTTAGAGCTTAGAAAGACACAAAACCAAAACCCACGTTAAGCTAGTTTAATATTCTATATTGTGACAAAATTTGAGACATAAATAGAAAAGACAAAATGTGCAAGTAAACCAATCTATCCAAAACTGTGTGATGCCGTGCATTGTGCTTCATTTATAACGTTTACTCAATGAGCATCACTGATAAGTTTAAAATGATCATTTTAACGGGTCGATCAACTTGACATGTTTGAAATAAATTGTCCATAAGTTTTGATTTATATCTCAGAATGAAACAAATATAATGCCCACGTTAAGCTAGATTAATTTTTTAAATTTTGAAAAAATTTGAGACAGAAATCAACATGACAAATCATCCAAGTAATCCAATCTATCCAAAACATAGTGTTATGCAATGCATTGTGCTCCATTTTTAAGCGTTTACTCAATGCGCATCAATGCTTTGTTTAAAAATGATCATTTTAACTGGTCGATCAATTTGTCAAGCTTGCACTAAATCGTCTGTAACTTCTGATTTATTTGCGCAGAATGAGACGAATCCAATGGCCACGTTAAGTTAGCTAAATTTTCTATATTGTGACAAGTTTTGAGACAGAAATAGATACAAGGTTAAATAATGCGTGACGCCATGCATTATACTTCATTTATAAACCTTTACTCAACGAGCACCAATTATCAGTTTAGAATGATCATATTAACTGGTAGATCAACTTGACATGTCTGCACTAAATCTTCCGTAACTTTTGATTTAGCGCTCACAATGACATGCATCCAATGCCCACGTTAGCTACTCAAGTTTCAATATTGTGACAAAATTTGAGAAAGAAATAGATATGACAAAGCGTCCAAGTTATCCAATCTATCCCGAACTGTATGATGCCATGCATTATGCTTCATTTAAAAGCCTATACTCAATAAGCACCAATGATCAGTTAAAAATGATCATTTTAACTGTCCGATCAACTTGACATGTCCGAACTAAATCATCCATAACTTTTGATTTCAAGCTTAGAATGATACAAAACCAAAACCCACGTTAAGCTAGTTTAATTTTCTATATTGTGACAAAATTTGAGACATAAATAGATAAGAAAAAATTATCAAGTAATCCAATCTATCCAAAACTGCGTGAAGTCATGAATTGTGCTTCATTTATAAGCCTTCACAAAATGAGCATCCATGATAAGTTTAAAATGATCATTTTAACTGGTCGATCAACTTGACATCTTTGAACTAAATCATCCGTTAGTTTTGATTTATAGCTTAGAATGACACAAATCCAGTGCCCACATTAAGCTAGCTCAATTTTCAATATTGTGATAAAATTTGAGACAAAATGGATACGAAATAGCAACCAAGTAATACAATCTATCCAAAATTGCGTGATCCCATGCATTGTGCTTTACTTATAAGCCTTTACTCAGTGAGCATCAATGATCCGTTTAGAATGATCATTTTAACTGTCTGATCAACTTGACATGCTTGCACTAAATCGTCTGTAACTTTTGATTTAGAGCTCATAATGACACAAATCCAAAGCCCACGTCAACCTAGCTCAATTTTCTATAGTGTTACAAAATTTAAGACATAAATAGACACACCAAAGCATCCAAGTAATCCAATCTATCCAAAACTGCTTGATGCAATGCATTGTGCTTCATTTATATGCTTTTATTCAATGAGCATCAATGATCAGTTCAGAATGATCATTTTAACTGGTTGATAAACTTGACATGTGTGCATTAAATTTTACATGTCCACATTAAATCGTCCGTAACTTTTGATTTAGAGCTCAGAATGACACAAATCAAAAGCCCACATTAAGCTAGCTAATTTTCTACATTGTCATAAAATGTAAGACTAAAATGTAAGACAAATCCTCCAAATAATCAAATGTATCAAAAGCTGCATAATATCATGCATTATTCTTCATTTATAAGCCTTTACTCAATAAGCACCAGTGATCAGTTTAGAATGATCATTTTAACTAACCGATCAACTTGACATGTTTGCACTACATCATCCGTAACTTTTATTTATTACTTAAAATGACACAAATCCAATGCCCACGTTAAGTTGGCTCTATTTTCTATATTGTGACAAAATTCTAGAAAGAATTAGATATGACCAAGCATCTAACTAATCCAATTTGTCCCGAACTACGGGATACCTTCCATTACGCTTCATTTCTAAGCTTCTTCTACATGAGCACCAATGATAAGTTAAGAATGATCATTTTAACTACTAATCAACTTGACATGTGCGCACTAAATCCTCCGTAACTTTTGATTTATACCTCGGAATGATACAAATCCAAAGGTAAGGTTAAGCTAGCTCAATTTTCTATATTGTGATAAAATTTGAGACTAAAGTAATCAAATCTATCAAAAACTGTGTTATGTCATGCATTGTACTTCATTTATAAGCCTTTAGTCAATGAGCATCAATGATCAGTTAAGAATGATCATTTAAGAGGCAGATCAACATGACATGTCTGTACTAAATCGTCCGTAACTTTGGATTTAGAGGTTAGAATGACACAAATCCCAAACCCAAGTTAAGCTAGCTCAATTTTCTATATTGTGACAAAATTTGAGTCAAAATAGATTTGAAAAAGCGTCCAAGTAATCTAATCTATCTAAAACTGCGTCATGACATGCATTGTTATTCATTTCTAAGCCTTTACTTAATGAGCATGATTGACCAGTTTAGAATTATCATTTTAACTGGCCGATCAACTTGACATGTCTACAATATATCGTCTGTAACTTTTGATTTGTAGCTCTTAATGACATGAATCCAATGCATACGTTAAGCTAGCTCAATTTTCAATATTGTGACAAATTTTGAGACCGAAATAGATTCAGCAAAGCATCCAAGTAATCCAATATATCCGAAACTGCTTCATACCATAAATTGTGCTCCATTTATAAGCGTTTTCTCAATGAGCATCAATGATCAGTTTAGAATGATCATTTTAACTTGCCAATCAAATTGAAATGTCTACACTAAATCGTCCGTAAGTTTTGATTTATAGCTCAGAATGACACGAATCCAATGCCCGCGTTAAGCTAGCTCAATTTTCTATATTGTGACAAAATTTGAGAGAAAAATAATTTGAAAAGAATCCATGATGTCATGATGATGCCATGCATTGTGACCGAAATAGATACGACAAAGTATCCATGTAGTCCAATCTTTCCCAAAATGCATGATGCCATGCATTGTGTTTCATTTATAAGCCTTTAATCAATGACACAAATCCAAAGCCCACGTTAAGCTAGCTGAATTTTCAATATTGTGACAAAATTTGAGTCAGAAATCGATTTGACAAAGCGTCCTAATAATCCAATCTATCCATTTTTGTGATTCCATGCATTGGGATTTTTTTATTAGCCTCTACTCAATGAGCATTAATGTTCTGTTTAGAATGATCATTTTAACTAGTTGATCAACTTGACATGTCTGCACTAAATCGTCCATAACTTTTCATATAGAACTCAAAATGACACAAATCCAAAGCCCGCGTTAAGCTATCTAATTTTCTATATTGTGACAAAATTTGAGACAGAAATAGATGCGACAAATCGTCCAAGTAATCCAATCTATCAAAAACTCTGTGATGCAATGCACTGTGCTTCATTTATAATCCTTTACTTAATGAGCACCAATGATTAGTTTAGAATGATCATTTTAACTGGTCGATGAACTTGACATGTCTGCACTAACTGGTTTGTAACATTTTGTTTATAGCTCAGAATGACACGAATCCAATGCCCACGTTAAGCTAGCGCAATTTTCTATATTGTTACAAGTTTTGAGATAGAAATAGATATGACAAAGCATCCAAGTAATAAAATCTATCTTAAAATGCGTGATGTCATGCATTATGCATCATTTATAATGATGATTTTAACTGGCCGATCAATTTGACATGTCCGCACTAAATCGTCCGTAGCTTTTGATTTAGAGCTCAGAATTACACAAATCCAAAACCCACGTTAAGCTAGCTTAATTTTCTATATTGTGACAAAATTTAAAATAAATATTGGAACGAAAAAGCGTCCAAATAATCCAATCTATACAAACTGTGTGATGTCATGCGTTGTGCTTCATTTATAAGCCTTAACTCAATGAGCATCAATGATCAGTTTAGAATGATCATTTTTACTAGTTGATCAACTTGACATGTTTGCACTAAATAATTTGTAATTTTTGATTTATATCTCAGAATGACACAAATCAAATGCCCACGTTACGCTAGCTCAATTTTCAATATTGTTACAAGTTTTGACACAGGAATAGATACGATAAAGCATCCAAGTAATACAATCTATCCTGAACTGCGTGATGTCATGCATTATGCTTCATTTATAAGCATTTACTCAATGAGCAACAATGATCAGTTTAGAATGATCGTATTAACTGGTCGATCAACTTTTAATGTATGCACTAATTTTTCCGTAACTTTTGATTTAGAGCTCAGAATGGCACGAATCCAATGCCCACGTTAAGCTAGCTCAAATTTCAATAATGTGACAAAATTTGAGAAAGAAATAGATATGAAAAAGTGTCCAAGCTATCCAATCTATCCTGATCTAAGTGATGCCATACATTATGCTTCATTTATTAGCCTCTTCTCAATGAGCACCAATGGTCAGTTAATAATGATCATTTTCACTGCCAATCAACTTGACATGTCCGAAAAAATCTTTTGTAACATTTGATTTAGAGCCAGAATTACACGAATCTAATTCCCACGTTTAGCTAGCTCAATTTTCTATATTGTGAAAAGTTTTTAAACAGAAATATATACGCAAAACATCCAAGTAATCAGTCTATCCAAAACAACATGATGCCATGCATTGTGCTTCATTTATAATCCTTTACTCAATGAGCGTTAATGATCAGTTTAGAATGATCATTTTAACTGGTCGATCAACTTGACATGTCTGCACTAAATCGTCCGTAACTTTTTATTTATAACTCAAAATGACAAAAATCCAATGCCCACTTTATGCTAGCTCAATTTTCTATATTTTTACAAGTTTTGAGACATAAATCGATACGACAAAGCATCCAAGTAATACAATCTGTCTAAAACTGCTTGATGTCATGCATTATTCTTTATTTATAAGTCTTTACTCAATGAGCATCAATGAACAGTTTATTACAATCATATTTACTGGTCGATCAATTTGAGATGTATGCAGTAAATCGTCCGTAACTTTTAATTTAGACCTCCGAGTGACACGAATCCAATGCCCACATTAAGCTAGCTCAAGTTTCAATATTTTGACAAAATTTTAGAAAGAAATAGATATGACAAATCATCCAAATTATCCAATCTATCCCGAACAGTGAGATGTCATGCATTATGCTTCATTCATAAACCTCTACGCAATGAGCACCAATGATCAGTTAAGAATGATCATTTTAACTGGCCGGCCAACTAGACATGTCCGCACTAAATTGTCCGTAACTTTTGATTTAGACAATAGAATGACACAAATCAAAAGCCCATGTTAAGCTAGCTTAATCTTATATATTGTGATCAAAAATTAAGACAGAAATAGATACGAAAAAAAGTCCAAATAATCCAATCTATCCAAACTGTGTGATGCCATGCACTGTGTTTTACTTATAAGCCTTTACTCAATGAGCATCATTGATAATTGTAGAATGATCATTTTAACTAGCTGATCAACTTGACATATATGCACTAATCGTCCTTAACTTTTGATTTCTTGCTCAGATTGACACGAATCCAATGCCCACGTTAAGCTAAACCAATTTTCTATATTTTGTCAAAATTTGAGACAGAAATAGATATGACAAAGCGTCCAAGTTATCCAATCTATCCCGAATTGCGTGATGCCATGCATTATTCTTCATTTATAAGCCTCTACTCAATGAGCACCAATGATAAGTTAAGAATGTTCATTTTAACTGCCAATCAACTTGACATGTCCACATTAAATCTTTCGTAACTTATGATTTAGAGCTCAGAATGACACAAATCCAAAGCCCACGTTAAGCTAGCTGAATTTTCTAAATTATGAGAAAATGTGAGATAGAAATAGATACGCAAAGCATCCAAGTAATAAAATCTATCCAAAACTACGTGATTCCATGCATTGTGCTTCATTTATAATCCTTTACTCAATGAGCACTAGTGATCAGTTTAGAATGATCATTTTAACTAACCGATCAACTTGACATGTCTGCACTAAATCATCCGTATCTTTTATTTATTACTCAAAATGACACGAATCCAGTGCCCATGTTAAGCCAGCTCAATTTTCTATATCATGACAAAATTTGATACAGAATTAGATATGACCAAGCATCTAACTAATCCAATCTATCCCGAACTACGTGATACCATGCATTATGCTTCATTTCTAGGCTTCTTCTATATGAGCACCAATGATAAGTTAAGAATGCTCATTTTAACTACCAATCAACTTGACATGTGTGCACAAAATCATCCGTAACTTTTGATTTATACCTCGGAATGAAATAAATCCAAAGCTAAGGTTAAGCTAGCTCAATTTTCTATATTGTGATAAAATTTGAGACTAAAACTGCTTCGACAAATCCTCCAAGTAATCAAATCTATCAAAAACTGCGTTATGTCATGCATTGTGCTTCATTTATAAGCCTTTACTCAATGAGCATCAATGATCAGTTTAGAATGATCGTTTTAACTGGTTGATAAACTTGACATGTCTGCGATAAATCATCTGTAAATTTTGATTTAGAGCTCATAATGACACAAATCCAAAGTCTATGTTAACCTAGCTCAATTTTCTCTGTTGTGACAAAATTTGAGACATAAATAGATTCAACAAAGCGTGCAAGTAATCCAATCTATCCAAAACTGTGTTATATCATGCATTGTGCTTCATTTATAAGCCTTTACTCAATGATCATCAATGATCAGTTAAGAATGATCATTTAACTGGCCGATCAACATGACATGTATGTACTAAATCGTCCGTAACTTTGGATTTAGAGTTAGAATCAAACAAATCCAAAGCCCATGTTAAGCTAGCTCAATTTTCTATATTGTGACAAAATTTGTGTCAAAAATAGATTTGAAAAAGGGTCCAAGTAATCTAATCTATCTAAAACTGCATCATGACATGCATTGTTATTCATTTATAAGCCTTTACTTAATGAACATGATTGATCAGTTTAGAATGATCATTTTAACTGGCCGATCAACTTGACATGTCTGCAATAAATCGTCTGTAACTTTTGATTTATAGCTCAGAATGACATGAATCCAATGCATACGTTAAGCTAGCTCAATTTTCAATATTGTGACAAATTTTGAGACTGAAATAGATTCGACAACGCATCCAAGTAATCCAATATATCTGAAACTGCATCATGCCATAAATTTTGCTCCATTTATAAGCCTTTTCTCAATGAGCATCAATGATCAGTTTAGAATGATCATTTTAACTGGCCAATCAAACTGAAATGTCTACACTAAATCATCCATAAGTTTTGATTTATAGCTCAGAATGACACGAATCCAATGCCCATGTTAAGCTCGCTCAATTTTCTATATTGTGACAAATTTCTAAACCGAAATAGATACGACAAAGTATCCATGTAGTCCAATCTTTCCCAAAATGCATGATGCCATGCATTGTGTTTCATTAATAAGCCTTTAATCAATGACACAAATCCAAAGCCCACGTTAAGCTAGCTGAATTTTTTATATTGTGACAAAATTTGAGTCAGAAACAGATTTGACAAAGCGTCCTAATAATCCAATCTATCCATTTGCGTGATTCCATGCATTGTGCTTTTTTTATTAGCCTCTACTCAATGAGCATTAATGTTCTGTTTAGAATGATCATTTTAACTAGTTGATCAACTTGACATGTCTGCACTAAATCGTCCATAACTTTTCATATAGAACTCAAAATGACACAAATCCAAAGCCCACGTTAAGCTATCTAATTTTCTATATTGTGAGAAAATTTGACACAGAAATAGATACGACAAATCGTCCAAGTAATCGAATCTATCCAAAACTCTGTGATGCAATGCATTGTGCTTCACTTATAAGCCTTTACTCAATGAGCATCAATGATCAGTTTAGAATGATCATTTTAACTGGTCGATCAACTTGCATGCTTGCATTAAATCGTCCCTAACTTTTGATTTATAGCTCAGAATGATACGAATCCAACGGCCACGTTAAGCTAGTTCAATTATCTATATTGTGACATGTTTTGAGCCAGAAATAGCTACAAGGCATCCAAGCAATACAATCTATCTAAAATTTCATGATGCCATGCATTATGCTTCATTTATATGCCTTTACTCAATGAGCACCAATTATCAGTTTTGAATGATCATATTAACTGGTCGATCAACTTGACATATATGCACTAAATTGTCTGTAACTTTTGATTTAGAGCTCATAATGACACGAATCCATTGCCCACGTTAGCTAGCTCAAGTTTCAATATTGTGACAAAATTTGAGAAAGAAATAGATATGACAAAGCGTCCAAGTTATAAGCCTCTAATCAATGTGCACCAACGATAAGTTAAGAATGATCATTTTAACTAGCCGATCAACTTGACATGTCCGAACTACATCATCCGTAACTTTCGATTTAGAGCTTAGAAAGACACAAAACCAAAACCCACGTTAAGCTAGTTTAATTTTCTATATTGTGACAAAATTTGAGACATAAATAGAAAAGACAAAATGTGCAAGTAATCCAATCTATCCAAAACTGTGTGATGCCATGCATTGTGCTTCATTTATAACCTTTACTCAATGAGCATGACTGATAAGTTTAAAATGATCATTTTAACTGGTCGATCAACTTGACATGTTTGAAATAAATTGTCCATAAGTTTTGATTTATATCTCAGAATGAAACAAATATAAAGCCCACATTAAGCTAGCTTAATTTTCTAAATTTTGAAAAAATTTGAGACAGAAATCGACATGATAAATCATCCAAGTAATCCAATCTATCCAAAACAGAGCGTTATGCAATGCATTGTGCTTCATTTATAAGAGTTTACTCAATGCGCATCAATGATTAGTTTAAAATGATCATTTTAACTGGTCGATCAATTTGCCATGCTTGCACTAAATCGTCTGTAACTTTTGATTTATTTGCGGAGAATGAGACGAATCCAATAGCCACGTTAAGCTAGCTCAATTTTCTATATTATGACAAGTTTTGAGACAGAAATAGCTACAAGGTATCCAAGCAATACAATCAATCCAAAATTGCTTGACGCCATGCATTATGCTTTATTTATAAACCTTTACTCATCGAGCACCAATTATCTGTTTAGAATGATCATATTAACTGGTCGATCAACTTGATATGTCTGCACTAAATCTTCTGTAACTTTTGATTTAGCCCTCAAAATGACACGCATCCAATGCCCACGTTAGCTACTCAAGTTTCAATATTGTGACAAAATTTCAGAAAGAAATAGATATGACAAAGCGTCCAAGTTATCCAATCTATCCCGAACTGTATGATGCCATGCATTATGCTTCATTTAAAAGCCTATACTCAATAAGCACCAATGATCAGTTAAAAATGATCATTTTAACTGTCCGATCAACTTGACATGTCTGAACTAAATCATCCATAACTTTTGATTTCAAGCTTAGAATGACACAAAACCAAAACCCACGTTAAGCTAGTTTAATTTTCTATATTGTAACAAAATTTGAGACATAAATAGATAATACAAAATTATCAAGTAATCAAATCTATCCCAAATTGCGTGATGTCATGAATTGTGCTTCATTTATAAGCCTTTACAAAATGAGCATCCATGATAAGTTTAAATTGATCATTCTAACTGGTCGATCAACTTGACATGGTTGAACTAAATCGTCCGTTAGTTTTGATTTATAGCTTCAAATGACACAAATCCAATGCCCACGTCAAGCTAGCTCAATTTTCTATAATGTGATAAAATTTGAGACAAAGTGGATACGAAATAGCATCCAAGTAATCCATTCTATCCAAAATTGCGTAATCCCATGCATTGTGCTTTATTTATAAGCCTTACTTAATGAGCATCAATGATCTGTTTAAAATGATCATTTTAACTGACTGATCATCTTGATATGCCTGCACTACATCGTCTGTAGCTTTTGATTTACAGCTCATAATGACACAAATCCAAAGCCCACGTTAACCTAGCCTAATTTTCTATATTGTTACAAAATTTAAGACATAAATAGACACTACAAAGCATCCAAGTAATCCAATCTATCCAAAACTGATTGATGCAATGCATTGTACTTCATTTATATGCTTTTATTCAATGAGCATCAATCATCAGTTTAGAATGATCATTTTAACTGGTTGATAAATTTCACATGTGTGTATTAAATTTGACATGTCCGCATTAAATCGTCCGTAACTTTTGATTTAGAGCTCAGAATGACACAAATCAAAAGCCCACATTTAGCTAGCTCAATTTTCTATATTATCATAAAATGTAAGACTAAAATGTAAGACAAATCTTCCAAGCAATCAAATCTATCAAAAGCTGCATAATATCATGCATTATTCTTCATTTATAAGCCTTAACTCAATGAGCACCAGTGATCATTTTAACTAACCGATCAACTTGACATGTCTGCACTAAATTATCTGTAACTTTTATTTATTACTTGAAATGACACGAATCCAATGCCCACGTTAATCTAGCTCAATTTTCTAAATCGTGACAAAATTTGATACATAATTAGATATGACCAAGCATCTAAGTAATCCAATCTCTCCCGAACTACGTGATACCATGCATTATGCTTCATTTATAAGCTTCTAGTACATGAGCAACAATGATAAGTTAAGAATGATCATTTTAACTGCCAACAACTTGACATGTGCCCACTAAATCTTTCGTAACAGTTGATTTAGAGCTCAGAATGACCCAAATCCAATGGCCACGTTAAGCTATTTCAATTTTCTAAATTGTTTCAAGTTTTGAGATTTCAATAGATACGACAAAGCATCGAAGTAATACAATCTTCTTAAACTGCGTGATGTCATGCATTATGCTTCATTTGTAAGCCTTTATTCAATGAGCACTAATGATCAGTTTAGAATGATCATACTAGCTGGTCGATAAACTTGACATGTCTGCACTAAATCGTCCTTTTGATTTATAGCTCAGAAAGACACGAATCCGATGCCCACGTCAAGCTAGCTTAATTTTCTATATTGTGACAAAATTTGAGACATAAATATATAAGACAAAGCATCCAAGTAATCCAATCTAACCAAAACCGTGTGATGTCATGCATTGTGCTTCATTTATAAGCCTTTATTCAATGAGCATCAATGATCAGTTTAGAATGATCATTTTAATTGGTCGATCAATTTGACATGTTTGCACTAAATCGTTCATAACTGTTGATTTATAACTCAGAATGATATGAATCCAATGCCCACATTAAGCTAGACCAATTTTCTATATGGTGACAAGTTTTGAGATGGAAATAGATAAGACAAAGCATCCAAGTAATACAATGTATCCCAAAGTGTGTGATTGCATGCATTATGATGCATTTATAGCCTTTACTCAATGAGCACCAATGATTAGTTTAAAATGATCTTATTAACTAGTCGATCAACTTGGCATATTTGCACTAAATCGTACGTAAATTTCTATTTAGAGCTCAAAATGACACGAATCCAATGCCCACGTTAAGCAAGCTCAAGTTTCAATATTGTGACAAAATTTGTGAAATAAATAGATGACGAAGAGTCCAAGTTATCCAATCTACCCCGATCTATGTGATGCCATATATTATGCTTCATTTATAAGCCTCTACTCAACAAGCACCAATGATCAGTTAAGAATGATCATTTTTACTTCCACTAAACTTGACATGTCTGCACTAAATCTTTCGTAACTTTTGATTTAGAGCTCAGAAAGACACAAATCCAAATCCCAAGTTAAACTAGCTCAATTTTCAAATTTGTGAGAAAATTTGAGACAAAAATAGATATGCAAAGCTTCTAAGTAATACAACCTATCTTAAATTGCGTGATGCCATGCATTCTGCTTCATTGATAAGACTTTACTCAATGAGCACCAATGATCAGTTTAGAATGATCATATTAGCTGGTCGATCAACTTGACATGACTGCACTAAATTGTTCTTTTGATTTAGAGCTCAGAATGATCGGAACCCGATCCACGTTAAACTAGCTCAAGTTTCTATATTATGACAAAATTTGAGACATAAATATATACGATAAAGCGTGCAAGTAATCCAATGTAACCAAATTTGCATGATGCCATGCATTGTGCTTCATTTATAAGCCTTTACTCAATGAGCATCAATGATCATTTTAACATGATCATTTTAACTGGTTGATCAACATCTCATGTCTGCACTAAATCGTCCGTAACTTTTGATTTAAAACTCAGAATTACACGAATCCAATGTCCACGTTAAGCTAGCTCAATTTTCTTTCTTGTAACAAGTTCTGAGACAGAAATAGATACAACAAAGCATCCAAGAAATACAATCTATCCCAAGCTGCGTGATGCTATGAATTATGCTTCATTTATTAGTGTTTGTGCAATAAGCACCAATGATCAGTTTAGATTGATTATATTAACTGGTCCATCAACTGGACAAGTCTGCGCTAAATCGTCCGTAGCTTTTTATTTATAGCTTAGAATGACACAAATCCAATGTCCACATTAAGCTAGCTCAATTTTCTATATTGTTACAAGTTTTGAGAGAAAAATAGATATGACAAAGGATCCAAGAAATACAATCTATCGTAACCTGCGTGATGCCATGCATTATAATTCATTTATAAGCCTTTACTCAATGAGCACCAATGATCAATTTAGAATGATCATATTAGCTTGTCGATCAACTTGACATGTCTGCCCTAAATCATATGTAATTTTTGATTTAGAGCTAGAATGACATGAATCCGATGCCCACGTTAACCTAGTTCAATTTTCTATATTGTGACAAAATTTGAGACAGAAATAGATACGACAAAGTGTCCAACTTATCCAATCTACCCAAAACTGCGTGATGCCATGCATTGTGTTTCATTTGTAAGCATTTACTCAATGAGCATCAATGATCATTTTAGAATGATCATTTTAACTGGTCGATCAACTTGACATGTCTGCAATAAATCAGCCATAACTTTTGATACATAACTCTGAATGACATGAATCCAATCCCCACGTTAAGCTAGCTCCATTTCTATATTGTGACAAGATTTGGGACAGAAATAGATACGAAAAAGCATCCAAGTAATACAATCTATCCCAAGCTGCGTGATGCCATGAATTATGCTTCATTTATAAGCCTTTATTCAATGACAATCAATGATTAGTCTAGAATAATCATATTAACTGGTCGATCAACTAAACATGTATGCACTAACTCTTCCTTAACTTTTGATTTTAGAGATCTGAATGACACGAATCCAATGCCCACGTTAAGCTAGCTGAAGTTTCAATATTGTGACAAAATTTGAGAAAGAAATAGATAGGACAAGGCGTCCAAGTTATCCAATCTATCCAAAAGTGTGGGATGCCATGCATTATGCTTCATTTATAAGCCTATACTCAATGAGCACCAATAATCCGTTAAGAATGATCATTTTAACTGGTCAATCAACTTGACATGTTGGCACTAAATCGTCCGTAACTTTTGATTTAGTGCTCAGATGACATGTATCCAAAGCCCACGTTAAGCTAGCTTAATTTTCTATATTGTGTCAGAAATTAAGACATAAATAGATACGATAAAGCGTTCAAATAATCCAATCTCTCTAAACTGCGTGATGCCATGCATTGTGCTTTATTTATAAGCCTTTACTCAATGAGCATCCATGATCAGTTTAGATTGATCATTTTAACTGACTGATCAACTTGACATATCTGCACTAAATCGTCCTTTTGAGTTAGAGCTCAGAATGACACGAATCCGATGCCCACGTTAAGCTAGCTCAAGTTTCTATATTGTGGCAATATTTTAGACAGAAATAGATACGACAAAGCGTCCAAGTAATCCAATCTAACCAAAATTCTGTGATGCCATGCATTGTGCTTCATTTATAAGCCTTTACTCAATGAGCATCAATGAATAGTTTAGAATGATCATTTTAACTGTTCGATCAACTTGACATGTCTACACTAAATCGTCCATAACTTTTGATTTATAAGTCAGAATGACACGAATTAAATGCCCACGTTAAGCTAGCTCAATTTTCTATATTGTACAAAGTTTTGAGACAATAATAGATAGGACAAAGCATCCAACTAATACAATCTATCCCAAACTGCAGAAAGCCATGCATTATGCTTCATTTATAATCCTTTACTCAATGAGCACCAATGATGAGTTTATAATGATCATGTTAACTAGTCGATCAACTTGACATGTCTGCACTAAATCGTCCATAGCTTTTTATTTATAGCTCAGAATGACACGAATCCAATGTCCACGTTAAGCTAGATCAATTTTAATATATTGTTACAAGTTTTGAGAGAAAAATAGATACAACAAAGCATCCAAGTAATACAATCTATCTTAAACGGCGTAATACCATGCATTATGCTTCATTTATAAGCCTTTACTCAATAAGCACCAATGATCAGTTTCGAATGATCATATTAGCTGGTCGACCAACTTGACATGTCTTCACTAAATCGTCCTCCTGAGTTAGACTTCAAAACGACACGAATCTGATGCCCACGTTAAGCTAACTCAAGGTTCTATATTGTGACAAAATTTGAGACATAAATAGATATGACAAAGCGTCCAAATAATCCAATATCACCAAAACTACTTGATGTCATGCATTGTGCTTCATTTATATGCCTTTACTCAATGAGCATCAATGAACAATTTAGAATGATCATTTTAACTGGTCGATCAACTTGACATATCTGCACTAAATCATCCATAAGTTTTGATATATAACTGAGAATGACACAAATCCAATTCCTACGTTAAGGTAGCTCAAGTTTCAATATTGTGACAAAATTTGAGAAAGAAATAGATATGAAAAAGTGTCCAAGTTATCCAATCTATCCCGAATTGTATGATGCCATGCATTATGCTTCATTTAAAAGCCTATACTCAATAAGCACCAATGATCAGTTAAAAATGATCGTTTTAACAGGCCGATCAACTTGACATGTCCGAACTAAATCATCCATAACTTTTGATTTAATGCTTACAATGACACAAAACCAAAACCCATGTTATGCTAGTTTAATTTTCTATATTGTGAGAAAACTTGAGACATAAATAGATAAGAAAAAATTATCAAGTAATCCAATCTATCCAAAACTGCGTGATGTCATGCATTGTACTTCATTTATATGGACGCTTTTTCATATCTAGTCCAGTATATAATTTTGTCACAATGAAGAAACTTTAGCTAGCTTAACGTGGGCTTTGGATTTGTGTTATTCCGAGCTCCAAATCAAAAGTTACGGACAATTTAGTGCAGATATGTCAAGTCAATCGGCTAGTTAAAAATTTTATTCTGAACTGATCAATTATGCTCATTGAGGCACAATGCATGGTATGACGCAGTTTTTGATAAATTTGATTACTTGATGGATTTCTGGATGCAACTCTAGTCTTAAACTCTATCACAATAAAGAAAATTGAGCCAGCTTAACGTGTGCTTTGGATTTGTGTCATTCCGAGCTCTAAATCAAAAATTACGGTCAATTTGGTGCGGACATGAAAAGTTGATCGCCTAGTAAAAATGATCATTCTTAACTGATCATTGGTGCTCATTGATGAGAGACTTATAAATTAAGCATAATGCATGTCATCACGCACTACGGGATAGACTGGATAACTAGGACACTTTGTCGTATCTATTTCTGTTTCAAATTTTGTCACAATATAGAAAATTGAGCTAGCTTAACGTGGGCTTGGAGATTTTGTTATTCTGAGCTCTAAATCAAAAGTTACGGAGAATTTAGTGCGGACATGTCAAGTTCATTGGTCAGTTAAAATGATCATTTTTAACTGATCATTGTTGCTCATTGGGTAGAGGCTTATAAATGAAGCACAATGCATGGCATGACAAAGTTTTGAATAGATTGGATAACTTGGAAGCTTTGTCGAATCTATATCAATCTCAAATTTGTCACTATATAGAAAATTGAGCTAGCTTAACGTGGGCTTTGAATTTCTATCATTCTAAGGTTTAAATCAAAAGTTCAGACGATTTAGTGCGGACATGTCAAGTTGATCGGATAGTTAAAATGATCATTAATAACTGATCATTGGTGCTCATCGAGTAGAGGCTTATAAATGAAGCACAAGGCATTGCATGACAAAGTTTTTGGTAGATTGGATAACTTGGATTCTTTTTCGTATCTATTTCTGTCTCAAATTTTATCACAATATAGAAAATTGAGCTAGTTTAACAAGGGCTTTTGGATTTGTGTCATTCTGAGCTCTAACTCAAAAGTTATGGACGATTTAGTGCGGACATGTCAAGTTGATCAGCTAGTTAAAATGACCATTCTAAATTGATCATTGATGCTCATTTAGTAAAGGCTTATAAATGAAGCAAAATGCAAGGCATGACACAGTTTTTGATAGATTGGATTACTTGGATGTTTTGTCATATGTATTGTTGTCTTAAATTTTGTAACAATATAGAAAATTGAGCTAGCTTTACGTGGCTTTTGAATTTGTGTCATTCTGAGCTCTAAATCCAAAGTAACGAACGATTTAGTGCACACGTGTCAAGTTGATCAGCCAATTAAAATGATCATTCTTAACTGATCATTGGTGCTCGTTTAGTAGAGCCTTATAAATGAAGCCCAATTCATGGTATGAGAAAGTTTTGAAAAGATTGGATAACTTGGATGCTTTGTCATATCGATTTCTGTCTCAAATTTTGCTACAATAAAGAAAATTAAGCTAGCTTAACGTGGGCTTTTGATTTGTGTCATTCCGAGCTCTAAATCATAAGTTACGGACAATTTAGTCCAGATATGTCAAGTTGTTCGGCTACTTAAAATGACAATTCTAAACTGATCATCGATGCTAATTGAGTAAAGGCTTATAAATGAAGCATAATGCACGTCATCATGCAGTGCGGGATAGATTGGATAACTTGGACACTTTGTCGTATCTATTTCTGTCTCAATTTTTGTCACAATATAGAAAATTGAGCTATCTTAACGTGGGATTTGGATTTGTGTCATTCTGAGCACTAAATCAAATGTTCTGAACAATTTAGTGCGGACATGTCAAATTAATCAGCCTGTTAAAATGATCATTTTTAACTGATCATAGGTGTGTGAGTAGAGGCTTATAAATGAAGCACAATGCATGGCATGACGAAGTTCAATTGAATAGATTGGATACCTTGGATGTTTTGTCGAATCTATTTTTGTCTCAAATTAATCACAATATAGAAAATTGAGCTAGCTTAGTGTGGGCCTTGGATTTCTATCATTCTAAGCTAAATCAAAAGTTACGGAGAATTTAGTGCGGACATGTCAAGTTCATTGGCCAGTTAAAATGATCATTTTTAACTGATAATTGGTGCTCATTGGGTAGAGACTTATAAATGAAGCACAATGCATGGCATGACGAAGTTTTGAATAGGTTGGATAACTTGGACGCTTTTTCGAATCTATTTCAATCTCAAATATGTCACTATATAGAAAATTGAGCTAGCTTAACGTGGGCTTTGAATTTCTGTCATTCTAAGCTCTAAATCAAAAGTTACGGACGATTTAGTGCAGACATGTCAAGTTGATCGGATAGTTAAAATGATAATTACTAACTAATCATTGATGCTCATCGAGTAGAGGTTTATAAATGAAGCACAAGGCATTTCATGACAAAGTTTTTGATAGATTAGATAACTTGGATTCTTTGTCGTATCTATTTCTGTCTCAAATTTTATCACAATATAGAAAATTGAGCTACTTTTATATGGGCTTTTGGATTTGTGTCATTCCGAGCTCTAAATCAAAAGTTACGGACGATTTAGTGGGGACATGTCAAGTTGATCGGCTAGTTAAAATGACCATTCTAAATTGACCATTGATGCTCATTGAGTAAAGGCTTATAAATGAAGCACACTGCAAGGCATGACATAGTTTTGGATAGATTGGATTACTTGGATGCTTCTTCATATGTATGCTTGTCTTACATTTTGTAACAATATAGAAAATTGAGATAGCTTAACGTGGCTTTTGGATTTGTGTCATTCTAAGCTCTAAATCCAAAGTTAAGAACGATTTAGTGTAGACATGTCAAATTGATCAGCTAGTTAAAATGATCATTCTTAACTGATTATTGGTCCTCATTTAGTAGAGGCTTATAAATGAAGCCCAGTTCATGGCATGACAAAGTTTTGAAAAGATTGGATAACTTGGATGCTTTGTCATATCGATTTCTGTCTCAAATTTTGTTACAATATAGAAAATTAAGCTAGCTTAACGTAAGCTTTCTATTTGTGTCATTCCAAGCTCTAATTCAAAAGTTACGGACGATTTAGTGCGGACATGTCAAGTTGATCGGCTAGTTAAAATGACCATTCTAATCTGATCAGTGATGCTCATTGAGTAAAGGCTTATAAATGAAGCATAATGCACGTCATCACGCATTTCGGGATAGATTGGATTACTTGGACACTTTGTCGTATATATTTCTGTCTACAATTTTGTCACAATATAGAAAATTGAGCTTGATTAACAAGGGATTTGGATTTGTGTTATTCTGAGCATTATATCAAATGTTATAAACAATTTAGTGAGAACATGTCAAGTTAATCGTCCTGTTAAAATTATCATTTTTAACTGATCATAGGTGTGTGAGTAGAGGCTTATAAATGAAGCACAATGCATGGCATGACGAAGTTTTGAATAGATTGGATACCTTGGACGCTTTGTCGAATCTATTTCTGTGTCAAATTTGTCACAATATAGAAAATTGAGCTAGCTTAGTATGGGCTTTGGATTTCTATCATTCTAAGCTAAATCAAAAGTTACGGAAAATTTAATGCGGACATGTCAAGCTCTTCGGCCAGTTAAAATGATCATTTTTAACTGATCATTGGTGCTCATTGGGTAGAGGCTTATAAATTAAGGACAATGAATGGCATGACGAAGTTTTGAATAGATTGGATAACTTGGACGCTTTATCGAATATTCAATCTCAAATTTCTCACTATATAAAAAATTAAGCTAGCTTAACGTGGGCTTTGAATTTCTGTCATTTTAAGCTCTAAATCAAAAATTATGGACGATTTTAGTGCGGACATGTCAGGTTGATCGGATAGTTAAAATGATCATTACTAACTGATCATTGGTGCTCATCGAGTAGAGGCTTATAAATGAAGCACAAGCCATTGCATGACAAATTTTTTGATAGATTGGATAACTTGGATTCTTTGTCGTATCTATTTCTATCTCAAATTTTATCATAATATAGAAAATTGAGCTAGCTTAACGCGGCCTTTGGATTTGTGTCATTCTGAGCTCTAAATCCAAAGTTACGGACGATTTAGTGCAGACATGTCAAGTCCATCAGCAGATCATTCTTAACTGATCATTGGTTCTCATTTAGTAGAGGCTTATAAATGAAGCCCAATTCATGGTATGACAAAGTTTTGAAAAGATTGGATAACTTGGATGCTTTGCCATATCGATTTCTGTCTGAAATTTTGTTGCAATATAGAAAATTATGTTAGCTTAACATGCGCTTTCGATTTGTGTCAATCCGAGCTCTAAATCAAAAGTTACAGACGATTTAGTGCAGACATGTCAAGTTGATCGGCTAGTTAAAATTACCATCCTAAACTTATCATTGATGCTCATTGAGTAAAGGCTTATAAATGAAGCATAATGCACTTTATCACGCAGTCCGAGATAGATTGGATTACTTGGACACTTTGTCATATCTATTTCTGTCTCAAATTTTGTTACAATATAGAAAATTGATCTAGTTTAACGTGGGATTTGGAATTGTGTCATTCTGAGCACTAAATAAAATGTTATTAACAATTTAGTGCGAACATGTCACGTTAATCCGCCTGTTAAAATGATCATTGTTAACTGATCATTGGTGCTCATTGAGTGGAGGCTTATAAATGAAGCACAATGCATGACATGATCAAGTTTTGAATAGATTGGATACCTTGGACGCTTTATCGAATGTATTTCTGTCTCAAATTTGTCACAATTTAGAAAATTGAGCTAGCTTAGTGTGGGCTTTGGAATTCTATCATATTAAGCAAAATCAAAAGTTACGGAGAATTTAGTGCAGACATGTCAAGTTCATCGGCCAGTTAAAATGATCATTTTGAACTGATCATTGGTGCTCATTGGATAGAGGCTTATAAATGAAGCACAATGCATGGCATGACGAAGTTTTGAATAGATTGGATAACTTGGATGCTCTGTCGAATCTATTTCAATCCAAATTTGTCACTATATAAAAAATTAAGCTAGCTTAACGTGGGGTTTGAATTTCTGTCATTTTAAGCTCTAAATGAAAAGTTACGGACGATTTAGTGCGGACATGTCAGGTTGATCGGATAGTTAAAATAATCATTACTAACTGATCATTGGTGCTCATCAAGTAGAGGCTTATAAATGAAGCACAAGCCATTACGTGACATATTTTTTGATATATTGGATAACTTGGATTCTTTGTCGTATCTATTTCTATCTCAAATTTTATCATAATATAGAAAATTGAGCTAGCTTAACGCGGCCTTTGGATTTGTGTCATTCTGAGCCCTAAATCCAAAGTTACGGACGATTTAGTGCAGACATGTCAAGTGGATCAGCCAGTTAAACTGATCATTCTTAACTGATCATTGGTTCTCAATTAGTAGAGGCTTATAAATGAAGCCCAATTCATGGTATGACAAAGTTTTGAAAAGATTGGATAACTTGGATGCTTTGTCATATCAATTTCTATCTCAAATTTTGTTGCAATATAGAAAATTATGTTAGCTTAACGTGGGCTTTCGATTTGTGTCAATCCGGACTCTAAATCAAAAGTTACAGACGATTTAGTGCAGACATGTCAAGTTGATCGGCTAGTTAAAATTACCATCCTAAACTTATCATTGATGCTCATTGAGTAAAGGCTTATAAATGAAGCATAATGCACGTTATCACGCAGTCCGGGATAGATTGGATTACTTGGACACTTTGTCGTATCTATTTCTGTCTCAAATTTTGTTATAATATAGAAAATTGAGCTTGCTTAACGTGGGATTTGGAATTGTGTCATTCTGAGCACTAAATCAAATGTTATGAATAATTTAGTACGAACATGTCATGTTAATCGGCCTGTTAAAATGATCATTTTTAACTGCTCATTGGTTCTCATTGACTGGAGGCTTATAAATGAAGCACAATGCGTGGCATGATCAAGTTTTGAGTAGATTGGATACCTTGGACGCTTTGTCGAATGTATTTCTGTCTCAAATTTGTCACAATTTAGAAAATTGAGCTAGCTTAGTGTGGGCTTTGGATTTCTATCATTCTAAGCAAAATCAAAAGTTACGGAGAATTTAGTGCGGACATGTCAAGTTCATCTGCCAGTTAAAATGATCATTTTTAACTGATCATTGGTGCTCATTGGGTAGAGGCTTATAAATGAAGCACAATGCATGGCATGACGAAGTTTTGAATATAATGGATAACTTGGATGCTCTGTCGAATCTATTTCAATCCAAATTTGTCACTATATAAAAAATTAAGCTAGCTTAACGTGGGGTTTGAATTTCTGTCATTTTAAGCTCTAAATCAAAAGTTACGGACGATTTAGTGCGGACATGTCAGGTTGATCGGATAGTTAAAATGATCATTACTAACTGGTCATTTGTGCTCATCGAGTAGAGGCTTATAAATGAAGCACAAGCCATTGCGTGACAAAGATTTGGATAGATTGGATAACTTGGATTCTTTGTCGTATCTATTTCTATCTCAAATTTTATCATAATATAGAAAATTGAGCTAGCTTAACGTGGGCTTTGGGTTTGTGTCATTCTGAGCTCTAAATCCAAAGTTACAGACGATTTAGTGCAAACATGTCAAGTCGATCAGCCAGTTAAACTGATCAATATTAACTGATCATTGGTTCTCATTTAGTAGAGGTTTATAAATGAAGCCCAATTCATGGTATTACAAAGTTTTGAAAAGATTGGATAACTTGGATGCCTTGTCATATCGATTTCTATCTCAAATTTTGTTGCAATATAGAAAATT
Source organism: Pugionium cornutum (assembly GCA_018901935.1). NCBI lineage: Eukaryota > Viridiplantae > Streptophyta > Magnoliopsida > Brassicales > Brassicaceae > Pugionium > Pugionium cornutum. The sequence continues at coordinate 24,158,645 of CM032160.1, forward strand.
ATGTAAGCTTAACGTGGGCATTCGATTTGTGCCAATCCGAGCTCTAAATCAAAAGTTACAGACGATTTAGTGCAGACATGCCAAGTTGATCGGCTAGTTAAAATTACCAACCTAAACTTATCATTGATGCTCATTGACTAAAGGCTTATAAATGAAGCATAATGCACGTTATCACGCAGTCCGGGATATATTGGATTACTTGGACACCTTGTCGTATCTATTTCTGTCTCAAATTTTGTTACAATATAGAAAATTGAGCTAGCTTAACGTGGGATTTGGAATTGTGTCATTCTGAGCACTAAATCAAATGTTATGAACAATTTAGTGCGTACATGTCACGTTAATCGGCCTGTTAAAATGATCATTTTTAACTGATCATTGGTGCCCATTTTTAACTGATCATTGGTGCTCATTTTTAACTGATCATTGGTGCTCATTGAGTGGAGGCTTATAAATGAAGCACAATGCATGGCATGATCAAGGTTTGAATAGATTGGATACCTTGGACGCTTTGTCGAATGTATTTCTGTCTCAAATTTGTCACAATTTAGAAAATTGAGCTAGCTTAGTGAGGGCTTTGGATTTCTATCATTCTAAGCAAAATCAAAAGTTACGGAGAATTTAGTGCGGACATGTCAAGTTCATCGGCCAGTTAAAATGATCATTTTTTACTGATCATTGGTGCTCATTGGGTAGAGGCTTATTATTGACATAGGAAAATCAAATAAGACCTATCTTGACCTACAAGGCAAGTGTGAGCACGAAAATTCAGTTTGAATAACAAGGGAAATGAAAAAGGATGGGTTATTATTAACCACATGGTTGAAATGGTTAAATAGCTACCTTGGGAGAAGAATCAAGGTGAAAAGTCATGCCCATGCTGCACACAGTCTTGGCAACCACACCAAACAGTCATGCCCATGCTGCACACAGTCTTGGCAACCACACCAAACAGTCATGCCCATGCTGTCTCCTCTCTTCTCATTGGTTGTTGACAGGCTCCTCCTCTATTCAAACTCATCCACAAGTTTGAATTCGTTTTCTTTTGTGTTCACATTGTAAATCCTCTATAAAAGGGCTGTAAAGACTCAATGTATAATATACTCTTAGGAGATTCTTCTCCATAAGTCTAAGTCATTTCTCATTTTCTCATACTTCTCTTTGAGTTTTCAGATTCAATTCTTCACATTTCTCCTCTATAATCTCAATATTCTTACATGGTATCAGAGCATAAGATCATTCTCTTATCTTTTCTACTCAAATCTCTCAGTTTCTAATCTAAAATTCTGTCAAAAATCTCTCAGTCTTTAGACTAAAAACTCACGGTTTCATTCAACCATAAAAGCTGCTTCCTTTGAGCTCTTCAAAGCCTAACAATGGAGGATACAGTTCAAATTAGTTCCAGCCTGAAACCTACGATGATAGCAGTAGTTCTCAAAGGCTTGAACTACACATTATGGTCAAGAACCATCAAGACAGCCATTTGTGGCAAAGGACTTTGGAATCACATCTTGGAGGATAATACTCCATCTATAGATGATCCAAAGGAGAAGAAGGATGAGGCAACAAGAAAAGAAGAAGCTAGGTGGTTCCAAGAAGATCAATCAGTCCTTGGATTCCTCCAAAATTCATTGGACCCATCCATTCTTGAAGCTTATTCACATTGTGAAACTGCCAAGTCTCTTTGGGACACTCTCAAGAGGGTGTATGGGGATGTTTCAAACCTCAGCCGTGTGTATGAGGTTAAGAACGCTCTCAATGATCTACACCAAGAGGATATGGAGTTCACAAAATTCCTGGGCAAGTTCCAGTCAACATGGTCCGAGCTTGACATGTTGAGACCAAGTTCTATGGATCCAAAGGTGCTTAATGAAAGGAAGGAACAAGACAAGATATTTGGGCTCCTTCTCAACCTAAATCCAGCCTTTAAGGATGTGATTAAGTCCATCCTGAGAGAGCCAAAACTCCCTGATTTCGAAGAGGTGTGCTCACGGATTCAAAGGGAGCAAGGCAACATTGGTTTGTTTGGTGGTAAAGGAGAACTATTCATGGCCAACAAAAGCGTGTTTAAGCAAGAGGATAGGAAGAGTGTGATGTGTGAGCATTGTAAGAGGAATGGCCACATCAAGGACAAGTGCTGGATACTTCATCCTCATCTCAAGCCAAACCGGTTCAAGGATTCAAAGGCTAACATCTCTCAAATGGTTGCGACTGAACCGGCAAGTTCATCCAACCAAGGAGGGGAGCTAGCTATGAATGTATCCATGGATTATGTTAAGAAGAGTGACTTGGAGGATCTCATCAAGGCCTATGCCTCAAAACTCTCCGGTATCACACTCTACTCCCATAAATCGCTTGATAAACCAGATCATAAGTTGGTAGTGGATTCAGGTGCTTCTCACCATATGATTAGCAATGCTAGGTTGTTAAAGAACATTAAACCATGTCTAGGACAAGTAACTATAGCTGATGGTAAGGGTATTCCAATTGAAGGAACCGGAAAATTAAGACTATTTGACAAAGAAACTAATGCAGTCTTTGTACCTAAATTTAAGTCTAATCTAGTTTCTGTCAAAAAGGCTACTAAAGACCTCAATTGCAATGTTACATTTGGGCCTAACAATGTTTACTTTCAGGATATTAAGAGTGGTAAGATACTTGGAGGTGGTGTAACTCAAGATGAGCTCTATGTTCTTGAAGACCCTCCAAGCAATTTGGATTCCTTAGCTTTCAAATCCTGTGTTTTTGCTAATAAAGATGTCTTATGGCATGCTAGATTAGGACATCCTCATGCTCGTGCTTTAAGCTTAATAATTCCTAATGTCGCTTATGATCACTCAGTTTGTGAGGCTTGTATCCTTGGCAAACATTAATGCTCATTGAGTAAATGCTTATAAATAAAGCACAATGCATGGCATGAAGCAGTTTTGAATAGATTGGATAACTTGGATGCTTTGTCGATCTAATTCTGTCTCAAATTTTGTCACAATATAGATAATTGAGCTAGCTTAACGTGGGCATTGGATTCGTGTCATTTTAAGCTATAAATCAAAAGTTACGTATGATATAGTGCAGACATGTCAAGTTGATCGGCCATTTAAAATGATCGTTCTAAATTGGTCATTGATGCTCATTGAGTAAATGCTTATAAATAAAGCATAATGCATGGCATGAAGCAGTTTTGAATAGACTTTAGTAACTTGGATACTTTGTCAAATCATTTATGTCTCAAATTTTGTCACAATAAAGAAAATGGAGCTAGTTTAACGTGGGCGTTCGATTCATGTCATTCTGAGTTCTAAACCAAAAGTTATGCACGACTTAGTGCGGCATGTCAAGTTGATCGGCCAGTTAAAATGATCATTCTAAAGTAATCATTGATGCTACTCATTGAGCAACGGATTATAAATGAAGCACAATGCAACGGTTTTAGAAAGATTGGATTAATTGAATGCTTTGTCGAATCTATTTATGTGTCAAATTTTGTCTAGTATAGAAAATTGAGCTAGCTTAACGTGGGCTTTGGATTTGTGTCATTTTTAGCTCTAAATCAAAATTTACGTACGATTTAGTGCAAACATGTTAAGTTGATCTTCCTGCTAAAATCATCATTTTTTACTGATCATTGGTGCTTATTCAGTAGAGGCATATAAATGAAGCACAATGCATGGCATGACAAAGTTTTGGATAGATTGGATAACTTGGACGCTTTGTCAAATCTCTTTCTGTCTCAAATTTATCACAATATAAAAAATTAAGCTAGCTTAATGTGGGCTTTGGGTTTCTGTCATTCTAAGCTCAAAATCAAAAGTTACTGATGATTTAGTGAGGACATGTCAAGTTGATTGGCTAGTTAAAATAATCATTACTCACTGGTCAATGGTTCTCATTGAGTAGATGCGTATAAATGAAGCACAATGCAAGGCATGACAAAGTTTTGGATAGCTTGGATAACTTGGATGCTTTGTCATATCTATTTCTATCTCAGATTTTGCCACAGTATAGAAAATTGACCTAGTTTAACGTGGGCTTTTGATTTCTGTCATTCTGAGCTCCAAATCCAAAGTTAAGGATGATTTAGTGCAGACATGTCAAGTTGATCGGCTAATTAAAATGATCATTTTAACTGATCATTGGTGCTCATTGAGTAGAGGCATATAAATGAGGCACAATGCATGGCATGACGAAATTTTGGATAGATTGGATAACTTGGACGTTTTATCATATCGATTTTTGTCTCGAATTTTGTCAGAATATAGAAAATTGAGCTAGCTTAACGTGGGCTTTGGATTTGTGTCATTCCGAGCTCTAAATCAAATATTATGGATGATTTTGTTCGGAAATGTCAAGTTGATTGGCTAGTTTAAATGACTATTCTAAACTGATCATTGATGCTCATTGAGTAAAGGCTTATAAATGAAGCATAATGCACATCATCACGCAGTCTGGGATAGGTTGGATTAGTTGGACGATTTGTCGTATCTATTTTTTTCTCAAATTTTGTCATAATATAGAAAATTGATCTAGCTTAACGTGAGATTTGGATTTGTGTCATTCTGAGTTATAAATCAAAAGTTACGGACGATTTAGTGTGAACATGTCAAGTTGATCGGCCAATTGAAATGATCATTTTTAATTGATCATTGGTGCTCATTGAGTAGAGACTTATAAATGAAGCAGAATGCATGACATGACGAAGTTTTTGATAGATTGGATAACTTGGACACTTTATCGAATCTGTTTCTGTCTCAAATTTGTCAAAATATAGAAAATTGAGCTAGCTTAATGTGGGCTTTGGATTTCTATCTTTCTAAGCTCTAAATAAAAGTTACGAACGATTTAGTGTGGACATGTCAAGTTGATCGGCTAGTTAAAATGATCATTCTTAACTGATCATTGTTGCTCATTTAGTAGAGGCTTATAAATGATGCAGAATACATGGGATCACAAAGTTTTGGATAGACTGGAAAACTTGGAAACTTTATTGTATCTATTTTTGTCTTAAATTTTGTCACAATATAAAAATTGAGCTACTTTAAGGTGTGCAATGGATTCATGTCATTCTGAGTTATAAATCAAATGTTTCGGACGATATAATGCAGACATATCAAGTTCATTGTCTTGATAAAATTATCCATTCTAAACAGATCAGTGATGCTTGAGTAAAGGCTTATAAACGAAGCACAATGCATGGCATCATGCAGTTTTGGATCGATTGGATTACTTTTACGCTTTGTTATATCTATTTCTGTCTATAATTTGTCACAATATAGAAACTTGTGATAGCTTAATGTGGGCTTTGGATTTGTGTCATTCCGAGTTCTAAATCAAAAGTGGCAGACGATTTAGTGCAAAAATGTCAAGTCAAGCGGCCAGTTAAAATGATCATTCTAAACTTATCATTGATGTTCATTGAGTAGAGGTTTATAAATGAAACATAGTGCATGGCATAACAAAATTTTGGATAGATTGGATAACTTGGATGCTTTGTCGTATCTATTTCTGTCTGAGATTTTGTCACAATATAGAAAAATTGACCTTGTTTAGCGTGGGCTTTTGATTTGTCTCATTTTAAGCTCTAAATCAATTGTTATGGACAATTTAGTGCGGACATGTCAAGTTGATCGGCCAGTTAAAATGATCATTCTAAACTAATCATTGATGCTCATTGAGTAGAGGCTTATAAATGAAGCATAATGCGTGGCATGCCAAAGTTTTGGATAGATTGGATAACTTTGATGCTTTGTCGTATCTATTTCTGTCTCAGATTTTGTCACAATATTGAAAATTGAGCTAGTTTAACGTGGGCTTTTGATTTGTCTCATTTTAAGTTCTAAATTAAAAGGTGCGGACGATTTAGTGCGGACATGTCTAGTTGATCGCCCAGTTAAAATGATCATTCTAAACTGATCATTGATGCTCATTGAGTAAAGGCTTATAAATAAAGCGCAATGCAAGGCATGACGCAGTTTTGGATAGATTGGATTACTTGGACGCTATATCATATCTATTTCTGTCTCAAATTTTGTAACAATATGGACAATTGAGCTAGCTTAACGTGGGCTTTGGAATTGTGTCACTCCGAGCTCTAAATCAAAAGTTACAGACGATTTAGTGCGTACATATCAAGTTGATCGGCTAGTTAAAATGACCATTCTAAACTGATCATTGATGCTAATTGAGTAAAGGCTTATAAATGAAGCATAATGCATGTAATCATGCAGTACGGAATAAATTGGATTACTTGGATGCTTTGTCATATCTATTTCTGTCTCAAATTTTGTCACAATATAGAAAATTGAGCTAGCTTAACGTGGGATTTGGATTTCTGTCATTTTTAGCTCTAAATCAAAATTTACGCACGATTTAGTGCAAACATGTTAAGTTGATCTTCCTGCTAAAATGATCATTTTTTTACTGATCATTGGTGCTTATTGAGTAGAGGCATATAAATGAAGCACAATGCATGGCATGACGAAGTTTTGGATAGATTGGATAACTTGGACGCTTTGTCAAATCTATTTCTGTCTCAAATTTGTCACAATATAGAAAATTGAGCTAGCTTAACATGGGCTTTGGGTTTCTGTCATTCTAAGCTCTAAATCAAAAGTTACGGATGATTTAGTGAGGACATGTCAAGTTGATTGGCTAGTTAAAATAATCATTACTCACTTGTCAATGGTTCTCATTGAGTAGATGCGTATAAATGAAGCACAATGCAAGGCATGACAAAGTTTTGGATAGCTTGGATAACTTGGATGCTTTGTCATATCTATTTCTATCTCAGATTTTGCCACAGTATAGAAAATTGACCTAGTTTAACGTGGGCTTTTGATTTCTGTCATTCTGAGCTCCAAATCCAAAGTTAAGGATGATTTAGTGCAGACATGTCAAGTTGATCGGCTAGTTAAAATGATCATTTTAACTGATCATTGGTGCTCATTGAGTAGAGGCATATAAATGAGGCACAATGCATGGCATGACGAAATTTTGGATAGATTGGATAACTTGGACGTTTTATCGTATCGATTTTTGTCTCGAATTTTGTCAGAATATAGAAAATTGAGCTAGCTTAACGTGGGCTTTGGATTTGTGTCATTCCGAGCTCTAAATTAAATATTATGGATGATTTTGTTCGGAAATCTCAAGTTGATTGGCTAGTTTAAATGACTATTCTAAACTGATCATTGATGCTCATTGAGTAAAGGCTTATAAATGAAGCATAATGCACATCATCACGCAGTCTGGGATAGGTTGGATTAGTTGGACGATTTGTCGTATCTATTTTTTTCTCAAATTTTGTCATAATATAGAAAATTGATCTAGCTTAATGTGAGATTTGGATTTGTGTCATTCTGAGTTATAAATCAAAAGTTATAAATCAAAAGTTACGGACGATTTAGTGTGAACATGTCAACAATTGAAATGATCATTTTTAATTGATCATTGGTGCTCATTGAGTAGAGACTTATAAATGAGGCAGAATGCATGACATGACGAAGTTTTGGATAGATTGGATAACTTGGACACTTTATCGAATCTATTTCTGTCTCAAATTTGTCAAAATATAGAAAATTGAGCTAGCTTAATGTGGGCTTTGGATTTCTATCTTTCTAAGCTCTAAATAAAAGTTACGAATGATTTAGTGTGGACATGTCAAGTTGATCGGCTAGTTAAAATGATCATTCTTAACTGATCATTGTTCCTCATTTAGTAGAGGCTTATAAATGATGCAGAATACATGGGATCACAAAGTTTTGGATAGACTGGAAAATTTGGAGACTTTGTTGTATCTATTTTTGTCTTAAATTTTGTCACAATATAAAAAATTGAGCTAGTTTAATGTGTGCAATGGATTCATGTCATTCTGAGCTATAAATCAAATGTCTCGGACGATATAATGCAGACATATCAAGTTCATCGGCTAGATAAAATTATCCATTCTAAACTGATCAGTGATGCTCATTGAGTAAAGGCTTATAAACGAAGCACAATGCATGGCATCATGCAGTTTTGGATCGATTGGATTACTTGGACGCTTTGTCCTATCTATTTCTGTCTTAAAATTTGTCACAATATCGGAAATTGAGCTAGCTTAACGTGGCTTTGTATTTGTGTCACCCTGAGCTCTAAATAAATAGTTACGGACAATTTAGTGCTGACATGTCAAGTTGATCGGCTAGTTAAAATGATTATTCTTAATTGCTCATTGGTGCTCATTGAGTAGAGGCTTATAAATGAAGCACAATGCATGGCATGACGAAGTTTTGGATAGATTGAATAACTTGGACGCTTTGTCGTATCGATTTTTGTCTCAAATTTTGTCACAATAGAGAAAATCGGGCTAGTTTAACATAGACTTGGGATTTGTGTCATTCCGAGCTCTAAATCAAAAGTTACGGATGATTTAGTGCGAACATGTCAAGTTGATCGACTAGGTAAAAAGACCATTCTAAACTGATCATTGGTGATGATTTAGTAAAGACTTATAATGAAGCACAATGCATGGCATGATGAAGTTTTGGATAGATTCGATAACTTGGAAGCTTTGTCGAATCTATTTCTGTCTCAAATTTGTCACAATATAGAAACTTGAGCTAGCTTAATGTGGGCTTTGGATTTCAATCATTCTAGGCTATAAATCAAAAGTTACGAACGATTTAGTGCGGACATGTCAAGTTTATTGGTTAGTTAAAATGATCATTCTTAACTGATCAGTGGTGCTCATTGAGTAGAATATTATAAATGAAGCACAATAAATTGCATGACGAAGATTTGGATAGATTGGATAACTTCGACACTTTGTTGTATCTATTTCTTTCTCAAATTTTGTCACAATATAAAAATATGAGGTAGCTTAACGTGGACAATTGATTCGTGTCATTCTGAGCTATAAATCAAATGTTTCAGATGATTTAATGCATACATATCAACTTGATCGGCTAGTTAAAATTATCCATTGTAAACTGATCAGTGATGCTCATTGAGTAAAAGCTTATAAATGAAACACAATGCATGGCATCATGCAGTTTTGGATCGATTGGATTACTTGGACGCTTTGTCATATCTATTTCTGTCTATAATTTGTCACATTATAGAAACTTGTGATAGCTTAATGTGGGCTTTGGATTTGTGTCATTCCGAGTTCTAAATCAAAAGTGACAGACGATTTAGTGCAAAAATGTCAAGTCAAGCGGCCAGTTAAAATGATCATTCTAAACTTATCATTGATGCTCATTGAGTAGAGGTTTATAAATGAAACATAGTGCATGGAATAACAAAATTTTGGATAGATTGGATAACTTGGATGCTTTGTCGTATCTATTTCTGTCTGAGATTTTGTCACAATATAGAAAATTGACCTAGTTTAACATGGGCTTTTGATTTGTCTCATTTTAAGCTCTAAATCAATTGTTATGGACAATTTAGTGCGGACATGTCAAGTTGGTCGACCAGTTAAAATGATCATTCTAAACTAATCATTGATGCTCATTTAGTTGAGGCTTATAAATGAAGCATAATGCATGTCATGGCAAAGTTTTGGATAGATTGGATAACTTGGATGGTTTGTCATATCTATTTTTGTCTCAGATGTTGTCACAATATTGAAAATTGAGCTAGTTTAACGTGGGCTTTTGTTTTGTCTCATTTTAAGCTCTAAATTAAAAGTTACAGACGATTTAGTGCAGACATGTCTAGTTGATCGGCCAGTTAAAATGATCATTCTAAACTGATCATTGATGCTCATTGAGTAAAGGCTTGTAAATGAAGCGCAATGCAAGGCATGACGCAGTTTTGGATAGATTGGATTACTTGGACGCTATGTCATATCTATTTCTGTCTCAAATTTTGTAACAATATAGACAATTGAGCTAGGTTAACGTGGGCTTTGGAATTGTGTCACTCCGAGCTCTAAATCAAAATTAGTTACAGATCATTTAGTGCGTACATATCAAGTTGATCGGCTAGTTGAAATGACCATTCTAAACTGATCATTGATGCTAATTGAGTAAAGGCTTATAAATGAAGCATAATGCATGTAATCATGCAGTACGGAATAAATTGGATTACTTGGATGCTTTTTCATATCTATTTCTGTCTCAAATTTTGTCACAATATAAAAAATTGAGCTAGCTTAACGTGGGATTTGGATTTCTGTCATTTTTAGCTCTAAATCAATATTTACAGACGATTTAGTGCAAACATGTTAAGTTGATCGTCCTGTTAAAATGATCATTTTTTTACTGATCATTGGTGCTCATTGAGTAGAGGCATATAAATGAAGCACAATGCATGGCATGACGAAGTTTTGGATAGATTGGATAACTTGGACGCTTTGTCAAATCTATTTCTGTCTCAAATTTGTCACAATATAAAAAATTAAGCTAGCTTAATGTGGGCTTTGGGTTTCTGTCATTCTAAGCTCTAAATCAAAAGTTACTGATGATTTAGTGAGGACATGTCAAGTTGATTGGCTAGTTAAAATAATCATTACTCACTGGTCATTGGTTCTCATTGAGTAGATGCATATAAATGAAGCACATTGCATGGCATGACAAAGTTTTGGATAGCTTGGATAACATGGATGCTTTGTTGTATCTATTTCTATCTCAGATTTTGCCACAGTATAGAAAATTGACCTAGTTTAACGTGGGCTTTTGATTTCTGTCATTCTGAGCTCCAAATCCAAAGTTACGGATGATTTAGTGCAGACATGTCAAGTTGATTGGCTAGTTAAAATGATCATTTTTTTACTGATCATTGGTGCTCATTGAGTACAGGCATATAAATGAAGCACAATGCATGGCATGACGAAGTTTTGGATAGATTGGATAACTTGGATGCTTTGTCAAATCTATTTCTGTCTCAAATTTGTCACAATATAGAAAATTGAGCTAGCGTAACGTGGGCTTAGGGTTTCTGTCATTCTAAGCTCTAAATCAAAAGTTACGGATGATTTAGTGAGGACATGTCAAGTTGATTTGCTAGTTAAAATAATCATTGCTCACTGGTAAATGGTTCTCATTGAGTAGATGCGTATAAATGAAGCACAATGCATGGCATAACAAAGTTTTGGATAGCTTGGATAACTTGGATGCTTTGTCATATCTATTTCTATCTCAAATTTTGCCACAGTATAGAAAATTGACCCACTTTAACGTGGGCTTTTGATTTCTATCATTCTGAGCTTCAAATCCAAAGTTACGGATCATTTAGTGCAAACATGTCAATTTGATCGGCTAGTTAAAATGATCATTTTTAAATGATCATTGGTGCTCATTGAGTAGAGGCATATAAATGAGGCACAATGCATGGCATGACAAAATTTTGGATAGATTGGATAACTTGGCGTTTTATCGTATCGATTTTTGTCTCGAATTTTGTCACAATATAGAAAATTGAGCTAGCTTAACGTGGGCTTTGGATTTGTGTCATTCCAAGCTCTAAATCAAATGTTATGGATGATTTTGTGCGGAAATGTCAAGTTGATCGGCTAGTTTAAATGACTATTCTAAACTGATCATTGATGCTCATTGAGTAAAGGCTTATAAATAAAGCATAATGCACATCATCCCGCAGTCCGGGATAGGTTGGATTACTTGGACGCTTTGTTGTATCTATTGTTTTCTCAAATTTTGTCATAATATAGAAAGTTGATCTAGCTTAACGTGGGATTTGGATTTGTGTCATTCTGAGTTATAAATCCAAAGTTACAGACGATTTAGTCTGAACATGTCAAGTTGATCGGCCAATTGAAATGATCATTTTTAATTGATCATTGGTGCTAATTGAGTAGAGACTTATAAATGAAGCAGAATGCATGGCATGACGAAGTTTTGGATAGATTGGATAACTTGGACACTTTATCGAAACTATTTCTGTCTCAAATTTGTTAAAATATAGAAAATTGAGCTAGCTTAATGTGGGCTTTGGATTTCTATCTTTCTAAACTCTAAATAAAAGTTACGAACGATTTAGTGCGGACATGTCAAGTTGATCGACTAGTTAAAAAGACCATTCTAAACTGATCATTGGTGATGATTTAGTAAAGACTTATAAATGAAGCATAATGCATGGCATGACGAAGTTTTGGATAGATTGGATAACTTGGAAGCTTTGTCGAATCTATTTCTGTCTCAAATTTGTCACAATATAGAAACTTGAGCTAGCTTAATGTGGGCTTTGGATTTCCATCATTCTAGGCTATAAATCAAAAGTTACGAACGATTTAGTGCGGACATGTCAAGTTTATTGGTTAGTTAAAATGATCATTCTTAACTGATCATTGGTGCTCACTGAGTAGAATATTATAAATGAAGCACAATGAATTGCATGATGAAGATTTGAATAGATTGGATAACTTCGAAACTTTGTTGTATCTATTTCTATCTCAAATTTTGTCACAATATAAAAATATGAGGTAGCTTAACGTGGACAATTGATTCGTGTCATTCTTAGCTATAAATCAAATGTTTCAGATGATTTAGTGCATACATATCAACTTGATCGGCTAGTTAAAATTATCCATTGTAAACTGATCAGTGATGCTCATTGAGTAAAAGCTTATAAATGAAACACAATGCATGGCATCATGCAGTTTTGGATCGATTGGATTACTTGGAGGCTTTGTCATATCTATTTCTGTCTATAATTTGTCACATTATAGAAACTTGTGAAAAGTTACCGACGATTTAGTGCGGATATGACAAGTTGGTCGGCCAGTTAAAATGATTGTTCTAAACTGATCATTGATGCTCATCGAGTAACGGCTTATAAATGAAGCACGATGTAAGGCATGATGCAGTTTTAGATAGATTGGATTACTTGGACGCTTTGTCAAATTCTATCTCAAATTTTGTCACAATATAGAAAATTGAGCTACTTTAACGGGGGCTTTGGATTTGTCTCATTTTGAGCTCTAAATCCAAAGTTACGGAAACTTTAGTGCATACATGTCAAGTTGATCGGCCAGTTAAAATGATCATTCTAAACTGATACTTGATGCTCATTGAGTAAAGGCTTATTAATGAAGAACAATGCATGGCACGATGTAGTTTTGGATAGAATTGATTATTTGGACGCATTTTGGAATCTATTTTTATCTCAAATTTTGTCACTATATAGAAAATTGAGCTAGCTTAACGTGGGCATACGATTCGTGTCGTTCTGAGCTATAAATCAAAAGGTTTGGACAATATAGTGCAGACATGTCAAGTTGATCGCCCCGTTAAAATGATCATTCTAAACTGATCATTGATGTTCATTGAGTAAAGGCTTATAAATGAAGCACAATGCATGGCACGAAGTAATTTTATAAAGATTTGATTACTTGGATGCTTTGTCGAATCTATTTGTGTCTCAAATTTTGTCACAATATAGAAAATTGAACTAACTTAACGTGGGCTTTGGATTTGTGTCATTCTGTGCTCTAAATCCAAAGTTACGGATGCTTTAGTGCTGACATGTCATGTTGATCAGCCAGTTAGAATGATCATTCTAAACTAATCATTGATGCTCATTGAGTAATGAATTATTAATGAATAACAATGCATGGCAAGACGCTGTTTTGCTTATATTGGATTATTTGGACGCATTTTCGAATCTATTTTCTCTCAACTTTTTTCATAATATATAAAATTGCGCTAGGTTTATGCAGGCATACGATTCGTGTCATTCTAAGCTATAACTCAAAAGTTATGCATGATATAGTGAAGACATGTCAAGTTGATCGGCTAGTTAAAATTATCATTCTAAACTGATCAATGATACTCATTGTGTAAAGGCTTATAAATGAAGCACAATGCATGCCATGAAGCAGTTTTGGATAGATTGCATTACTTTGATGCTTTGTCGAATCTATTTCTATCTCAAATTTGTTCACAATAATGAAAATTGAGCTAGATTAATGTGGGCTTTGGATTTATGTCATTCTAAGCTCTAAATCAAACGGGCGATTAAGTGCGGATATGTCAAGTTGGTCGGCCAGTTAAAATGATTGTTCTAAACTGATCATTGATGCTCATTGAATAACGGCTTCTAAATGAAGCACGATGTAAGGCATGACGTAGTTTTGGATAGATTGGATTACTTGGACTCGTTGTTGAATCTATTTATATCTCAAATTTTGTCACAATATAGAAAATTGAGCTAGCTTAACGTGGGCTTTGGATTTATGTCGTTCTAAGCTCTAAATCAAAAGTTACGGACGATTTAGTGCGGATATGTCAAGTTGATCGGCCAGTTAAAATGATTGTTCTAAACTGATCATTGATGCTCATTGAGTAACGGCTTATAAATGAAGCACGATGTAAGGCATGACGTAGTTTTGGATAGATTGGATTACTTGGACTCGTTGTTGAATCTATTTATATCTCAAATTTTGTCACAATATAGAAAATTGAGCTAGCTTAACGTGGGCTTTGGATTTATGTCGTTCTAAGCTCTAAATCAAAAGTTACGGACGATTTAGTGCGGATATGTCAAGTTGACCGGCCAGTTAAAATGATTGTTCTAAACTGATTATTGATGCTCATTGAGTAACGGCTTATAAATGAAGCACGATGTAAGGCATGACGCAGTTTTAGATAGATTGGATTACTTTGTCAAATTATATTTCAAATTTTGTCACAATATAGAAAATTGAGCTAGCTCAGCGTGGGCTTTGGATTTGTCTCATTTTGAGCTTTAAATCCAAAGTTACGGATGGATTTATGTCATTCTAAGCTCTAAATCAAAAATTACGAGCGATGTAGTGAGGATATGTCAATATGGATGGCCAGTTAAAATGATTGTTCAAAACTGATCATTGATGCTCATTGAATAACGGCTTATAAATGAAGCACGATGTAAGGTATGACGTAATTTTGGATAGATTGGATTACTTGTATGCGTTGTTGAATCTATTTCTATCTCATATTTTGTCACAATATAGAAAATTGAGCTAGATTAACGTGGGCTTTGGATTTATGTCGTTCTAAGCTCTAAATCAAAAGTTACGAACGATTTAGTGCGGATATGTCAAGTTGATCGGCCAGTTAAAATGATTGTTCTAAACTGATCATTGATGCTCATTGAGTAACGGCTTATAAATGAAGCACGATGTAAGGCATGACGCAGTTTTAGATAGATTGGATTACTTGGACGCTTTGTCGAATTCTATCTCAAATTTTGTCATAATATAGAAAATTGAGCTAGCTTAACGTGGGTATTCGATTCATGTCATTCTGAGCGATTAATCAAAAGTTATGTACGATATAGTGCAGACATGTCAAGTTGATTGGCTAGTTAAAATGATCATTCTAAACTGATCAATGATACTAATTGAGTAAAGGCTTATAAAGGAAGCGCAATTCATGCCATGAAGCAGTTTTGGATAGATTGGATTACTTGGATGCTTTGTCGAATCTATTTCCGTATTAAATTTTATCACAATATTGAAAATTGAGCTACTTAACATGGGCTTTAGATTTGTGTCATTCTGAGCTCTAAATCAAAAGTCAAGTTGATCGCCCAGTTAAAATGATCATTCTAAACTAATCATTAATGGTTCTCATTGAGTAACGAATTATAAATGAAGCACAATGCAAAGCATGACAAAGTTTTTGATAGTTTGGATTACTTGGACGCTTTGTCAAATCTATTTGGATCTCAAATTTTGACGCAATATAGAAAATTGAGGTAACTTAACGTGGGCTTTGGATTTGTGTCATTCTGAGCTTTAAATCCAAAGTTACGAATGATTTAGTGCAGATATGTCAAGTTGATCGGCCAGTTAAAATGATCATTTGAAACTGATCATCGATGCTCATTGAGTAAAGGCTTATTAACGAAGAACAATGCATGGCAAGTCGCAATTTTGGATAAATTGGATTATTTGTACGCTTTTTCGAATCTATTTCTCTCTCAAATTTTGTCACAATATAGAAAGTTGAGCTAACTTAACGTGCACATTGGATTCATGTCATTCTTAGCTATAAATCTGAAGTTATGGACGATATAGTTCAGATATGTCAAGTTTATCGGCTAGTTAAAATGATCATTCTAAACTGAACAATGATACTCATTGAGGAAAGGCTTATAAATGAAGCACAATGCATGGCATGAATCAGTTTTGGATAGATTGGATTACTTGGATGCTTTGTTGAATCTATTTCTATCTCAAATTTTGTCACAATATAGAAAATTGAGTTAGCTTAATGTGGGCATTGGATGCATGCCATTTTGAGCACTAAATCAAACGTTATGGACGATATAGTGCATTCATTTCAAGTTGATCGGCCAGTTAAAATGATCATTCTAAACTGATCATTGATGCTCATTGAGTAAAGACTTATAAATAAAGCACAATGCATGGCATGAAGCAGGTTTGAATAGATTGTATTACGTGGATGCTTTGTTGAATCTATTTATGTCTCAAATTTTGTCAAAATATTGAAAATTGAGCTAGCTTAACGTAAGCTTTGGATTTGTGTCATTCTAAGTTCTAGACCAAAAGTTACGTACGATTTATTGCGGACATGTCAAGTTGATCGGCCAGTTAAAATAATCATTCTAAACTGATCATTGATGATCATTGAGTAACGGGTTATAAATGAAGCACAATGCATGTCAAGACGCAGTTTCGGATAGATTGGATTACTTGGATGATTTGTCGAATCTATTTATGTCTCAAATTTTGTAATAATATAGAAAATTAAGCTAGCTTAACGTGGGCTTTGGATTTGTGTCATTTTGAGTTCTAAACGAAAAGTTATAGACGATATAGTGTAGACATGTCAAGTTTATCGGCCAGTTAAAATGATCATTCTAAACTGATCATTGATGCTCATTGAGTAAAGGCTTATTAATGAAGCACAATGCATGGCAAGATGCAATTTTGGATAGATTGCATTATTTGGATGCTTTGTCGAATCATTTCTATCTCAAATTTTGTCACAATATAGAAAATTGAGCAAGCTTAACGTGGGCATTCGATTTGTGTCATTCGGAGTTCTAAACCAAAAGTGATGGACAATTTAGTGTGGCATGTGAAGTTGATCGGCCAGTTAAAATGATCATTCTAAACTGATCATTGATGTTGCTCATTGAGTAATAGATTATAAATGAAGCACAATGCAACGCATGACGAAGTTTTAGAAAGATTGGATACTTGGATGCTTTGTCGAATTAATTTCTGTCTCAAGTTTGTTCATAATATAGAAAATTAAGCTATCTTAACTTGGGCTTTGGATTTGTGTCATTATGAGCTTTAAATCCAAAGTTACGAACGATTTAGTGAACACATGTCAAGTTGATAAGCCAGATAAAATAATCAATCTAAACTGATCATTGATGGTCATTGAGTAAAGACTTATTAATGAAGCACAATGCATGCACTACAAGAAAACTGCCAAAATGCAACTGCAATTTGCGACTACATACGTAGTCGCAAAATTTGCGACCACATTTGCGACGATTTTGTGACCACTTTGCGACTACAGAGAAGTATTCGCAAAGTGGTTACAAAAGTGTGACCAATACATGTAGTCGCATATTGGTCGCAATACGCATCCAATTAGAGACTGAAATAGCGACTGTTTAGGGACTACATGTGGAAAATCAATTGGTAGTCGCATATTGGTCGCTAAAAATGCGACCAATTTGCGACTATATGCTGTAGTGGCTCTTCAGTCACAAAGTGGTGGCAAAGTGACACAATAAAAAACATGTGTGTGTTAGGTATAGCGACATTTAAGCGACTACACTGTTGTAGTCGCAAAGAAGTGGCAAAGCAGTGGCAAAGTAGTGGCAATTTAGTGGCAAAATGTTGTATATATATGCACCATCCCATTCTTTCATTTGTAGAATCGAAGGAAAAAAATATCTTAAAACATGTGGGGAAATTATAATAATTCAAGAGATTGGATGTATAGAAGGATTGATAATGAAACAAGAAATATAACGCTGGAATTTGCACAAGAGATGGAGCAGTTCATGAATTTTGCAAGTAGTCAACCAATAGCTCAAAGTAGCGGAGGTAGGTTTTTCTATCCTTGTATTAATTGCAAAAATGATAAATTTATTCCGGGATGAAAAATATGGAGTCATCTATATAGTCGAAGATTTATGCCAAATTATTATATTTGGTATAAACATGGAGAAGAGCTGAATGTTCAGTTAGGGACGAGTACTAGTCGGGGTGATGTCCAAAGAAATCAGGTAGGTACGCATGGTTGTACTAGTGATGAAACAGTTGGTACATCCGGTAATAGATATGTTGAAATGGTGACGGATGCATTTCGTGAGACAACGACTGATGATCATCGGTACTATTATCAGACCAAAGAAGAATATAATTATAATGAAGAAGAACAGCCTAATGAAGAAGCACAAAAATTTTACAACATGTTAGAAGCTGCGAAAAATCTATTGTATGATGGTTGTCATGAAGGGCACTCAGAGTTATCTTTAGCTGCTTGGTTCATAAACATCAAGTCTGATTTTAATTTACCAGAAAAATGTATGGATTCTTGGGCGGAGCTTTTTCCAGAATATTTGCCCGAGGAGAATCAGGCAACGGGTTCATATTATGAAACCAAAAAATTGATGTGAAATTAAGGACTCCCATTTTATACAATTGACGTGTGTGTTCAAAATTGTATGATCTTCTAGAAAGAAGATGAGAAATGGGAAAAATGCAAATTTTGCGATTCCCCCTGGTATAAGCCAAGCGAGGGCAGGACGAGAATAGCTTTCAGTCGTATGTGGTATTTACCTATAGGTGATAGACTTAAAAGAATGTATCAAAGCGAGAAAACCGCAGAGGCAATGACGTGGCACAAAGAGCATGAAGCAGAAGATGGAGAAATGAGTCATCCATATGATGCTGTAGAGTGGAAACTTTTTCAATATCTACATCCTAGATTTGTTGCTGAATCTCGAAACGTTTATATGGGCTTATGTACTGATTGGTTCAATCCATTTGGGATGTCTCGTAATCATTCATTATGGCCAGTGATTATCACTCCATATAACTTGCCACCGGAGATGTGTGTGAAGAAAGAGTATTTGTTTCTAACAATTGTGAATTCGGGGTCAAATCATCTGCGTGCTAGCCTGGATATATTCCTTCAACCTTTGATTGATGAGTTGAAAGAATTATGGTCTACGGGAGTTGATGCATACGATGTATCGTTGAACCAAAATTTCAATCTAAAAGCCATGTTACTATGGACGATAAGCGATTTTCCCGCTTATGGAATGTTTCAGAATGGAAGGTTTCTTCCTAATGGTCACCCGTTATGGAAAAATAAAACAAAATTTTTAAAAGGGAAGCACACTTTGAATGACTATCCTCCACAATCATTGACATGCGAACAAGTTTTATACGAGCGAATAAAAACTTTCAATCCTCTAAGAACATCTGACTGCGGAGGAAACGATCATGAAAGTAAAGAAGAAGGTTACGGCAGCTGGCATAATTGGTACAAAGAAAGTATATTTTGGGAGTTGCCATACTGGGCGGATCTTAACCTTCGACATAATCTTGATGTGATGCATATAGAAAAGAATTTCTTCGATAACATCATTAATACTTTTATGAATGTGAAAGAGAAATCAAAAGATACAATTAAGTCAAGGTTGGATATTGCAAAGTTTTGCTCTTAAAAAGAGTTGCACGTGGATGGTCGGGATAATGCTACATTCCCTATATTTTGATTGACACCAAAAGCGAAAGAACGGTTATTGGAATGTATAAAAATGATGTCAAATTTCTGGACGGCTATGCGGAAGATTTAGCAAATTGTGTGGATATGGATGGACTAAAGTTCTCGGGCATGAAAAGCCATGACTGCCATGTTTTTATGGAAAGGCTTCTCCCTTTTTATATTTGCATAACTTTTACACGGAACGTTCATCTAACATTATCAGGTAAATATAGTAATTAATATATTTTTTATTGGAAGTACGTAAATTAATAATAATTACCTGTAATAATTAATTGTCGATGGTAATATATATAGGAATTGGAGGATTTTTCCATGATTTATGCTACAAATCATTACAACAAAACCGTGTCCGAATTCTGAAGGAAAATATAGTCATAATTTTGTGCAATTTGGAAAAGATCTTTCCACCTTCATTTTTCGACGTCATGGAGCATCTTCTTGTACATCTACCATACGAAGATGAACTGGGTGGACCTGTGCAATATAGGTGGATGTATCCATTTGAAAGGTTTTTTAAAATAATCAAAAAAAATTTCGATTATTTTATAATCAGTCGCACTTTTTACCAGTGATTTGCGACTGCGTGTTAACCATGGTCGCAAATCAGTCACAAACTTTTTTGACTGATTTGCGACTACATGGCTCTGCAGTCGCAAATCAGTCACAAAACTTTGTCACTGATTTGCGACTGCTATGGTTCATGCAGCCGCAAATCATTCACAAACTTTTGTGACTTATTTGCGACTACAATGGCTCTTGTAGTCGCAAATCAGTCACAAAATATTGTGACTGATTTGCGACTGCAGTGACTCTTGTAGTCGCAAATCAGTCACAAAATTTTGTGACTGATTTGTGACTACGGGTTTTGCAACCACATATGTAGTCGCAAAACAGTGGCAAAATTTGTTACAGAAATTCAGTGGCAAAGTGGTCACAAATATAGTCACCACCAATTGGTCGCAAATCACTCGGAAAATGAACTACAACTGCTGTGGTCACAAATCAGACGCAAATTTGCGACTGATTTGCGACTACATATTTTTGCGACTATGATTTTGCGACTACTTCTGGTGGTCGCAAAGTAGTCGCAATTTCGAGTTTTGCGACCACTTTGCGACCACTTCCGTGGTCGCAAAATGGATGTTTTCTAGTAGTGATGGCAAGACGCAGTTTTCGATAGATTGGATTACTTGGATGCTTTGTCGAATCTATTTTTGTCTCAAATTTTGACACAATATAGAAAATTGAGCTAGCTTATCATGGGATTTGGATTTGTGTCATTCTGAGCTTTAAATCAAAAGTTACGGACGATTTAGTCTAGACATGTTAAGTTGATCGGGCAGTTAAATTGATCATTCTAAACTGATCATTGATGCACATTTAGTAACGGCTTATAAATGAAGCACAATCCATGGCATGACGCAGTCTTGGATAGATTGGATTACCCGGATGCTTTGTCAAAACTATTTCTGTCTCAAATTTTGTCACAATATACAAAATTGAGCTAGATTAACGTGGGCTTTGGATTTGTGTCATTCTAAGTTATAAATCCAAAGTTACGGACGATTTAGTGGCGACATGTCAAGATGACCGGCTAGTTAAAATAATCATTCTAAACTGATCATTGATGCTCATTGAGTAAAGGCTTATAAATGAAGAACAATGCATTGCATGACGTAGTTTTGGATGGATTGGATTACTTGGACGCTTTGTCGAATCTATTTCTGCCATAAATTTTGCCACAATATAAAAAATTGAGCTAGCTTAACGTGAGCTATGGATTTGTGTCATTCTGAGCTCAAAATCCAAAGTTACGGACGATTTAGTGCGGACATATCAAGTTAATCGGCAAATTAAAATGATTATTCTAAACTGATCATTGATGCTCATTGAGTAAAGGCTTATAAATGAACCACAATGCATGGCATGAAGAATTTTTGGATAGATTGGATTACCTGAATGTTTTTCGAATCTATTTCAATGTCAAATTTTATCGTAATATAGAAAATTGAGCTAGATTAATGTGGGCTTTAGGTTTGTGTCATTGTGAGCTCTGAATCAAAAGTTATGGAAGATTTAGAGCAGAGATGTCAAGTTGAACGGGTAGTTAAAATGATCATTGTAAACTAATCATTGATGCTCATTGAGTAAAGACTTATTAGTGAAGCCCAACGCATGGCAAGAGGTAGTCTTAATAATGAAGCAAGCATAGCAAGACGCAGTTTTGGATAGATTGGATAACTTGGACACTTTGTCAAACCTATTTTTGTCTCAGTTTTTGTCGCAATATAGAAAATTGAGCTAGCTTAACGTGGGATTTGGATTTGTGTCATTATGAGCTCTTAATCACGGACGATTTAGTCATTCTAAATGATCGGGCAGTTAAAATGATCATTCTAAACTGATCATTGATGCTCATTTAGTACCGGCTTAGAAATAAAACACAATCCATGGCATGACACAGTTTTGGATAGATTGGATTATGTGGATGCAATGTCGAATCTATTTCAGTCTCAAATTTTTCATAATATAGAAAATTGATCTAACTTAACATGGGCATTGGATTCATGCCATTCTGAGTTATAAATCAAAAGTTACGGATGATATAGTGCAAACATGTCAAGTTGATCGGGCACTTAAAATGATCATTCTAAACTGATCATTGATTCACATTGAGTAAAGGCTTATAAATGAAGCACAATGCATGGCATGACATAGTTTTTGATAGATTGGATTACTTGCACGCTTTGTCGAATTTATTTATGTCTCAAATTTTGTTACAATAGAGAAAATTGAGCTAGGTTTTCATAGACTTTGGATTTGTGTCATTATGAGCTCTAAATCAAAAGTTACAAATGATTTATCGCAGACATGTCAAGTTGATCAGCCAGTTATATCGATCATTCTAAACTGATCATTGATGCTCATTGAGTAAATGCTTATAAATAAAGCACAATGCATCGCAAGACGCAGTTTTGGATAGATTAGATTACTTGGACGTTTTGTCGAATCTATTTTGTCTCAAATTTTGTCATAATATAGAAAATTAAGCTAGCTTAACGTGGGCATTGGAGTCGTGTCATTATGAGTTATAAATCAAAAGTTACGGATGATATAGTGCATATATGTCTAGTTGAACAGGGAGTTAAAATAATCATTCTAAACTGATCATTGATGCTCATTGAGTAAAGGCTTATTAATGAAGCACAATGCATGGTAAGACGCAGTTTAGGATAGATTGAATTACTTGGACGCTTCATCGAATCGATTTCTGTCTCAAATTCTGTCACAATATAGAAAATTGGGCTAGCTTAACGTGGGCACTGGATTAGTGTCATTCTGAGATATAAATCAAAAGTTACGGATGATATAGTGCAGACATGTCAAGTTGATCGGCCAATAATACTGATAATTCTAAACTAATCATTGATGCTCATTGCTTAAAGGCTTATAAATGAATCACAATGCTTGGCATTACACAGTTTTGGATAAATTGGATTACTTGAACGCTTTGTCAAATCTATTTTTGTCTCAAATTTTGTCCCAATATAGAAAATTGAGCTAGCTTAACGTGGGCTATGAATTTATGTCATTCTGATCTTTAAATCCAAAGTTATGGACGATTTAACACATACATGTCACGTTGATCGGACTGTTAAAATGATCATTCTGAACTGACCATATATGCTCATTGAGTAAAGGCTTATAAATGAAGCAAAATGCATGGCATGACGCAGTTTCGGATAGATGTGATTACTTGTACACTTTCTCGAATCTATTTTTGTCTCAAATTTTGTCACAATACAGACAATTGAGCTAGCTTAACGTGGGCATTGGGTTCGTGTCATTCTGAGTTATAAATCAAATGTACCGGACGATTTAGTGCAGACATGTCAAGTTGATTGGGGAATTAAAATGAATATTCTAAACTCATCATTGATGCTCATTGAGTAAAGTCTTAGAAATGAAGAACAATGCATGGCATGATGCAGTTTTGGAAAGATTGGATTACTTGGATGCTTTGTCAAATCTATTTTTGTCTCAAATTTTTTCACTATATAGAAAATTGAGCTAGCTTAACGTGGGCATACGATTCGTGTCATTCTGAGTTATAAATCAAAGGTTTGGACAATATAGTGCAGACATGTCAAGTTGATCGCCCAGCTGAAATGATCATTCTAAACTGATCATTAATGTTCATTGAGTAAAGGCTTATAAATGAAGCACAATGCATGGCACGAAGCAATTATATAAAGATTTGATTACTTGGATGCTTTGTCGAATCTATTTGTGTCTCAAATTTTGTCACAATATAAAAAATTGAACTAACTTAACGTGAGTTTTGGCTTTGTGTCATTCTGAGCTCTAAATCCAAAGTTACGGATGATTTAGTGCTGATATGTCAAGTTGATCTGCCAGTTAAAATGATCATTTTAAACTGATCATTGATGCTCATTGAGTAAAGGCTTATTAATGAAGAACAGTGCATGGTAAGACGCAGTTTTGGTTATATTGGATTATTTGGACGCATTTTCGAATCTATTTTGTCTCAAGTTTTTTCATAATATAGAAAATTGCGCTAGGTTAACGCGGGCATTCGATTCGTGTAATTCTAAGCTATAAATCAAAAGTTATGCATGATATAGTGAAGACATTTCAAGTTGATCGGCTAGTTATAATTATCATTCTAAACTGATCAATGATACTCATTGTGTAAAGGCTTATAAATGAAGCACAATGCATGCTATGAAGCAGTTTTGGATAGATTGCATTACTTTGATGCTTTGTCGAATCTATTTCTGTCTCAAATTTGTTCACAATAATGAAAATTGAGCTAGATTAATGTGGGCTTTGGATTTATGTCATTCTAAGCTCTAAATCAAACGGGTGATTTGGTGTGGATATGTCAAGTTGGTCGGCCAGTTAAAATGATTGTTCTAAACTGATCATTGGTGCTCATTGAATAACGGCTTAAAAATGAAGCACGATGTAAGGCATGACGTAGTTTTGGATAGATTGGATTACTTGGACGCGTTGTTGAATCTATTTATATCTCAAATTTTGTCACAATATAGAAAATTGAGCTAGCTTAACGTGGGTTTTGGATTTGTCTCATTTTGAGCTCTAAATCCAAAGTTACAGACGATTTAGTGCATACATGTCAAGTTGATCAGTCAGTTAAAATGATCACTCTAAACTGATCGTTGATGCTCATTGAGTAAAGGCTTATTAATGAAGCACAATGCATGGCAAGATGCAGTTTTGGATAGATTGGATTATTTAGATGCATTTTCGAATCTATTTTTGTCTCAAATTTTGTCACTATATAAAAAATTGTGGTAGCTTAACGTGGGCATTCGATTCGTGTCATTCTGAGTTATAAATTAAAAGTTATGGACGATATAGTGCAGAAATGTCAAGTTAATCGCCTAGTTAAAATGATCATTCTAAACTGATCATTGATGCTCATTGAGTAAGGGCTTATAAATGAAGCACAATGCTTGACATTAAGCAATTTTAGAAAGACTGGATTACTTGGATGCTTTGTCAAATCTTTTGTGTTTTAAATTTTATGACAATATAGAAAATTGAGGTAGCTTAACGTGGGCTTTACATTTGTATCATACTGAGCTCTAAATAAAAAGTTATGCACGATTGATGGCAGACATGTCAAGTTGATCGGCCAGTTAAAATGGTCATTCTAAACTGATCATTAACGCTGCTTATTGAGTAATGGATTATAAATGAAGTACAATGCCAAGCATCACAATGTTTTTGATAGATTGGATTACTTGGACGCTTTGTCGAATCTATTTGGGTCTCCAATTTTGTCACAATATAGAAAATTGAACTAACTTAACGTGGGCTTTGGATTTGTGTCATTCAGTGCTCTAAGTCGAAAGTTACGGATGATTTAGTGCGGACATGTCAAGTTGATCGGCCAGTTAAAATGATCATTCTAAACTGATCATTGAAGTTAATTGAGTAAATGCTTATTAATGAAGAACAATGCATGGCAAGACACAGTTTTAGATAGATTGGATTATTTGGACGCATTTTTGAATCTATATTGTCTCAAATTTTGTCATAGTATAGGAAATTGAGCTAGATTAACGCAGGCATTCGATTCGTGTCATTCTGAGCTATAAATCAAAAGTTATGGACGATATAGTGAAGACATGTCAAGTTGATTGGTTAGTTAAAATGATCATTCTAAACTGAGCTATGATACTCATTGAGTAAAGGCTTATAAATGAAGCACAATGCATGCCATGAAGCAGTTTTGGGTAGATTGCATTACTATGATGCTTTGTCGAATATATTCCTATCTCAAATTTTTCACAACAAAGAAAATTGAGCTAGCTTAACATGGGCTTTATATTTGTGTCATTCTGAGCTATAAATAAAAAGTTATGGATGATTTAGGGCAGTTATGTCAAATTGATCGGCCAGTTAAAATGATCATTCTAAACTGATCATTAATGATGCTCATTGAGTAACGGATTATAAATGAAGCATAATGCAAAAGCATGACGAAGTTTTTGATAGATTGGTTTACTTGGACGCTTTGTCGAATCTATTTGGGTCTCAAATTTTGACACAATATAGAAAATTGAGATAGCTTAACGTGGGCTTTGGATTTTTGTTATTCTGAGCTGTAAATCCAAAGTTATGGACGATTGAATGCGGACATGTCAAGTTGATCGGCAAGTTAAAATGATCATTCTAAACTTATCATTGATGCTCATTGAGTAAAGGCTTATTAATGAAAAACAATGCATGGCAAGATGTAGTTTTGGATCGATTAGATTATTTTGACGCATTATAGAAAATTGAGCTAGCTTAACGTGGGCATTTGATTCGTGTCATTCTGAGCTATAAATCAAAAGTTATGGACGATATAGTGCAGACATGTCAAGTTGATCAGCCAGTTAAAATGATCATTCTAAATTGATCAATGATACTCATTGAGTAAAGGTTTATAAATGAAGCACAATGCATGCTATGAACCAGCTTTGGATAGATTGGATTACTTGCATGCTTTGTGGAATCTAGTTCTATCTCAAATTTTTTCCCAATATAGACAATTCAGCTAGCTTAACGTGGGCTTCGGATTTATGTCGTTCAAAGCTCGAAATCAAAAGTTACGGGCGATTTAGTGCGGATATGTCAAGTTGGTGGGGCAGTTAAATTTATTGTTCTAAACTGATCATTGAGGCTCATTGAATAACGGCTTATAAATGAAGCACAATGTAAGGCATGACGTAGTTTTGGATAGATTGGATTACTTGGACTCGTTGTTGAATCTATTTCTATATCAAATTTTGTCACCATATAGAAAATTGAGCTAGCTTAACGTGGGCTTTGGATTTATGTCGTTCTAAGCTCCAAATCAAAAGTTACGGACGATTTAGTGCGGATATGTCAAGTTGATCGGCCAGTTAAAATGATTGTTCTAAACTGATCAGTGATGCTCATTGAGTAACGGCTTATAAATGAAGCACGATGTAAGGCATGACGTAGTTTTGGATAGATTGGATTACTTGGACTCGTTGTTGAATCTATTTATATCTCAAATTTTGTCACAATATAGAAAATTGAGCTAGCTTAACGTGGGCTTTGGATTTATGTCGTTCTAAGCTCTAAATCAAAAGTTACGGACGATTTAGTGCGGATATGTCAAGTTGATCGGCCAGTTAAAATGATTGTTCTAAACTGATCATTGATGCTCATTGAGTAACGGCTTATAAATGAAGCACGATGTAAGGCATGACGTAGTTTTGGATAGATTGGATTACTTGGACTCGTTGTTGAATCTATTTATATCTCAAATTTTGTCACAATATAGAAAATTGAGCTAGCTTAACGTGGGCTTTGGATTTATGTCGTTCTAAGCTCTAAATCAAAAGTTACGGACGATTTATGTCATTCTAAGCTCTAAATCAAAAATTACGAGCGATGTAGTGAGGATATGTCAATATGGATGGCCAGTTAAAATGATTGTTCAAAACTGATCATTGATGCTCATTGAATAACGGCTTATAAATGAAGCACGATGTAAGGTATGACGTAATTTTGGATAGATTGGATTACTTGTATGCGTTGTTGAATCTATTTCTATCTCATATTTTGTCACAATATAGAAAATTGAGCTAGCTTAACGTGGGCTTTGGATTTATGTCGTTCTAAGCTCTAAATCAAAAGTTACGATCGATTTAGTGCGGATATGTCAAGTCGATTGGCCAGTTAAAATGATTGTTCTAAACTGATCATTGATGCTCATTGACTAACGGCTTATAAATGAAGCACGATGTAAGGCATGACGCAGTTTAACGTGGGTATTCGATTCATGTCATTCTGAGCGATTAATCAAACGTTATGTACGATATAGTGCAGACATGTCAAGTTGATTGGCTAGTTAAAATGATCATTCTAAACTGATCAATGATACTAATTGAGTAAAGGCTTATAAAGGAAGCGCAATTCATGCCATGGAGCAGTTTTGGATAGATTGGATTACTTGGATGCTTTGTCGAATCTATTTCCGTATTAAATTTTATCACAATATAGAAAATTGAGCTACTTAACGTGGGCTTTAGATTTGTGTCATTCTGAGCTCTAAATCAAAAGTCAAGTTGATCGGCCAGTTAAAATGATCATTCTAAACTAATCATTAATGGTTCTCATTGAGTAACGAATTATAAATGAAGCACAATGCAAAGCATGACGAAGTTTTTGATAGTTTGGATTACTTGGACGCTTTGTCAAATCTATTTGGATCTCAAATTTTGTCGCAATATAGAAAATTGAGGTAGCTTAACGTGGGGTTTGGATTTGTGTCATTCTGAGCTTTAAATTCAAAGTTACGAATGATTTAGTGCATACATGTCAAGTTGATCGGCCAGTTAAAATGATCATTTGAAACTGATCATCGATGCTCATTGAGTAAAGGCTTATTAACAAAGAACAATGCATGGCAAGTCGCAATTTTGGATAAATTGGATTATTTGTACGCTTTTTCGAATCTATTTCTCTCTCAAATTTTGTCACAATATAGAAAGTTGAGCTAACTTAACGTGCACATTGGATTCACGTCATTCTTAGCTAAAAATCTGAAGTTACGGACGATATAGTTCAGATATGTCAAGTTTATCGGCTAGTTAAAATGATCATTCTAAACTGATCAATGATACTCATTGAGGAAAGGCTTATAAATGAAGCACAATGCATGGCATGAATCAGTTTTGGATAGATTGGATTACTTGGATGCTTTGTTGAATCTATTTCTATCTCAAATTTTGTCACAATACAGAAAATTGAGTTAGCTTAACGTGGGCATTGGATGCATTTCATTTTGAGCACTAAATCAAACGTTATGGACTATATAGTGCATTCATTTCAAGTTGATCGGCCAGTTAAAATGATCATTCTAAACTGATCATTGATGCTCATTGAGTAAAGACTTATAAATAAAGCACAATGCATGGCATGAAGCAGGTTTGAATAGATTGTATTACGTGGATGCTTTGTTGAATCTATTTATGTCTCAAATTTTGTCAAAATATTGAAAATTGAGCTAGCTTAACGTAAGCTTTGGATTTGTGTCATTCTAAGTTCTAGACCAAAAGTTACGTACGATTTATTGCGGACATGTCAAGTTGATCGGCCAGTTAAAATAATCATTCTAAACTGATCCTTGATGCTCATTGAGTAACGGGTTATAAATGAAGCACAATGCATGTCAAGACGCAGTTTCGGATAGATTGGATTACTTGGATGATTTGTCGAATCTATTTATGTCTCAAATTTTGTAATAATATAGAAAATTAAGCTAGCTTAACGTGGGCTTTGGATTTGTGTCATTTTGAGTTCTAAACGAAAAGTTATAGACGATATAGTGTAGACATGTCAAGTTTATCGGCCAGTTAAAATGATCATTCTAAACTGATCATTGATGCTCATTGAGTAAAGGCTTATTAATGAAGCACAATGCATGGCAAGATGCAATTTTGGATTGATTGCATTATTTGGATGCTTTTGTCGAATCATTTCTATCTCAAATTTTGTCACAATATAGAAAATTGAGCAAGCTTAACGTGGGAATTCGATTCGTGTAATTCAGAGATCTAAACCAAAAGTGATGGACAATTTAGTGTGGCATGTGAAGTTGATCGGCCAGTTAAAATGATCATTCTAAACTGATCATTGATGTTGCTCATTGAGTAACAGATTATAAATGAAGCACAATGCAACGCATCACGAAGTTTTAGAAAGATTGGATACTTGGATGCTTTGTCGAATCTATTTCTGTCTCAAGTTTTTTCATAATATAGAAAATTAAGCTATCTTAACTTGGGCTTTGGATTTGTGTCATTATGAGCTTTAAATCCAAAGTTACGAACGATTTAGTGAACACATGTCAAGTTGATAAGCCAGATAAAATAATCAATCTAAACTGATCATTGATGGTCATTGAGTAAAGTTTTATTAATGAAGCACAATGCATGCACTACAAGAAAACTGCCAAAATGCAACTGTAATTTGCGACTACATACGTAGTGGCAAAATTTGCGACCACATTTGCGACGATTTTGCGACCACTTTGCGACTACAGAGAAGTATTCGCAAAGTGGTTGCAAAAGTGTGACCAATACATGTAGTCGCATATTGGTCGCAATACGCATCCAATTAGAGACTGAAATGTGACTCCTTTGCGACTGATCTATGTAGTCGCTAATCAGTCGCAAAATAGCGACTGATTAGGGACTACATGTGGAAAATCAATTGGTAGTTGCATATTGGTCGCTAAAAATGCGACCAATTTGCGAATATATGCTGTAGTGGCTCTTCAGTCACAAAGTGGTGGCTAAGTGCCACAATAAAAAACATGTGTGTGTTAGGTATAACGACATTTAAGCGACTACACTGTTGTAGTCGTAAAGTAGTGGCAAAGCAGTGGCAAAGTAGTGGCAAAGTAGTGGCAAAATGTTGTATATATATGCACCATCCCATTCTTTCATTTGTAGAATCGAAGGAAAAAAATATCTTAAAACATGTGGGGAAATTATAATAATTCAAGAGATTGGATGTATAAAAGGATTGATAATGAAACAAGAAATATATCGCCAGAATTTGCACAAGGGATGGAGCAGTTCATGAATTTTGCAAGTAGTCAACCAATAGCTCAAAGTAGCGGAGGTAGGTTTTTCTATCCTTGTATTAATTGCAAAATGATAAATTTATTCCGGGACGAAAAATATGGAGTCATCTATATAGTCGAAGATTTATGCCAAATTATTATATTTGGTATAAACATGGAGAAGAGCTGAATATTCAGTTAGGGACGAGTACTAGTCGGGGTGATGTCCAAAGAAATCAGGTAGGTACGCATGGTTGTACTAGTGATGAAACAGTTGGTACATCCGGTAATAGATATGTTGAAATGGTGACAGATGCATTTCGTGAGACAACGACTGATGATCATCAGTACTATTATCAGACCGAAGATGAATATAATTATAATGAAGAAGAACAGCCTAATGAAGAAGCACAAAAATTTTACAACATGTTAGAAGCTGCGAAAAATCTATTGTATGATGGTTGTCATGAAGGGCACTCACAATTATCTTTAGCTGCTTGGTTCATGAACATCAAGTCTGATTTTAATTTACCAGAAAAATGTATGGATTCTTGGGCAGAGCTTTTTCCAGAATATTTGCCCGAGGAGAATCAGGCAACGGGTTCATATTATGAAACCAAAAAATTGATGTGAAATTTAGGCCTCCCATTTTATACAATTGACGTGTGTGTTCAAAATTGTATGATCTTCTAGAAAGAAGATAAGAAATGGGAAAAATGCAAATTTTGCGATTCCCCCTGGTATAAGCCAAGCAAGGGCAGGACGAGAATAGCATATAGTCGTATGTGGTATTTACCTATAGGTGATAGACTTAAAAGAATGTATCAAAGCGAGAAAACCGCAGAGGCAATGACGTGGCACACAGAGCATGAAGCAGAAGATGGAGAAATGAGTCATCCATATGATGCTGCAGAGTGAAAATTTTTTCAATATCTACATCCTAGATTTGCTGTTGAATCTCGAAACGTTTATCTGGGCTTATGTACTGATTGGTTCAATCCATTTGGGACGTCTCGTAATCATTCATTATGGCCAGTGATTATCACTCCATATAACTTGCCACCGGAGATGTGTGTGAAGAAAGAGTATTTGTTTCTAACAAGTGTGAATTCGGGGTCAAATCATCTGCGTGCTAGTCTGGATATATACCTCCGACCTTTGATTGATGAGTTGAAAGAATTATGGTCTTCGGGAGTTGATGCATACGATGTATCGTTGAACCAAAATTTCAATCTAAAAGCCATGTTACTATGGACGATAAGCGATTTTCCCGCTTATGGAATGTTGTCAGAATGGACAACGCATGGAAGACTGGCTTGTCCAATTTGTATGGATGATACGAAGGCATTTCAATTACCAAATGGGAGAAAGATGTGTTGGTTTGATTGTCATAGAAGGTTTCTTCCTAATGGTCACCCGTTATGGAAAAACAAAACAAAATTTTTAAAAGGGAAGCACACTTTGAATGACTATCCTCCACAATCATTGACATGCGAACAAGTTTTATACGAGCGAATAAAAACTTTCAATCCTCTAAGAACATCTGACTGCGGAGGAAACGATCATGAAAGTAAAGAAGAAGGTTACGACAGCTGGGATAATTGGCACAAAGAAAGTATATTTTGGGAGTTGCCATACTGGGCGGATCTTAACCTTCGACATAAGCTTGATGTGATGCATATAGAAAAGAATTTCTTCGATAACATCATTAATACTTTTATGAATGTGAAAGAGAAATCAAAAGATACAATTAAGTCAAGGTTGGATATTGCGAAGTTTTGCTCTTAAAAAGAGTTGCACGTGGATGGTCGGGATAATGCTACATTCCCTATATTTCGATTGACAGCAAAAGCGAAAGAACGGTTATTGGAATGTATCAAAAATGATGTCAAATTTCTGGATGGCTATGCGGAAGATTTAGCAAATTGTGTGGATATGGATGGACTAAAGTTCTCGGGCATGAAAAGCCATGACTGCCATGTTTTTATGGAAATGCTTCTCCCTTTTATATTTGCATAACTTTTACACGGAACGTTCATATAACATTATCAGGTAAATATAGTAATAAATATATTTTTTATTGGAAGTACGTAAATTAATAATAATTACCTATAATAATTAATTGTCGATGGTAATATATATAGGAATTGGAGGATTTTTCCATGATTTATGCTACAAATCATTACAACAAAACCGTGTCCGAATTCTGAAGGAAAACATAGTCATAATTTTGTGCAATTTGGAAAAGATCTTTCCACCTTCATTTTTCGACATCATGGAGCATCTTCCTGTACATCTACCATACGAAGATGAACTGGGTGGACCTGTGCAATATAGGTGGATGTATCCATTTGAAAGGTTTTTTAAAATAATCAAAAAAAATTTCGATTATTTCATAATCAGTCGCAAATAAGTCGCACTTTTTGCCAGTGATTTGCGACTACATGGCTCTGCAGTCGCAAATCAGTCACAAAACTTTGTCACTGATTTGCGACTGCTATGGTTCATGCAGCCGCAAATCATTCACAAACTTTTGTGACTGATTTGCGACTACGGGTTTCGCAACCACATATGTAGTCGCAAAACAGTGGCAAAATTTGTTACGGAAATTCAGTGGCAAAGTGGTCACAAATATAGTCACCACCAATTGGTCGCAAATCACTCGGAAAATGAACCACTATTACTGTGGTCGCAAATCAGACGCAAATTTGCGACTGATTTGCGACTACATATTTTTGCGACTATGATTTTGCGACTACTTCTGGTGGTCG
Organism: Pugionium cornutum; assembly: GCA_018901935.1. Classification (NCBI taxonomy): domain Eukaryota; kingdom Viridiplantae; phylum Streptophyta; class Magnoliopsida; order Brassicales; family Brassicaceae; genus Pugionium; species Pugionium cornutum. The sequence continues at coordinate 24,192,265 of CM032160.1, forward strand.
CAAAGTAGTCGCAATTTCGAGTTTTGCCACCACTTTGCGACCACTTCCGTGGTCGCAAAATGGATGTTTTCTAGTAGTGTTGGCAAGACGCAGTTTTCGATAGATTGGATTACTTGGATGCTTTTTCGAATCTATTTTTGTCTCAAATTTTGTCACAATATAGAAAATTGAGCTAGCTTATCATGGGATTTGGATTTGTGTCATTCTGAGCTTTAAATCAAAAGTTACAGACGATTTAGTCTAGACATGTTAAGTTGATCAGGCAGTTAAAATGATCATTCTAAACTGATCATTGATGCTCATTTAGTAACGGCTTATAAATGAAGCACAATCCATGGCATTACGCAGTCTTGGATAGATTGGATTACCTGGATGCTTTGTCGAAACTATTGCTGTCTCAAATTTTGTCACAATATACAAAATTGAGCTAGATTAACGTGGGCTTTGGATTTTTGTCATTCTAAGTTATAAATCCAAAGTTACGGACGATTTAGTGGCGACATGTCAAGATGACCGGTTAGTTAAAATAATCATTCTAAACTGATCATTGATGCTCATTGAGTAAAGGCTTATAAATGAAGAAAAATGGATGGCATGACGTAGTTTTGGATGGATTGGATTACTTGGACGCTTTGTCGAATCTATTTCTGCCATAAATTTTTTCACAATATAAAAAATTGAGCTAGCTTAATGTGAGCTTTGGATTTGTGTCATTCTGAGCTCAAAATCCAAAGTTACGGACGATTTAGTGCGGACATATCAAGTTAATCGGCCAATTAAAATAATTATTCTAAACTGATCATTGATGCTCTTTGAGTAAAGGCTTATAAATGAACCACAATGCATGGCATGAAGAATTTTTGGATAGATTGGATTACCTGAATGTTTTTCGAATCTATTTCAATGTCAAATTTTAGCATAATATAGAAAATTGAGCTAGATTAATGTGGGCTTTAGGTTTGTGTCATTGTGAGCTCTGAATCAAAAGTTATGGACGATTTGGAGCAGAGATGTCAAGTTGAACGGGTAGTTAAAATGATCATTGTAAACTAATCATTGATGCTCATTGAGTAAAGACTTATTAATGAAGCCCAACGCATGGCAAGAGGTAGTCTTAATAATGAAGCAAGCATAGCAAGACGCAGTTTTGGATAGATTGGATAACTTGGACGCTTTGTCAAACCTATTTTTGTCTCAGTTTTTGTCGCAATATAGAAAATTGAGCTAGCTTAACGTGGGATTTGGATTTGTGTCATTATGAGCTCTTAATCACGGACGATTTAGTCCAGACATGTTAAGTTGATCGGGCAGTTAAAATGATAATTCTAAACTGATCATTGATGCTCATTTAGTAACGGCTTAGAAATAAAACACAATCCATGGCATGACACAGTTTTGGATAGATTGGATTATGTGGATGCAATGTCGAATCTATTTCAGTCTCAAATTTTTCATAATATAGAAAATTGATCTAACTTAACATGGGCATTGGATTCGTGTCATTCTGAGTTATAAATCAAAAGTTACGGATGATATAGTGCAAACATGTCAAGTTGATCGGGCACTTTAAATGATCATTCTAAACTGATCATTGATTCTCATTGAGTAAAGGCTTATAAATGAAGCACAATGCATGGCATGACACAGTTTTGGATAGATTGGATTACTTGCATGCTTTGTCGAATCTATTTATGTCTCAAATTTTGTCACAATAGAGAAAATTGAGCTAGGTTAACATAGACTTTGGATTTGTGTCATTATGAGCTCTAAATCAAAAGTTACAGACGATTTATCGCAGGCATGTCAAGTTGATCAGCCAGTTAAAACGATCATTCTAAACTGATCATTGATGCTCATTGAGTAAAGGCTTATAAATAAACCACAATGCATCGCAAGATGCAGTTTTGGATAGATTAGAGTACTTGGACGTTTTGTCAAATCTATTTTGTCTCAAATTTTGTCGCAATATAGAAAATTAAGCTAGCTTAACATGGGCATTGGATTCGTGTCATTATGAGTTATAAATCAAAAGTTACGGATGATATAGTGCATATATGTCTAGTTGATCAGGGAGTTAATATAATCATTCTAAACTGATCATTGATGCTCATTGAGTAAAGGCTTACTAATGAAGCACAATGCATGGGATAGTTTGGATAGATTGATAGAGATGATCATTTGATTACTTGGACGCTTTGTCAAATGTATTTCTGTCTCAAATTTTGTCAAAATATAGAAACTTGAGCAACCTTAACGTGGGCATTTGGTTCGTGTCATTCTGAGTTATAAATCAAAAGTACCGGATGATTTAGTCGAGACATGTCAAGTTGATCGGACAGTTAAAATGAATATTCTAAACTGATCATTGATGCTCATTGAGTAAAGGCTTATAAATAAAGCACAATGCGTGGCATGATACTGTTTTGGAAAGATTGGATTACTTGGATACTTTTTCGAACCTATTTCTGTCTAAATTTTGTCACAATATAGAAAATTAAGCTAGATTAAAGTGGGCTTTGAATTTGTGTCATTCTAAGCTCTGAATCAAAAGTTACGGATGATATAGTGCACACATATCAAGTTCATCGGGCTTTTAAAATGATCATTCTTAACTGATCATTGATGCTCATTGAGTAAAGGCTTATAAATGAAGCACAATGCATGGCATGACAGAGTTTTGGATTGATAGGATTACTTGTACAGTTTGTCGAATTTGTTTCTGTTTCAAATTTTGTCACAACATAGAAAATTGAGCTAGGTTAACGTGGAATTTGAATTTGTGTCATTCTGAGCTCTAAATCAAAACTTACGGACGATTTATCCCGGACATGTCAAGTTGATCAGCCAGTTAAAATGATCATTCTAAACTGGTCATTCATTGAGTAAATGGTTATAAATAAAGCACAATGCATGGCAAGACGCAGTTTTGGATAGATTGGATTACTCTGACCCTTTGTCGAATCTATTTTGTCTCAAATATTGTCACAATATGGAAAATTGAGGTAGCTTAACGTGGGCAGTGGATTCGTGTCATTCTGAGTTATAAATCCAAAAGTTACGGATGATATAGTGCATATATGTCAAGTTGATCAGTGAGTTAAAATTATCATTCTAAACTGATCATTCATGTTGCTCATTGAGTAACGAATTATTAATGAAGCACAATGCAACGCATGACGAATTTTTGGAAAAATTGGATTACTTGGATGCTTTGTCAAATCTATTTCTGTTTCAAATTTCGTCATAATATAGAAAATTAAACTACCTTAACGTGGGCTTTGGATTTGTGTCATTCTGAGCTCTAAATCCAAAGTTACGAACTATTTAGTGAAGATATGTCAAGTTGATAAGCGAGATAAAATAATCAATCTAAACTGATCATTGATGCTCATTGATGCTCATTGAGTAAAGTCTTATTAATGAAGCAAGCATAGCAAGACGCAGTTTTGGATAGATTGGATTACTTGGACGCTTTGTCAAACCTATTTTTGTCCCAGTTTTTGTCGCAATATAGAAAATTGAGCTAGCTTAACGTGGGATTTTGATTTGTGTCATTATGAGCTCTTTATCACGGACGATTTAGTCCAGACATGTTAAGTTGATCGGGCAGTTAAAATGATCATTCTAAACAGATCATTGATGCTAATTTAGTAACGACTTAGAAATAAAACACAATCCATGGCATGACACAGTTTTGGATAGATTGAATTATGTGGATGCAATGTTGAATCTATTTCAGTCTCAAATTTGTCATAATATAGAAAATTGATCTAACTTAACATGGGAATTGGATTCGTGTCATTCTGAGTTATAAATCAAAAGTTACGGATGATATAGTGCAAACATGTCAAGTTGATCGGGCACTTAAAATGATCATTCTAAACTAATCACTGATTCTCATTGAGTAAAGGCTTACAAATGAAGCACAATGCATGGCATGACACAGTTTTGGATAGATTGGATTACTTGCACGCTTTGTCAAATCTATTTATGTCTCTAATTTTATCACAATAGAGAAAATTGAGCTAGGTTAACATAGACTTTGGATTTGTGTCATTATGAGCTCTAAATCAAAAGTTACAGACGATTTATCGCAGACATGTCAAGTTGATCAGCCAGTTAAAACGATCATTCTAAACTGATCATTGATGCTCATTGAGTAAAGGCTTATAAATAAAGCACAATGCATCGCAAGACGCAGTTTTGGATAGACTAGATTACTTGGATGTTTTGTCGAATCTATTTTGTCTCAAATTTTGTCACAGAATAGAAAATTAAGCTAGCTTAACGTGGACATTGGATTCGTGTCATTATGAGTTATAAATCAAAAGTTACGGATGATATAGTGCATATATGTCTAGTTGATCGGCCAATTATACTGATAATTCTAAACTAATCATTGATGCTCATTGCTTAAAGGCTTATAAATGAATCACAATGCTTGGCATTACAGAGTTTTGGATAAATTGGATTACTTGAACGCTTTGTCAAATTTATTTTTGTCTCAAATTTTATCCCAATATAGAAAATTGAGCTAGCTTAACGTGGGCTATGAATTTATGTCATTCTGATCTTTAAATCCAAAGTTACGAACGATTTAACACAGACATGTCACGTTGATCGGACAGTTAAAATGATCATTCTGAACTGATCATATATGCTCATTGAGTAAAGGCTTATAAATGAAGCAAAATGCATGTCATGACGCTGTTTTGGATAGATGTGATTACTTGTACACTTTCTCGAATCTATTTTTGTCTCAAATTTTGTCACAATATAGACAATTGAGCTAGCTTAACGTGGGCATTGGGTTCGTGTCATTCTGAGTTATAAATCAAATGTACCGGATGATTTAGTGCAGACATGTCAAGTTGATTGGGGAATTAAAATGAATATTCTAAACTGATCATTGATGCTAATTGAGTAAAGGCTTAGAAATGAAGCACAATGCATGGCATGATGCAGTTTTGGAAAGATTGGATTACTTGGATGCTTTGTCAAATCTATTTGTGTCTCAAATTTTGTCACAATATAGAAACTTGAGCAACCTTAACGTGGGCATTTTGTTCGTGTCATTCTGAGTTATAAATCAAAAGTACCGGACGATTTAGTCCAGACATGTCAAGTTGATCGGACAGTTAAAATGAATATTCTGAACTAATCATTGATGCTCATTGAGTAAAGGCTTATAAATGAAACACAATGCTTGGCATGATACTGTTTTGGAAAGATTGGAATACTTGGATACTTTTCTGAATCTATTTCTGTCTAAAATTTTGTCACAATATAGAAAATTAAGCTAGATTAAAGTGGGCTTTGAATTTGTGTCATTCTAAGCTCTGAATCAAAAGTTACGGATGATTTAGTGCGGACATGTCAAGTTGATCAGCCACTTAAAATGATCATTCTAAACTGATCACCGATGCTCATTGAGTACATGCTTATAAATAAAGCACAATGCATGGCAATACGCAGTTTTGGATGGATTGGATGCCTTCTAGAATCTATTTTGGTCTCAAATTTTGTCACAATATAGAAAATTGAGCTAGATTAACGTGGGCATTGGATTCGTGTCATTTAGAGTAATAAACCAAAAGTTACGAACGATTTAGTGCAGACATGTCAAATTGATCAGGCAGTTAAAATGACCATTCTAAACTGATCATTTACGCTCATTGAGCAAAGGTTTATTAATGAAGCCCAATGCATCGCAAGACGCAGTTTTGGATAGATTGGATTAATTCGACGCTTTCTCGAATCTATTTCTGTGTCAAATTTCGTCACAAAATAGAAAATTGAGCAAGCTTAACTTGGGCTATGGATTTGTGTCATTTAAAGTTTTAAATCCAATGTTACGTACGATTTAGTACATACAGGTCAGGTTGATCGGCCAGTTAAAATGATTATTCTAAACTGATCATTGATGCTCATTGAGTAAAGGCTTATAAATGAAGCACAATGCATGGCATGACGCTGTTTTGGATAGATTGGATTACCGGGATGCTTTGTCGAATATATTTCTGTCTCAAATTTTGTCACAATATAGAAAATTGAGCTAGCTTTGAGCATTAGATTCGTGTCATTCTGATCATTGATGCTCATTGAGTAAAGGCTTATAAATGAAGCACAATGCATGGCATGATTCAGTTTTGGAAAGATTGGATTACTTGGACGCTTTGTCGAACCTATTATAACTGAAATTTTGTCACGATATAGAAAATTGAGCTAGATTAACGTGTGCTTTGGATTTGTGTCATTCTAACCTCTGAATCAAATGTTACACATGATTTAGTGGCGACATGTCAATTTGATCGGCCATTTAAAATGATCATTCTAAACTGATCATTCTAAACTGATCATTGATACTCATTGAGTAAAGGCTTATAAATAAAGCACAATGCATGGCAATATGCAGTTTTGGATAGATTGGATTACTTGAACGCTTTGTAGAATCTATTTTTGTCTCAAATTTTGTCACAATATAGAAAATTGATCTAGCTTAACTTGGGCATTGGATTCACGTCATTACGAGTAATAAACCAAAAGTTATGGACGATTTAGTGCAGATATGTCAAGTTGATCATTGATGCTCATTGACCAAAGGCTTATAAATGAAGTCCAATGCATGGCAAGACGTAGTTTTGGATAGATTAGATTAATTGTACGCTTTGTCAAATCTATTTCTGTCTCAAATTTTGTCAAAAAAATAGAAAATTGAGCAAGCTTAACGTGGGAACTGGATTCGTGTCTTTTTGAGTTATAAATAAAACGTTACGGACAATATAATGGGGACATATCAAGTTGATCGGCCAGTTAAAATGATCATTCTAAATTAATCATTGCTGCTCATTGAGTAAAGGCACATAAATGAAGCAGAATTGAATGGCATGACGCAGTTTTGGATAGATTGGATTACTTCGACGCTTGGTCGAATCTATTTTTGTCTTAAATTTTGTCACATTGTTGAAAATTGAGCTAGTTTAACGTGGGCTATGGATTTGTGTCATTCAGAGCTTTAAATCCAATGTTACGTACGATTTAGTACATGAAGGTCAAGTTGATCTGCCAGTTAAAATGATCATTCTAAACTGATATTGATGCTCATTGAGTAAATGCTTATTAATGAAGCACAATGCATGGCATGACACAATTTTGGATAGATTGGATTACTTGGACGCTTTGTCGAATCTATTTCTATCTCGAATTTTGTCACAGTATAGAAAATTGAGCTAGCTTTACGTGGGCATTGTATTTGTGTGATTTTGAGATATAAATAAAAATTAATGACGATTTAGTGCATACTAGTCAAGTTGATCGGGCAGTTAAAATGATCATTATAAACTGATCATTGATGCTCATTGATTAAAGGCTTATAAATGAAGCACAATGCATCGCAAGACACAGTTTTGGATAGATTGGATTACTTGGACGATTTGTCGAATCTATTTATATCTCAAATTTTGTCACAATATAGAAACTTTAGCTAGCTTAACGTGGGCATTTGATTCATGCCATTCTGAGTTCTAGATCCAAAGTTACGGACGATTTAGTGCATACATTTCAAGTTGATCGGCCAGTTAAAATAATCATCTTAAATTGATTATTGATGCTCATTGAGTAAAGGCTTATTAATGAGGCACAATGCATGGCAAGACGCAGTTTTGGATAGATTGGATTACTTGTACGCTTTGTCGAATCTATTTCTGTCTCAAATTTTGTCACAATATATAAAATTGAGCTAGGTTAACGTGGGCTTTCGATTTGTATCATTTTGAGCTCTAAATCAAAAGTTCCAGAGGATTTAGTGCGGACATGTCAAGTTGATCTGCCAGTTAAATTGATCATTCTAAACTGATCATTGATGCTCATTGAGTAAAGGCGTATAAATTAAGCACAATGCATATGATGACGCAATTTGGATAGATTGGATTACTTGGACATTTTGTCAAATCTATTTCTATCTCAAATTTTGTCACAATATAGAAATTGAGCTAGCTTAACGTGGGCTTTTGATTTGTTTCATTCTGAGCTCTATATCCAAAGTTACGGACGATTTAGTGCAGACATGTCAAGTTGCTCGGCCAATTAAAATGATCATTCTAAACTGATCGTTGATGCTCATTGAGTAAAGGCATATAAATAAAGCACAATGCATGGCATGAAGAAGTTTTGGATAGATTCGATTACCTGGATGCTTTGTTGAATCTATTTCAGTCTCAAATTTTGTCTTAATATAGAAAATTGAGCTAGCTTAACATGGGCAATGGATTCATGTCATTCTGAATTATAAATCAAAATTTACGGACGATTAAATGCAAACATGTCAAGTTGATCATGATGTTAAAATTATCATTCTAAACTAATCATTGATGCTGATTGAGTAAAGGCTTATTAATGAAGCCCAATGCATGGCAAGATGCAGTTATGGATAGATTGGATAACTTGGACGCTTTGTCAAATCTATTTCTGCCTCAAATTTTGTCACAATATAGAAAATTGAGCTACCTTAATTTGGGCACTTGATTCGTGTCTTTCGTTTCTATAAATCAAAAGTTACGGACGATATATTGCAGACATGTCAAGTTGATCAGCCAGTTAAAATGATCATTCTAAAGTAATCATTGATGCTCATTGAGTAAAGGCTTATAAATGAAGCACAATGCATGGCATGGCGTAGTTTTGGATAGATTGGATTACTTGGACGCATAGTTGAATCTATTTTTGTCTGAAATTTTGTCACAATGTAGAAAATTGAGCTAATTTAACATGGGCTATGGATTTGTGTCATTCTGAGCTTTAAATCCAAAGTTACGCATGATTTAGTACATACATGTGAAGTTGTTCGGCTAGTTAAAATGATCGTTCTAAACTGATCATTAATGCTCATTCAGTAAAGGCTTATAAATGAAGCACAATGCATGGCATGACGCAGTTTTGGATAGATTGGATTACTTGGACATTTTGTCGAATCTATTTCCGTCCTGAATTTCGTCACAATATAAAATATTGAGCTAGCTTAACATGGGCATTTGATTTGTGTTATGCTGAGTTATAAATCTTACGTAACGGACGATTTAGTGCAGACATGTCAAGGTGATCAGGCAGTTAAAACGATCATTTCAAACTGATCATTGATGCTCATTGAGTAAAGGCTTAAAAATGAAGCACAATGCAAGGCGTGACGAAGTTTTGGATATATTGGATTACTTGGACGCTTTGGTGAACTCAAATTTTGTCACAATATTGAAAATTGAGATACCTTAATGTGGGGATTGGATTCGTGTCATTCTGAGCTATAAATCAAAACTTACGAGCAATATGGTGAAAACATGTCAAGTTGATCGGCCAGTTAAAATGAGCATTCTAAACTGATCAGTGATGCTCATTGAGTAAAGGCTTATAAATGAAGCACAATGCATGGCATGACCAAGTATTGGATAGATTGGATTACTTTGATGCTTTGTCGAATCTATTCCTTTCTCAAATTTTGTCACAATATAGAAAATAGAGCTAGGTTAATGTGGGTTTTGGATTTGTGTCATTTTAAGCTCTACATTCAAAGTTACCGACGATTTAGTGCAGACATGTCAAGTTGATCGGCCAATTAAAATGATCCTTCTAAACTGATCATTGATCATTGATGCTCATTGAGTAAAGGCTTATAAATAAATCACAATGCATGGCATGAAGAAGTTTTGGATTGATTGGTTTACCTGGATGCTTTGTTGAATCTATTTTAGTCTCAAATTTTCTCATAATATAGAAAATTGAGCTAGCTTAACATGGGATTTGGATTTTTGTCATTCTGAGCTCTAAATCAAAAGTTATGGCCTATTTAGAGTAGACATGTCAAGTTGATTGGCCAGTTAAAATGATCATTATAAACTGATCATTGATACTCATTGAGTAACGGCTTATAAACGAAGCATAATGCAACACATTATGCAGTTTTTGATAGATTTGATTAGTTGGACGGATTGTCGAATCTATTTTTGTCTCAAATTTTGTCACATAGAAAATTGAGCTAGCTTAACATGGAAATTAGACTCGTGTCATTCAGAGTTATAAATCAAATGTTACGGACGATATAGTGCAGACATGTCAAGTTGATCGGCCAGTTAAATGCTATTTCTAAACTGATAATTGATGCTCAATGAGTAAAGGCTTATAAATGAAGTACAATGCATGACATGACACAATTTTGGATAGATTGAATTACTTTGATGCTTTGTCGAATCTATTTCTGTCTCAAATTTTGTCACAATACAGAAAATTGAACTAGGTTAACATGGGCTTTGGAATTTGTATCATTCTGATCTCTAAATCAATAGTTATGGACGATTTAGTGCGGACATATCAAGTTGATTGGCCAGTAAAAATGATCAATCTAAACTGATCATGGATGCTCATTGAGTAAAGGCTTATAAATAAAGCACAATGCATGGCAAGATGCAGTTTTGGATAGATTGGATTACTTCAACAACTTGTCGAATATATTGTTGTCTCAAATTTTGTCACAATATAGAAAAATTGAGCTACCTTATCAGGGGCACTGGATTCGTGTCATTATGAGTTATAAATCAAAAGTTAGAGACGATTTAGTGCAAAAATGTCAAGTTGAACAGGCAGTTAAAATTATAATTCTAAACTCATCATCGATGTTCATTGAATAAAGGCTTATTAATGAACCCCAATAAATGGCAAGATGCAGTTTTGGATGGATTAGATAACGTGGACACGTAGTCGAATCTATTTCGGTCTCAAATTTTGTAATAATATAGAAAATTAAGCTAACTTAACCGGGGCACTGGATTCGTGTCTTTCTGAGTTATACATCAAAATTTATGGACGATATAGTGCATAGATGTTCAGTTGATCGGGCAGTCAAAATGATCATTCTAAACTAATCATTGATGCTCATTGACTAAAGGCGTATAAATGAAGCACAATGCATGGCATGACGAAGTTTTGGATAGATTGGATTACTTGGATGCTTTGTCGAATTTGTTTTTGTATCAAATTTTGTCACAATATAGAAAATTGAGCGCGCTTAACGTGGGCATTGGATTTGTGTTATTCTGAGTTATTAATCAAAAGGAATGGATGATTTAGTGCAGACATGTCAAGTTGATCGGGCAGTTAAAATGATCATTTTAAAACGATCATTGATGCTCATTGAGTAAACGCTTATAAATGAAGCACAATGCAAGGCATGTCGAAGTTTTGGATAGATTGGATTACTTGGATGCTTTGTCGAATCTATTTTTGTCTCAAATTTTGTCACAATATCGAAAATTGAGCTAGATTAACGTGGGCTTTGGATTTGTGTCATTCTAAGCTCTACATCCAAAGTTAAGGACGATTTAGTGTAGACATGTCAAGTTGATCGGCCAATTAAAATGAGCATTCTAAACTGATCATTGATGCTCATTGAGTGAAGGCTTATAAATAAAGCACAATGCATGGCATGAAGAAGTTTTGGATAGATTGGTGTACCTGGATACTATGTCGAATCTCTTTTAGTCTCAAATTTTTTCATAATATAGAAAATTGAGCTAGCTTAACGTGGGTTTTGGATTTCTGTCATTCTAAGCTCTAAATCAAAAGTTATGCACTATTTACAGCAGACATGTCAACTTGATTGGCCTGTTAAAATGATCATTCTAAACTGATCATTGATGCTCATTGAGTAACGGCTTATAATTGAAGCATAATGCAACGGATTACGCAGTTTTGGATAGATTGGATTACTTGAATGCATTTTCGAATATACTTCTATCTCAAATTTTGTCACAACATAAAAATTTGAGCTAGCTTAACGTGGGCATTGGATTCGTGTCATTCTAAGTTATAAATCAAATGTTATGGACAACATAGTGCCGACATATCAAGTTGATAGGGCATTTAAAATGATCCTTCTAAACTGATCATTGATGCTCATTGAGTTAAGGCTTATAAATGAAGCACAATGCATGACATAGCACAATTTTGAATAGATTGAATTACTTTGACGCTTTGTCGAATCTATTTCTGTGTACAATTTTGTCACAATATAGAAAATTGAACTAGGTTAACATGGACTTTGGATTTGTGTCATTCTTAGCTTCAAATCAATAGTTACGGATGATTTAGTGCGGACATCTCAAGTTGATCGGCCTGTTAAAATAATCATTCTAAACTGATCATTGATGCTCAATGAGTAAAGGCTTATTAATAAAGCACAATGCATGGCAAGATACAGTTTTGGATAGATTGGATTACTTGGACGCTTTGTTGAATCTATTTTTGTCTTAAATTTTGCCACAATATAGAAAATTGAGCGACCTTATCAGGGAAATTGGATTGGTGTCATTCTAAGTTATAATCAAAAGTTATGGACAATTTAGTGCAAACATGTCAAGTTGATCAAACAGTTAAAATGATCATTCTTAACGGATCATTGATGTTCATTGAACAAAGGCTTATTAATGAAGCCCAATGCATTGCAAGAAAGCAGTTTTGGATAGATTGGCTAACTTGTACGCTTTGTCGAATGTATTTCTGTCTCAAACTTTGTCACATTATAGAAAATTGAGCTAACTTAACGTTGGCATTGGATTTGTGTCATTCTGAGTTATAAATTAAAAGTAACGGACGATTTAGTGCAGACATGTCAAGTTGATTGGGCAAATAAATGATCATTCTAAACTGATCATTGATGTTCATCGAGTAAAGGGTTATAAATGAAACACAATGCATGGTATGACGCAGTTTGGGATAGATTGTATTACTTGGAAGCTTTGTCGAATATATTTCTGTCTTAAATTTCTTCACAATATAGAAAATTGAGCTAGCTTAACGTGTGCATTGGATTCGTGTCATTCTGAGCTATAAATCAAAAGTTACGGACGATATAGTGCAGACATGTCAAATTGATCGTCTAGTTAAAATGATCATTCTATATTAACCATTGATGCTCATTGATTACTGGCTTATAAATGAAGCACAATGCTTGGCATGATACATTTTTGGATAGATTGGATTACTTCAACGCTTTGTCAAATCTATTTTTGTCTCAAATTTTGATACAATATAGAAAATTGAGCTAGCTTAACGTGGGCTATGGATTTGTGTCAATCTGAGCTCTAAATCAAAAGTTACAGACTATTAAGTGCGGACATGTCAAGTTGATAAGAGAGTAAAAATGATTATTCTAAATTGATCATTGATGCACATTGAGTCAAAGCTTATAAATAAAGCACAATGCATGGCATGACAAAGTTTTAGATTTATTGGATAACTTGTACGCTTTGTCGTATCTATTTCTATCTCAAATTTTATCACCATATTGAAAATTAAGCTAGCTTAACGTGGGCTTTGGATTTGTTTCATTCTAAGCTCTCAATCAAAAGTTATGCACAATTTAGTGCGGACATTCCAAGTGGATAAGCCCGTTAAAATGATCATTCTAAAGTGATCATTGATGCTCCTTAAGTACAGGCTTATAAATGAAACACAATGCAAAGCATGACGCAGTTTTGGATAGAGTGGAATACTTGGACGCTTTGTCAAATCATTTCTGTCTCAAATTTTGTCACAATATAGAAATTAAGCTAGCTTAACGTGGGCTTTGGATTTGTGTCATTCTGAGTTATAAATCCAAAGTTACGGACGATTTAGTACATACATATCAAGTTTATCGGCCAGTTAAAATAATCATTCTAAACTGATTATTGATGCTCATTGAGTAAAGGCTTATAAATCAAGCATAATTCATGGCATGAAGAAGTTTTGGATAAATTAGATTACCTTGACACATTGTCGAATCTATTTCGGTCTAAAATTTTGTCATAATATAGAAAATTGAGCTAGCTTAATGTGGGCTTTGGATTTCTGTTACTCTGAGCTCTAAATCAAAAGTTATGGAATATTTAGAGCAGAAGTGACAAGTTGATAGGCCAGTTAAAATGATCATTCTAAACTGATCATTGATGCTCATTGAGTAACGGCTTATAAATGAAGCACAATACAAGGCATGAAACTGTTTTGGATAGATTGGATTACTTGGACCTATTGTCGAATCTATTTTACTCTCAAATGTTGTCACAATATAGAAAATTTAGCTAGCTTAACGTGGGCATTGGATTTGGTGTCATTCGGAGTTGTAAATCAAATGTTACGGACGATATAGTGCAGATCGGGCAGTAAAAATAATTATTCTAAATTAATCATTGATGCTCATTGAGTAAAGGCTTAATGTGGGCTATGAAAGGCATGACGCCATTTTGGATAGAGGGGATTACTTGGATGCTCTGTCAAATCATTTATGTCTCAAATTTTAACACAATATAGAAAATTGAGCTAGCTTAACGTGGGCTATGGATTTGTGTCATTCTGACTCTAAATCAAAAGTTACAGACTATTTAGTGCGGACGTCAAGTTGATCGGCAAGTTAAAACGATCATTCTAAATTAAGCATTAGTGCTCATTGAGTAAAGGATTATAAATGAAGCATAATACATGGCATCACGTAGTTTTTGATAGAATGGATTACTTGTCGAATCTATTTTTGTCACAAATTTTGTCACAATATAGAAAATTGAGCTAGCTTAACATGGACTTTGGATTTGTGTCATTCTAAATTCTAAATCCAAAGTTACGGACGATTTAGTACAAACATGTCGAGTTGATCGCACAGTTAAAATGATCATTCTAAATTGATCATTGATGCTCATTGAGTAAAGACTTATAAATGAAGCACAATGCATGGCATGACTCTGTTTTGGATAGACTGCAGTAATTGGACGCTTTGTCGAATCTATTTCTGTCTCAAATTTTGTCAATAGAAAATTGAGCTAGCTTAATGTGTGCATTGGATTCGTGTCATTCTGAGTTATAAATCAAATGTTATGGACGACATAGTGCAGACATTTCAAGTTGATCGGGCAGTTAAAATGATCATTCTAAACAGATCATTGATGCTCATTGAGTAAAAGCTTATAAATGAAGCACAATGCATGACATGACACAATTTTGGATAGATTGGATTACTTTGACGCTTTGACGAATCTATTTTTGTGTCAAATTTTGTCACAATATAGAAAATTAAACTAGGTTAACATGGACTTTGGATTTCTATCATTCGAGCTCCAAATCAATAGTTACGGACGATTTAGTGCGGATATCTCAAGGTTATAGGCCAGTAAAAATGAACATTATTAACTGATCATTGATGCTCAATGAGTAAAGGCTTATAAATAGAGCACAATGCATGGCAAGATGCAGTTTTGGATAGATTGGATTACTTGGATGCTTTGTTGAATCTATTTTTGTCTTAAATTTTGTCACAATATAGAAAATTGAGATACCTTATCAAAGGCATTGGATTCATGTCATTCTAAGTTATAAATCAAAAGTTACGGACGATTTGGTGCAAACATGTCAAGTTGATCAGGCAGTTAAAATGGATCAAACTGATCATTCCATTGAATTTATTCATTTTAAACTGATCATTGATGCTCATTAAGTAAAGGCTTATAAACGAAGCACAATGCATGGCATGTCAAAGTTTTGGATAGATTGGATTACTTGGATGCTTTGTCGAATCTATTTTTGTCTCAAATTTTGTCACAATATCGAAAATTGAGCTAGATTAACGTGGGCTTTGGATTTGTGTCATTCTAAGCTCTACATCCAAAGTTACGGACGATTTAGTGCAGACATGTCAAATTGATCGGCCAATTAAAATGATCATTCTAAACTGATCATTGATGCTCATTGAGTGAAGGCTTATAAATAAAGCACAATGCATGGCATGAAGAAATTTTGGATATATTGGTTTCCTGGATACTTTGTCGAATCTCTTTTAGTCTCAAATTTTCTCATAATATAGAAAATTGAGCTAGCGTAACGTGGGCTTTGGATTTCTGTCATTCTGAGCTCTTAATCAAAAGTTATGGACTATTTACAGTAGACATGTCAAGTTGATTGGCGAGTTAAAATGATCATTCTACATTGATCGTTGATGCTCATTGAGTAACGGCTTATAAATGAAGCATAATGCAATGGATTACGCAGTTTTGGATAGATTGGATTATTTGAACGCATTGTCGAATCTACTTTTTTCTCAAATTTTGTCACAATATAGAAAATTGAGCTAGCTTAATGTGTGCATTGGATTCGTGTCATTCTGAGTTATAAATCAAATGTTATGGACGACATAGTGCAGACATTTCAAGTTGATCGGGCAGTTAAAATGATCATTCTAAACAGATCATTGATGCTCATTGAGTAAAAGCTTATAAATGAAGCACAATGCATGACATGACACAATTTTGGATAGATTGGATTACTTTGACGCTTTGTCGAATCTATTTTTGTGTCAAATTTTGTCACAATATAGAAAATTAAACTAGGTTAACATGGACTTTGGATTTCTATCATTCGAGCTCCAAATCAATAGTTACGGACGATTTAGTGCGGATATCTCAAGGTTATAGGCCAGTAAAAATGAACATTATTAACTGATCATTGATGCTCAATGAGTAAAGGCTTATAAATAGAGCACAATGCATGGCAAGATGCAGTTTTGGATAGATTGGATTACTTGGATGCTTTGTTGAATCTATTTTTGTCTTAAATTTTGTCACAATATAGAAAATTGAGATACCTTATCAAAGGCATTGGATTCATGTCATTCTAAGTTATAAATCAAAAGTTACGGACGATTTGGTGCAAACATGTCAAGTTGATCAGGCAGTTAAAATGATCATTTTTAACTGATCATTGATGTCCATTGAATAAAGGCTTATTAATAACGCCCAATGCATTGCAAGACGTAGTTTTGGATTGATTGGATAACTTGTACGCTTTGTCGAATCTATTTCTATCTCAAACTTTGTCACATTATAGAAAATTGAGCTAACTTAACGTTGACATTTGATTTGTGTCATTCTGAGTTATAAATCAAAAGTAACGGACGATTTATTGCAGAAATGTCAAGTTGATCGGCAGATAAATAATCATTATAAACTGATCATTGATGCTCATTGAGTAATGTCTTATAAATGAAACACAATGCATGGTATGACGCAGTTTGGGATAGATTGTATTACTTGGAAGCTTTGTCGAATATATTTCTGTCTTAAATTTCTTCACAATATAGAAAATTGAGCTAGCTTAACGTGTGCATTGGATTCGTGTCATTCTGAGCTATAAATCAAAAGTTACGGACGATATAGTGCAGACATGTCAAGTTGATTGGCCTGTTAAAATGATCATTCAAAATTAATCATTGATGCTCATTGATTAAAGACTTATAAATGAAGCACAATGCTTGGCATGACGCAGTTTTGGATAGATTGGATTACTTGGACGCTTTGTCGAATCTATTTTTTTCTCAAATTTTGATACAATATAGAAAATTGAGCTAGCTTAACGTGGTCTATAGATTTGTGTCATTGTGAGCTCTAAATCAAAAGTTACAGACTATTGAGTGCGGACTTGTCAAGTTTATAAGCCAGTAAAAATGATTATTCTAAACTGATCACTGATGCTCAATGAGTAAAGGCTTATAAATAAAGCAGAATGCATGGCATGACAAAGTTTTGGATATATTGGATAACTTGTACACTTTGTCATATTTATTTCTATCTCAAATTTTGTCACGATATTGAAAATTGAGCTAGCATAACGTGGGCTTTGGATTTGTGTCATTCTGAGTTATAACTCCAAAGTTATGGACGATTTAGTACATACATATCAAGTTTATCGGCCAGTTAAAATAATCATTCAAAACTGATCATTGATGCTCATTGAGTAAAGGCTTATAAATCAAGCACAATTCATGGTATGAAGAAGTTTTGGATAAATTAGATTACCTGGATACTTTGTCGAATCTATTTTGGTCTCAAATTTTGTCATAATATAGAAAATTGAGCTAGATTGACGTGGACTTTGGATTTCTGTTATTCTGAGCTCTAAATCAAAAGTTATGGACTATTTAGAGCAGAAATGACAAGTTGATCGGCCAGTTAAAATGATCATTCTAAACTAATCATTGATGCTCATTGAGTAACGGCGTATAAATGAAGCACAATGCACGGCATGACGCTGTTTTGGATAGATTGGATTACTTGGACACATTGTCGAATCTAATTTTGTCTCAAATGTTGTCACAATATAGAAAATTTAGCTAGCTTAACGTGGGCATTGGATTTGGTGTCATTCGGAGTTATAAATCAAATGTTACGGACAATATAGTGCAGACATGTCATGTTGATCGGGCAGTTAAAATGATTATTCTAAATTGATCATTGATGCTCATTGAGTCCTTTCACAGCTTAATGTGGGCTATGAAAGGCATGATGCCGTTTTGGATAGAGTGGATTACTTGGACGCTTTGTCAAATCATTTATGTCTCAAATTTTAACACAATATAGAAAATTGAGCTAGCTTAATGTGGGCTATGGATTTGTGTCATTCTCAGCTCTAAATCAAAAGTTACAAACTATTTAGTGCGGACATGTCAAGTTGATCGGTAAGTTGAAAGGATCATTCTAAACTGAGCATTAGTGCTCATTGAGTAAAGGATTATAAATGAAGCATAATACATGGCATCACGTAGTTTTTGATAGAATGGATTACTTGTCGAATCTATTTTTGTCACAAATTTTGTCACAATATAGAAAATTGAGCTAGCTTAACATGGACTTTGGATTTGTGTCATTCTAAATTCTAAATCCAAAGTTACGGACGATTTAGTACAAACATGTCGAGTTGATCGCACAGTTAAAATGATCATTCTAAATTGATCATTGATGCTCATTGAGTAAAGACTTATAAATGAAGCACAATGCATGGCATGACGCAGTTTTGGATAGATTTCATTAATTGGATGCTTTGTCGAATCTATTTTTGTCTCGAATTTTTTCAATAGAAAATTGAGCTAGTTAACGTTGGCATTGGATTTGTGTCATTCTGAGTTATAAATCAAAAGTAATAGACGATTTAGTACATACATGTCAAGTAGATCGGCCAGATAAATGATCATTCTAAACTGATCATTGATGCTCATTGAGTTAAGGCTTATTAATGAAGCCCAATGCATGGCAAACGCAGCTATGGACAGATTGGATTAATTGGAGGCTTTTTCGAATCTATTTTTGTCTTAAATTTTATCACAATATAAAAAATTGAGCTAGATTAACGTGGGCATTTGATTCGTGTCTTTCTGAGCTTTAAATCAAAAGTTCTAGAGGATATAGTGCAGATATGTCAAGTTGATCAGCCAGTTAAAATGATTATTCTAAACTAGTCATTGATGCTCATTGAGTAAAGGCTTATAAATGAAACACAATGCATGGCATGACGTAGTTTTGGATAGATTGGATTACTTGGACGCTTTGTCAAATCTGTTTTTGTCTCAAATTTTGTCACAATGTAGAAAATTGAGCTAGCTTTACGTGGGCAATGTATTTGTGTCATTCTGAGCTTTAAATCCAAAGTTACGGATGATTTAGTACATACATGTCAAGTTGATCGGCCAGTTAAAATGGTCATTCTAAACTGATCATTGATGAATGATCATTCTAAACTGATCATTGATGAATGATCATTCTAAGCTAGTTTAACATGGGTGTTGGATTTGTATCATTTTGAGATCAAAATAAAAAGTTACAGATTATTTAGTGTGGACATGTCTAGTTGATCGGCCAGTTAAAATGCTTGTTCTAAACTTACCATTGGTGCTCATTGAGTAAATGCTTATGATAGATAATGCATGACATCACATAGTTTGCGATATATTGGATTACTTAAAGGCTTTATCGTAGCTATTTCAGCCTTAAATTTAGCCACAATGTAGAAAACATAGCTAGTTTAACGAGTGCGTTGGATTCGTGTCATGCTGAACTCTAAATCAAAATTTACTGATGATTTAGAGCGGACATGTCAAGTTGATTGGCAGTTAAAATGATCATTCTAAACTGATCATTGGTGCTCATTGAGTAAAGGCCTATAAATGAAGCACATTACATGGCATGATGCAGTTTTGGATAGATTGGTTTACGTGGACGCTTTGTCGAACTTATATCTGTCTAGAATTTTGACACAATATAGAAAATTGATCTAGCTTAACATGAGCATTGGATTTGTGTCATTCTGAGTTATAAATCAAAAGTAACAGACGATTTAGTGCAGACATGTCAAGTTGATCGGGCAGTTAAAATGATCATTCTAGACTGATCATTGATGCTCATTGAGTAAAGGCTTATGAATGAAGCACAATGCATGGCATGACGCAATTTTGGATATATTGGATTACTTGGACGCTTTGTCAAATCTATTTCTATCTCAAATTTTGGCACAATATAGAAAATTGAGCTAGCTTAATGTGGGCATTGGATTCATGCCATTATGAGCTATAAATCAAAAGATACGGACGATATTATGCATACATGTCAAGTTGATAAGCCAGTTAAAATGATCATTATAAACTGATCAATGATGCTCATTCAGTAAAGGATTATAAATGAAACACAATGCATGACATGAAGAAGTTTTGGATAGACTGGAATACTTTGTGGAATCTATTTTAGTTTCAAATTTTGTCACAATATAAAAAAGTGAGCTAGCTTAACCTGGGATTTGGATTTGTGTCATTCTGAGCTCTAAAAAAGTTATGGATAATTTAGTGCTGACATGTCAAGGTGATCGGCCAGTTGAAATGATCATTCTAAACTGATCATTGATGCTCATTGAGTAACGGCTTATAAATGAAGCACAATGCAAGGCGTGACGGAGTTTTGGATAGATTGGATTACTTGGACGCTTTGGCGAATCTATTTTTGTCTCAAATTTTGTCACAATATAAAAACTTGAGCTAGCTTAACGTGGGCATTTGATTTGTGTCATTCTTAGTTATAAATCAAAAGTTACGGACGATAGAGTGCAGACTAGTAAAATTGATCGGGCATTTAAAATGATCATTCTGAACTGATCATTGATGCTCATTGAGTAAAGGCTTATAAATTAAGTACAATGCATAACATGATGCAGTTTTGGATAGATTGATTACTTGGTCGCTTTGTCGAATCTATTTTTGTCTCAAATTTTGTTGAAATATGGAAAATTTAGCTAGGTTAACGTGGGTTTTGGATTTCTGTCATTCGGACCTCTAAATAAAAATTTAGAGATGATTTAGTGTGGACATTTCAAGTGGATCGGCCAGTTAAAATTAGCATTCTAAACTGATCAGTGATGCTCATTGAGTAAAGGCTTATAAATAAAACACAATACATAGCATGACGCAGTTCTGGATATATTGGATTATTTGGATGCTTTGTCAAATGTATTTCTTTCTCAAATTTTGTCACATTATAGAAAATTAAACTAAATTAACGTGGGCTTTCAATTTTTGTCATTTTGAGTTCTAAAACTAAAATTAAGGACGATTTACAGCAGACATGTAAAGTTTATTGACCAGTTAAAATAATCATTCTAAGCTGATCATTGATACTCATTGAGTAAAGGCTTATTAATGAAACACAATGCATGGGAAGACGCAGTTTTTGATAGATTGGATTTCTTGGACGCTTCGTCCAATCAATTTCTGTCCAAATTTTGTCAAAATATAGAAAATTTAGCTAGCTTAACGTGGGCATTGGATTTTCGTGTCATTCTGAGCTATGAATCAAAAGTTATGGACGATATAGTGTAGACATGTCAAGTTGATCAGACAGTTAAAATGATCATTCTAAACTAATAATTGATGCTCATTGATTAAAGGCTTATAAATGAAGCAGAATGCCTTGCATAACACAGCTTTGGATAGATTGGATTACTTGGACATTTTGTCGAATCTATTTTTTCCTCAAATTATGTCACAATATAGAAAATTTAGCTAGCTTCACGTGGGCTATGGATTTGTGTCATTCTGAGCTTTAAATCCAAAGTTACAGACAATTTAGTACAAACATGTGAAGTTGATCGGCAAGTGAAAATGAGCATTCTAAACTGATCATTGATGCTCATTGAATAAAGGCTTATAAATGAAGCACAATGCATGGCATGACATAGTTTTGGATAGATTGGATTACTTGGACACCTTGTCGAATCTATTTTTGTCTCAAATTTTAACACAATATAGAAAATTGAGCTAGCTTAACGTGGGCACTGGATTCTTGTCTTTCGGAGCTATCAATCAAAAGTTATGGACGATGTAGTGCATAAATGTCAAGTTGATCGGGTAGTTAAAATGATCATTCAAAACTAATCATCGATACTCATTGAGTAAAGGCCTATAAATGAAGCACAATGCATGGCATGACGCAGTTTTGGTAGATTGTTTTACTTGGACGCTTTGTCAAATCTATTTTTGTCTCAACTTTTATCACAATGTAGAAAATTGAGCTAGTTTTACGTGGGCTATGGATTTGTGTCATTATGAACTTTAAATGCAAAGTTACGGACGATTTAGTATATACATGTCAAGTTGATCGACCAGTTAAAATGATCATTCTAAACTGATCATTGATGTTCATTGAGTAAAGGCTGATAAATGAAGCACAATGCATGGCATGACCCAGTTTTGGATAGATTGGATTACTTGGACGCCTTGTTGAATCTATTTCTGTCTCGAATTTTGTCACAATATAGAAAATTGAGCTAGCTTAACATGGGAATTGGATTTGTGTCATTCTGAGTTATAAATCAAAAGTAACGGAAGATTTAATGCAGACGTGTCAAGTTGATCGGGCAATTAAAATGATGATTATAAACTGATCATTGATGCTCATTGAGTAAAGGTTTATAAATGAAGCACAATGCATGGCATGACACAGTTTTGGATAGATTGGATTACTAGGTCGCTTTGTCGAATCTATTTCTATCTCAAATTTTGTCACAATATAGAAAATTGAGCTAGCTTAACGTGGGCATTGGATTCTTGCCATTACGAGCTATATATCAAAAGATACGGATGATATTTTGCATAGATGTCAAGTTGATAAGCCAGTTAAAATGATCATTCTAAACTGATCAGTGATGCTCATTGAGTAAAGGCTTATAAATGAAGCACAATTCATGGCATGACGAAGTTTTGGACAGATTGGATTACTTGGACGTTTTATTGAATCTATATTTGTCTCAAATTTTGCTACAATATAGACAATTGAGGTAGCTTAACGTGGGCATTGGATTCATGTCATTCTTAGTTATAAATCAAAAGTTACGGACGATATAGTGCCGACAAGTCAAATTGATCGGGTAGTTAAAATGATCATTCTAAAGTGGTCACTGATGCTGATTGAGTAAAGGCTTGTAAATGAAGCACAATGCATAACATGACGCAGTTTTGGATAGATTGGATTACTTGTACGCTTTGTCGAATCTATTTTTGTCTCAAATTTTGTTGCAATATAGAAAATTGAGCTAGGTTAACGTGGGCATTGGATTCATGTCATTCTTAGTTATAAATTAAAAGTTACGGACGATATAGTGCCGATAAGTCAAATTGATCGGCTAGTTAAAATGATCATTGTAAACTGATCATTGATGCTCATTGAGTAAAGGCTTATAAATAAAGCACAATGCATAGCATGACGCAGTTTTGGAAGATTGGATTATTTGGACGCTTTGTCGAATCTATTTCTGTCTCAAATTTTGTCACAATATAGAAAATTGAACTACCTTAACGTGGGCTTTGAATTTGTCTCATTTTGAGCTATAAATCAAATGTTACGGACGATATAATGCAGACATGTCAAGTTGATCGGGCAGTTCAAATGATCATTCTAAACTGATCATTGATGGTCATTGAGTAAAGGCTTATAAATGAAGGACAGTGCATGGCATGATGCAGTTTTGGATAGATTGGATTACTTGGAAACTTTGTCAAATCTATTTCTGTCTCAAATTTTGTCACAATATAGAAAATTGAGCTAGCTTAATATGGGGATTGGATTCGTGTCACTCTGAGTTATAAATCAAATGTTACGGACGATATATTGAAAACATGTCAAGTTGATCGACCAGTT
This sequence comes from Pugionium cornutum, assembly GCA_018901935.1. NCBI lineage: Eukaryota > Viridiplantae > Streptophyta > Magnoliopsida > Brassicales > Brassicaceae > Pugionium > Pugionium cornutum. Next base: position 24,216,279 of record CM032160.1, read on the forward strand.
AAAATGATCATTCTAAACTGATCATTTATTCTCATTGAGTAAAGACATATAAATGAAGCACAATTCATGGCATGACGCAGTTTTGGATAGCTTGGATTACTTGGACGCTTTGTCAAATCTATTACTGCCTTCAATTTTGTTACAATATAGAAAATTGATCTAGGTTAACGTGGGCTTTGGATTTGTGTCATTCTGAGCTCTAAATCAAAAGTTACAAATGATTTCGTGCGGACGTCTCAAGTTGATCGGCCAGTTAAAATGATCATTCTAAGGCTATCATTGATGCTCATTGAGTAAAGGCTTATAAATAAAGCATAATGCATGGTAAGACGCAGTTTTGGATAGATTGGATTACTTGGACACTTTGTCGAAGCTATTTTTGTCTCAAATTTTGTCAAAATATAGAAAATTGAGCAAGCGTAACGTGGGGATTGGATTTGTGTCATTCTGAGTTTTAAATCAAAAGTTACGGACGATTTAGTGCAGACGTGTCAAGGTTATCAGGCAGTTAAAATGATCATTCTAAACTGACCATTGATGCTCATTGAATAAAGGCTTATTAATGAAGCCCAACCCATGGTTAGACGCATTTTGGGATAGATTGGATTAATTGTACGCTTTGTCGAATCTATTTCTGTCTCAAATTTTGTCTGAATATAGAAAATTGAGCTAGCTTATCGTGGGCACATGATTCGTGTCTTTTTGAGCTATAAATAAAAGGTTATGGAAGATTTAGTACATACATGTCAAGTTGATCGGCTAGTTAAAATGATCATTCTAAACTAATCATTGATACTCATTGAGTAAAGGCTTATAAATGAAGCACAATGCATGGCATGACGCGGATTTGGATAGATGGGATTAGTTGGACGTTTTTTCAAATCTATTTCTATCTCAAATTATGTCACAATATAAAAAATTGAGCTAGCTTAATGTGGGCATTGGATTTATGCCATTATGAGCTACAAATCAAAAGTTATGTACGATATAGTGCAGACATGTCAAGTTGATCGGCCAATTAAAATGATAATTCTTAACAGATCATTGGTGCTCAATGAGTAGAGCCTTATAAATGAAGCACAATACATGGCATGAAAAAGTTCTGGACAGATTGGATAACTTAGACCTTTTGTCGTATCTATTTTGTCTGAAATTTTGTCACAATATTGAAGATTGAGCAAGCCGAACGTGGGCTTTTGAGTTGTGCCATTCTAAGATCTAAATCAAAAGTTATGGACGATTTACTACAGAGAAGTCAAATTGATCGGGCAGTTAAAATGATCATTCTAAACTGGTCATTGATACTCATTGAGTAAAGGCTTATAAATGAAGCACAATGCATAACATGATGCAGTTTTGGATAGATTGGATTACTTGGACGCTTTGTCGAATCTATTTTTCTCTCAAATTTTGTTGCAATATAGAAAATTGAGCTAGGTTAACGTGGACTTTGAATTTCTGTCATTCTGAGCTCTAAATAAAACGTTACAGATGATTTAGTGTCGAAATTTCAAGTTGATCGGCCAGTTAAAATAATCATTCTAAACTGATCATTGATGCTCAATGATTAAAGGCTTACAAATGAAGCACAATTCATGGCATGACACAGCTTTGGATAGATTGGATTAGTTGTATGATTTGTCGAATATATTTATGTCTCAAATTTTCTCACGATATAGAAAATTGAGCTAGATTAACGTGGGCTTTGAATTTCTATCATTCTAAGCTCTAAATCTAAAGTTACGGACGATTAAGTGCAGACATGTCAAGTTGACCAGCCAGTTAAAATTATCATTTCTAACTAATCACTGATGCTCATTAAGTAAAGGCTTATAAATGAAGCACAATGCATGGCACGAAGAAGTTTTGGATAGATTGAATTACCTGGATGCTTTGCCAAAAATATTTTAGTATCAAATTTTGTCACAATATAGAAAAGTGAGCTATCTTAATGCGGGCTTTAGATTTGTGTCATTCTGAGCTCTGAATCAAAAGTTATGGACGATTTAGTGCAGACATGTCAAGTTGATCGGCAAGCTAAAACAATCATTGTAAACTGATCATTGATGCTCATTGAGTAACGACTTATAAATGAAGCACAATGCAAGGCATGACGCAGTTGTGGATAGTTTGGATTACTTGGACACTTTATCTAATCTATTTTTGTCTCAAATTTTGTCTCAACATAGAAAATTAAGCTAGCTTTACGTGGGCATTGGATTCGTGTTATTCCGAGTAATAAATCTAAAGTTACGGACAATGTAGTGCGCACATTTCAAGTTGATCGCCTGTTAAAATGATCATTCTAAAGTGATCATTGATGGTCATTTTATCTGCTCGATCAACTTGACATGTTCGCACTAAATCATCCGTAACTTTTGGTTTAAAGTTCAGAATGATACAAATCCAACGCCCACGTTAAGTTAGATCAATTTTCTATATTGTGACAACATTTGAGACCTAAAGAGCTATGACAAAGCCTCCAAGTAATCCATTGTGTCCAAAATTGCGTGATCACTTGCAAACCAAAACATGGCGTCCAGGAGATATTATTAAGGCCCTAAGGAAGCCCAAAATAAACCTACCATGCACCAGCCACCAGAGGATCAGGCGAATCCCTTTCCTCCAAGACTTGCCATAGATGGACCGAAGTGCACTTAATGTGTTCAGATTGCAATATCTCTATTCCTTGCAACTTGGGCACGTATTGAAGACTTTCCAAAGCATCCAGGATGTACCTAGACACCTTACATTCGACCCAAAGCTCTCAAGATTCAAGCATATACACTTTCCTTGTTGGCCAAACTAGACACTAATGGCCAACAGCCATATATTTTAAATGTATGATTTCCTTTTCTCTTTTTTAGGTTTAGGACCGTTACTAGGAGCACTATATAAGCTCAGAACGACCTCATTGTAAAGATACACCACCATTGAAATTAAATTTGAATACAAAGTATTTTCTTCAAAGCCTTATCTTTGAGTCTTGTTCTTGTTCTTTAGAAATAAAGTGTGTGATTCACTTCCTTTCTATTGAAGCCACGGCCAGGTTAGTTTGCGAGATTCAAACTCCCTTGGTTCACCTTTGATCGTGTGATTCGATCAAAGCCCCCTCCTTTTAGTTCCCTTGCCCGCTTAAGCCAAGGGAGATTCTCGGTCTTGCGAGTCACGGCCGTACCGCTTGTGAGAATGATATTCAATCTTACATCATCTATGGTGGTCAGGGCCTTCAGTAGGGTCATGGCCAGCCCTCACGTTCCTTATGGCCTGGAATCTTACTGGCCGTTCCACATGCTCAAGCCTTTCTCAAATGGATGCGAGTTGGGTTTGAAGTGTGGTGAACATGGCCATCATGGCCTCGGTTGCATCCTGCTTTCCTCCTTCTACCATCGTATGCTGCAAGAGAAAACAAGGGTGAGTTGCTCCTTAGAATTTTTCTAGTAGTAGGTTTGATAGTAAGTTAAAACTTAGAAGAAAAGGCAAAATAGTGAAAAGGAAAATTTGCAAAAGGAAAAAGACAATTAATGGTGCAATGTTTTAGGATTCCTGATGAGGACACCGGACCGTCTGGCCGGCCAGAAGATCAAAATGGCCAACCAGAAGGCCTGCGCGAGACAGCCAGGCCATTTGGCGAGTCTTCCGGGCGAAGCGGTACCGCCGCTTGAATGAAACTTAAACTAATGCAAGAACAAGAAACAAGACAAGCTAAAGGATAGAAACAACCTGGTTTAGGAGCTTTAAGCTCTGATACCAAAATGATACAAGCCTCGATTCAAGGCTTATATGCGCGTGGGCTCTTTGGAGAAGGTTAGGTGAGAAACTCGACCTTAGACTTCTGGGATAGGGGTTTTTGGGTTGGTATTGGATGGAAGGGTGAAGTGAACCACATGAGGGGTGATGAACCTCGTGATAAATCACAAACTTAGAGCTAGGAGGGCTGGTCTCAACTAGGTTCTAAGCGCACAAGATTCTTGAGAGAAAACTTGTAAGAAAATTCGATCTTTATTAATTAGCAAAAAGGTTGTCGAACTACAGTGCAGGAAGGAGCCTTATTAATATGCTCAACAGCTTGACCTTCTAGGGTCGACTCAAATAAGAAAAGGAAAATTTACAAAAGTGCACAAAAGGAAAAGATACAAAAGTGTATAATCGAAAAAGGACCTATTCCAAAAATGTCTTTGATTCAATAAAAGTAAATATTCTAGATCCTACCCTGCAAAACAGAAAGAGGCAAATATTCTTGTTGAAAGCTTACCTTACTTACCTCACGGCCAAGAAATGGAAGGTGGCCGTCTTTGTGGCATGCACGCGCCTTGCTCCTAGTCTTCGACTTGGAGTAGGGTTAGGACTCTTTGGGCCCTGACCTCTCTTGCCACTAAAACCCAAGTCTCTGATGTCCCTTGTGTTGTTCAGAAGCCATTGGACTCTTCTTTGCATTTCTGGCCCATTGTCCTTAGTCGATCTTCCTCTAGGAGCTTGTCCACCAATAAGCTGAACTTGTGGAAGAGTGCTCTAGATCTACTCCTTGTCATTGCTCCTGGTGGCACTACTGGTGTGGATACTTCCTCTAGATGCATGTCCTGAAGCTGGTAGCTTATCTGGTCCGAGTTTCCTTGTGTAGAAGTTGAAATGCTCGTGCACTCGGTTGGATCGGCTGTACCGGCTGGACTGTGCGAGGTACTTGCCGGAATGCCTTCAGGACCGGCCAAGTTTATCCCGGAGTTGGTGGCATCACCAAGAGGACCGGCGGTGTCATCCACGTCACCACCAAGTGTGCCGGAAGCTTGGGCCTCTCCGCCGGCAATGCTGGTTGGTCTGGTCCTATTGGTCAAGGGTCCGGCGGTACTGCTTGGACAGGCAGGCGTGCCAGATGGCCCGGCTGTCTCGGGCAAGCTTCCTGGTCGGCCAGTCTGGTCTCCTGGCTGGATGTACGACCTGATGTCCTCATCAACATTGGATTCGTGTCATTCTAAATTCAAAATGAAAACGTACGGACCATTTAGTGTGCACATGTTAAGTTGATCGGCCAGTTAAAATGATCATTCTAAACTGATCATTGGTGCTCCTTGAGTAAAGGCTTATAAATGAAGAATAATGCATGGCTTCACGCAGTTTGGGAAACATTGGATTATGTGGAAGTTTTTTTCGTAGCTCTTTCAGTCTCAAATGCTGTCACAATATGGAAAATTTAGCTAGCTTAAGGTGAGCATTGGACTCATGTTATTTTGAGCTTTAAATCAAATGTTAAACAAGATTTAGTGCCAACATGTCAGGTTGATCAGCTAGTTAAAATGATCATTTTAAACTGATCATTGGTGTTCCTAAAGTAAAGGCTTATAAATGAAGCTTATTGCATGGCATCACACAGTTTGAGGTACATTGTATTACTTCGAGGCTTTGTAGTAGCTCTTTCAGTCTCAAATGTTCTCACAATATGGAAAATTGATCTAGCTTAATGTGGTTGTTAGACTAATGTTATTTTGAGCTCTAAATCAAAAGTTAATGATGATTTAGTGTGGACATGTCATGTTGATCAGCTAGTTAAAATGATCTTTCTAAACACATCATTGGTGCTCCTTGAGTAAAGGCTTATAAAGAAGCATAATGCATTGCATCACGTACTTTGGGATAGATTGGATTACTTGGAGACTTTTTTGTTGCTATTTCGCTGTTGAATTTTGTCACAATATAGAATATTGAGCTAGCTTAACATCGGCGTTGGATTCGTGTCATTCAAAACTCTAAATCACAAGATACAGATGATTTAGTGCGGACATGTCAAATTGATCGAATAGTTAAAATGATAATTCTAAACTGATCATTGGTGCGCATTGAGTAAAGGCTTATAAATGAAGTGTAATGCATGGCTTCATGCTGTTTGGGATACATTGGGTAACCTGGAGGTTTCTTCGTAGCTCTTTCAGTCTCAAATGTTGTCACAATATGGAAAATTGAGCTAGCTTCAGGTGGGCATTGGAGTCATGTTATTCTGAGCTCCAAACCAAAAGTTAAATACGATTTAGTGCGTACATGTCAAGTTGATCAGCTAGTTAAAATGATCATTTAAAACTTGTCATTCGTGCTCCTTGAGTGAGGGCTCATAAATGAAGTTTAATGCATCACATAACGCATGTTGGGATAGATTGGATTACTTGGAGGCCTTTCCATGGCTATTTTGGTCTCAAATTTTATCACAATATAGAAATTGAATTAGCTTTACCTGGGTGTTTCATTCGTGTCATTTTGAACTATAAATCAAAAGTTCCAGACGATTTATTGCGCACATATCAAGTTGATCAGCCAGTTAAAATAATCATTCTAAACTTTTCATTGGTGCTCCTTGAGTAAAGGCTTATAAATGAAGCATAATGCATGGCATCATGCAGTTTGGGATACATTGTATTACTCGAAGGCTTTGTTACTGTCTCAAATGTTGCTACAATATAGAAAATTGAGCTAGCTTAATGTGGGCGTTATATTTGTGTAACTTTAAACTTTAAACCAAAAGTTGCAGATGATTGAGTGCGGACATGTCAAGTTGATCGGCCAGTTAAAATGATCATTCTAAACTGATCATTGGTGTTACTTGAGTAAAGGCTTACAAATGAACCATAATGCATGACATCACGCAGTTTTGGATACATTGTATTACTTCGAGGCTTTCTAGTACCTCTGTCAGTCTCAAATGTTCTCACAATATGAAAAATTGATCTAGCTTAATGTGGGCATTGGACTCATGTTATTTTGATCTCTAAATCAAAACTTAAAGACGATTTAGTCTCAAATGTTATCACAATATGGAAAATTGAGGCGTTGCGTTCGTGTCAGTTTGAACTTTAAATCAAATGTTACGAACGATTAAGTGTGAACATGTAAAGTTCATCCACCAATTAAAATTATCATTCTAAACTGATCATTGATCCTCTTTGAGAAAAGGCTTATAAAAGAAGCGTAATGCATGGCATCACACAATATGGGATAGATTGGATTACTGGGATGCTTTGTCATAGCGCTTTGAGTCTCAGATTTTGTCAGAATATAGAAAATTGTGCTAGCTTAAGGAGGACATTGGATTCGTGTCATTCTAAATTCTAAATCAAAGTTATGGACCATTTAGTGTACACATGTCAAGTTGATCGGCCAGTTAAAATGATCATTCTAAACTGATCATTGGTGCTCCTCGAGTAAAGGCTTATAAATGAAGCATAATGCGAGGCTTCACGCAGTTAGGGATACATTGGATTATGTGGAGGTTTTTTCGTAGCTCTTTTAGTCTCAAATGTTGTCACAATATGAAAAATATAGCTAGCTTAAGGTGAGCGTTGGACTCATGATATTTTGAGCTCTAAATCAAATGTTAAACACGATTTAGTGCCTACATGTCAGGTTGCTCAGCTAGTTAAAATGATCATTCTAAACTGATCATTGGTGTTCCTAAAGTAAAGGCTTATAAATGAAGCTTATTGCATGGCATCACATAGTTTGGGGTACATTGTATTAATTCGGGGCTTTGTAGTAGTTGTTTCCGTCTCAAATGTTCTCACAACATGGAAAATTGATCTAGCTTAATGTGGTCGTTAGATTAATGTTATATTGAGCTCTAAATCAAAAGTTAAAGATGATTTAGTGTGGACATGTCATGTTGATCAGCTAGTTAAAATGATCTTTCTAAACACATCATTGGTGCTCCTTTAGTAAAGGCTTATAAAAAGCATAATACATGGCATCATGCAGTTTGGCATAGATTGGATTACTTAGAGGCTTTTTTGTTGCTATTTCGGTGTTAAATTTTGTCACAATGTATAATATTGAGCTAGTTTAACGTAGGCGTTGGATTCCTGTCATTCTAAACTCTAAATCACAAGATATGGATGATTTAGTGCGTACATGTCGAATTGATCGGCTAGTTAAAATGATAATTCTAAACTGATCATTAGTTTGCATTGAGTAAAGGCTTATAAATGAAGCAAAATGCATGGCTTCACGCTATCTGGGATACATTGGGTTACTTGGAGATTTCTTCGTAGCTCTTTCAGTCTCAATTATTGTCACAATATGGAAAATTGAGCTAGCTTCAGGTGGGCGTTGGAGTCATGTTTTTCTGAGCTCCAAACCAAAAGTTAAATCCGATTTAGTGCGTACATGTCAAGTTGATCAGCTAGTTAAAATGATCATTCTAAACTTTTCATTCGTGCTCCTTGAGTAAGGGCTCATAAATGAAGTATATTGCATCACATAACGCATGTTGGGATAGATTGGATTACTTGGAGGCCTTTTCGTGGCTATTTTGGTCTCAAATTTTATCACAATAAAGAAAACTGAGCTAGCTTTACCTGGGTGTTTGATTCGTGTCATTTTGAACTATAAATCATAAGTTCCGGACGATTTAGTGCGCACATATCAAGTTGATCAGCCAGTTAAAATAATCATTCTAAACTTTTCATTGGTGCTCCTTGAGTAAAGGCTTATAAATAAAGCATAATGCATGGCATCACGTAGTTTCGGATACATTGTATTACTCGTAGGCTTTGTTACAGTCTCAAATGTCGTTACAATATAGAAAATTGAGCTAGCTTAATGTCGGCGTTAGATTTGTTTAATTCTAAACTTTAAACCAAAAGTTCCAGACGATTGAGTGAAGAAATGTCGAGTTGATCGGCCAGTTAAAATGATCATTCGAAACTGATCATTGGTGTTACTTGAGTAAAGGCTTACAAATGAATCATAATGCATGACATTACGCAGTTTGGGATACATTGTATTACTTCGAGGCTTTCTAGTACCTCTTTCAGTCTCAAATGTGCTCACAATATGAAAAATTGAGGCGTTGGGTTCGTGTCATTTTGAACTTTAAATCAAATGTTACGAATGATTAAGTGTGAACATGTAAAGTTCATCCGCTAGTTAATATTATCATTCTAAACTGATCATTGATGCTCTTTGAGAAAAGGCTTATAAAAGAAGCGTAATGCATGACATCACACAATATGGGATAGATTAGATTGGATTACTAGCTATGACCAGCCGGGCCGGGCCGACCAACTTCGCCAGCGAAGAGGCCCAAACCTCTGGCCCAACTGGCGGCAACGTGACTAACACCGCTGGCCCATCTGGTGATGCCACCAGCCTAATGGCCGGCCCCGATTATAACACACAGCCGAGCCGGCTCGAGCGATCACACGGCCATTTCAAGCTCTACACAATGAGAGTCGGACCAGATAAGGTACCAGCTTGAAGGCATGAACCTAGAGGAAGTTTCTACACCAGTGGTACCACCATGAGCCATGACAGGGAGCAGAACAAGGGTATTCTTCCTCAAGTTCAGCTTGTGGGTAGACAAGCTCCTAGAAGACCAACCACAAGGAGTATTGGGCCAAGAGTGCAAGGAACAAGTGAAGGGCTTCTCAACATCTCAAAGTACTCCAGAGACTTGGGCTCTGGTGGCAAAGGAGGTCAATACCCAACATTTCATAAACCTACTTCAAATCCAAGGCTAAGCGCGTGTAACATGATCGCCCACCTTCCATTTCTAAGCCGAATGGTAAGTAGGTAAGTTTTCAATTATAAGATTGTCTTTTCTGTTTTGCAGGGTAGGAATTAGTAGTTTTATATTTTATTGAGTCAAAACCATGTAGATGTCCTTTTTCGGTTATTCCTTTTTGTAATTTTTCCTTTAAGCACTTTTGTATCTTTTCTTTTTCTTTTTGGGTCGATACTAGAAGGTCTAAACTGCTGAGCATATTAATAAGGCTCCTTTCATTATTGTAGTTTGACAAGTTTTTGATATTAATAAAGAGAGCAGTTTTTCTTAGAGTTTTTCTCACAAACTCTATCGCTTAGAACCGTAGTCGAGACCAGCCCTCCAAACTTGTAGTTTGACAAGTTTGTGATTTATCACGAGGCTTTCCATCCCTCATGTGAGAGTCTAAGATGGAGACTCTCCTTGGGCATGGTTGGTTGTAGTGGTCGAAGATGTGATCCATCCTCCTTTCCCAATCAAGATAGGGCTCAGGGTCTACTTTTCCCAGTCTAGATTGACCACCAATTAATTTGGTGGGGAGTTCAAAGTTTTTGGTTCCCACCAAATTAATTGGTGGGAACAAATCAGTCACAAATTTGCGACCACGTCATAAAATTCAAATTTTGCCACTGATTTGCGACCACATACGTGGTTGCAAAAAAATCTATAAATAGTCGAAGGTTTTCTCTCATTTTTCAAAATTCAAACAAATCCTCTCTTTCATATAACCTCTCTAAACATTCCAAACCCTCTCCATTCTAAAAAATCCAATAAAAATGGCAAATAGCGGTAGGTCGATGAGAGGTCGTGGAAGACGATCTATCCCATCGTCTTCTGGCCGTGATACCTCTTCTGCCTCCTCGACCCCTCACCATCTGCTAATAGAGCGGCATCCTGCCTCCCTCCCCAATTTATGTTTACCCCTTGTTCCGTTCCTGAAACCCAAACATCTCCACGGTTTCAGGAATCGGAAGAACATGAGGACGAAAAAATTCCCGACTGCGAAACAGGAACGGAGGAACAAACTATCACTCTTGATAGTTTGTTAGAAACTCCATGATGCAAACAATATTTAACAGTGTTGTCTCCACGGCCCGTACAAAATTCAATGTGGTAATATAAATTTTTATTTTTTTATTTTTTAGTTATAAATAATTATTAAAAATGTAATAATATATCAATATAAAATTAAAATTTTTGTGTATAATGAAAATATAAGGTTTGACCGCGATAACGGGGCTATTACCCGTAAAATTTCAACTATTTCGAAAAAATAAATTTGATGGCCCCTACTATAGTTGGACGGTCATACCTGCGGAGAGACAGGAAAAATATTTTATCGAGATTGCGGTAAGTGCTTTTTTTTATTTTTTATTTCATAATATTTAAATACATATTAATATTATATAAATTAATTTAAAGCAATATTACGACACGTAAAAACCATCGGGAAATATAATCGGTTCAAATTTCTGACGGCAATATTCCTCGGAAATCCTTCCAACGCAAATTTGTCAAGAATTTCCGACGGATGTGTTCCATTAAATATCCGTCGGAGTTTTCCAATGGCAATAGACCATCGAATGTCCGTCGGAAGTTTTCGACGGCAGGTTTTATTGCCAAGCAATAGGAAATTCCCGATACCTTCCCGACAGAATTTAGTTTTCGACGAAATAGTCTCGACGGACCATTTTCATCGGAAAGTGGACGGTAATCTGTATTACCAACGGTTTTCCCACGAAACTGGTCGTCGGGAAAACATTCTTTTCTTGTAGTGGTTGAACGTTGGCGTTGGATTAATGTCATTTTGAACTCTAAATCAAAAGATACGTACGATTTAGTGTGGACATGTCAAGTTGATCGGCCAGATAAACTGATCATTCTAAACTGATCATCAGTGCTCCTTGAGTAAAGGCTTATAAAGGAGGAATAATGCATGGCATCATGGATTTTAGGATTGATTGGATTACTAGAAGCCTTGGTTGTAGCTCTTTCAGTCTCAAATGTTGTAACAATATAGAAAATTTATCTACGTTAACATGGGCGTTGGATTTGTTTCATTATGAACTATAATTCATAAGTTATGGAGAATTTAGTGCGTACATGTCAACTTGATCGGCCAGTTGAAATGATCATTGGTGCTCATTGAGTAAAGACTTATAAATGAAGTTTGGGATACAGAGTAATGCATGGCATCATAGAGTTTGAGATACATTGGATTACTTGGAGGCTTTGTCGTAGCTCTTTCAGCCTCAAATGTTGTCACAATATGGAAAATTGAGCTAGTTTAACCTGGGTGTTGGATTAATGTCATTTTGAGCTCTAAGTCAAAAGTTAAATACTGTTTAGTGCAGACATGTCAAGTTGATCAGCTAGTTACAATTATCATTCCAAACTTATCATTGGTGCTCATTGAGTGAAGGCGTATAAATGAAGTATAATGCATGGCATCACGCAATTTGGGATAGATTGGATTACTTGGAGGCTTTGTTTTAATTACTTAGGTCTTAAATTTTTTCACAATATAGAATATTGAGCTAACTAAACGCGGGCGTATGATTCGTGTCATTTTAAGCTATAAATCAAGAGTTATAGACGATTTTGTGCGGACATGTCAAGTTGATCCGCTAGGTAAAGTGATCGTTTTAAACCGATCGTTCTAACATGATCATTAGTGCTACTTAAGTAAAGGCTTATAAATGAAGCATAAAGCATGGCATTACGCAACTTAGGATAGATTGGATTACTTGAACGCTTTGTGCGAGCTTTTTCAGTCTCAAATGTTGTCACAATATAGAAAATTGAGCTACCTTAACGTGGACGTTTGATTCGTGTCATTCTAATCTCTAAACCAAAAGTTATAGACTATTTAGTGCATACATGAAGCACAATGCATGTCAAGACGCAGTTTCGGATAGATTGGATTACTTGGATGATTTGTCGAATCTATTTCTGTATCAAATTTTGTAATAATATAGAAAATTAAGCTAGCTTAACGTGGGCATTGGATTTGTGTCATTTTGAGTTCTAAACGAAAAGTTATAGACGATATAGTGTAGACATGTCAAGTTTATCGGCCAGTTAAAATGATCATTCTAAACTGATCATTGATGCTCATTGAGTAAAGGCTTATTAATGAAGCACAATGCATGGCAAGATGCAATTTTGGATTGATTGCATTATTTGGATGCTTTTGTCGAATCATTTCTATCTCAAATTTTGTCACAATATAGAAAATTGAGCAAGCTTAACGTGGGAATTCGATTCGTGTAATTCAGAGATCTAAACCAAAAGTGATGGACAATTTAGTGTGGCATGTGAAGTTGATCGGCCAGTTAAAATGATCATTCTAAACTGATCATTGATGTTGCTCATTGAGTAACAGATTATAAATGAAGCACAATGCAACGCATCACAAAGTTTTAGAAAGATTGGATACTTGGATGCTTTGGCGAATCTATTTCTGTCTCAAGTTTTTTCATAATATAGAAAATTAAGCTATCTTAACTTGGGCTTTGGATTTGTGTCATTATGAGCTTTAAATCCAAAGTTACGAACGATTTAGTGAACACATGTCAAGTTGATAAGCCAGATAAAATAATCAATCTAAACTGATCATTGATGGTCATTGAGTAAAGTCTTATTAATGAAGCACAATGCATGCACTACAAGAAAACTGCCAAAATGCAACTGCAATTTGCGACTACATACGTAGTCGCAAAATTTGCGACCACATTTGCGACGATTTTGCGACCACTTTGCGACTACAGAGAAGTATTCGCAACGTGGTTGCAAATGTGTGACCAATACATGTAGTCGCATATTGGTCGCAATACGCAACCAATTAGACACTGAAATGCGACTCCTTTGCGACTGATCTATGTAGTCGCTAATCAGTCGCAAAATAGCCACTGATTAGGGACTACATGTGGAAAATCAATTGGTAGTCGCATATTGGTCGCTAAAAATCCGACCAATTTGCGACTATATACTGTAGTGGCTCTTCAGTCACAAAGCAGTGGCAAAGTGCCACAATAAAAAACATGTGTGTGTTAGGTATAACGACATTTAAGCGACTACACTATTGTAGTCGCAAAGTAGTGGCAAAGCAGTGGCAAAGTAGTGGCAAAGTAGTGGCAAAATGTTGTATATATATGCACCATCCCATTCTTTCATTTGTAGAATCGAAGGAAAAAATATCTTAAAACATGTGGGGAAATTATAATAATTCAAGAGATTGGATGTATAGAAGGATTGATAATGAAACAAGAAATATATCGCCGGAATTTGCACAAGGGATGGAGCAGTTCATGAATTTTGCAAGTAGTTAACCAATAGCTCAAAGTAGCGGAGGTAAGTTTTTCTATCCTTGTATTAATTGCAAAAATGATAAATTTATTCTGGGACGAAAAATATGGAGTCATCTATATAGTCGAAGATTTATGCCAAAATATTATATTTGGTATAAACATGGAGAAGAGCTGAATGTTCAGTTAGGGACGAGTACTAGTCGGGGTGATGTCCAAAGAAATCAGGTAGGTACGCATGGTTGTACTAGTGATGAAACAGTTGGTACATCCGGTAATAGATATGTTGAAATGGTGATGGATGCATTTCGTGAGACAACGACTGATGATCATCAGTACTATTATCAGACCGAAGAAGAATATAATTATAATGAAGAAGAACAGCCTAATGAAGAAGCACAAAAATTTTACAACATGTTAGAAGCTGCGAAAAATCTATTGTATGATGGTTGTCATGAAGGGCACTCACAGTTATCTTTAGCTGCTTGGTTCATGAACATCAAGTCTAATTTTAATTTACCTGAAAAATGTATGGATTCTTGGGTGGAGCTTTTTCCAGAATATTTGCCCGAGGAGAATCAGGCAACGGGTTCATATTATGAAACCAAAAAATTGATGTGAAATTTAGGCCTCCCATTTTATACAATTGACGTGTGTGTTCAAAATTGTATGATCTTCTAGAAAGAAGATGAGAAATGGGAAAAATGCAAATTTTGCGATTCCCCCTGGTATAAGCCAAGCGAGGGCAGGACGAGAATAACTTTCAGTCGTATGTGGTATTTACCTATAGGTGATAGACTTAAAAGAATGTATCAAAGCGAGAAAACCGCAGAGGCAATGACGTGGCACACAGAGCATGAAGCAGAAGATGGAGAAATGAGTCATCCATATGATGCTGCAGAGTGGAAAATTTTTCAATATCTACATCCTAGATTTGCTTCTGAATCTCGAAACATTTATCTGGGCTTATTTACTGATTGGTTCAATCCATTTGGGATGTCTCGTAATCATTCATTATGGCCGGTGATTATCACTCCATATAACTTGCCACCGGAGATGTGTGTGAAGAAAGAGTATTTGTTTCTAACAATTGTGAATTCGGGGTCAAATCATCTGCGTGCTAGTCTGGATATATTCCTCCGACCTTTGATTGATGAGTTGAATGAATTATGGTCTACGGGAGTTGATGCATACGATGTATCGTTGAACCAAAATTTCAATCTAAAAGCCATGTTACTATGGACGATAAGCGATTTTCCCGCTTATGGAATGTTTCGGAATGGACAACGCATGGAAGACTGGCTTGTCCAATTTATATGGATGATACGAAGGCATTTCAATTACCAAATGGGAGAAAGATGTGTTGGTTTGATTGTCATAGAAGGTTTCTTCCTAATGGTCACCCGTTACGGAAAAATAAAACAAAATTTTTAAAAGGGAAGCACACTTTGAATGACCATCCTCCACAATCATTGACATGCGAACAAGTTTTATACGAGCGAATAAAAACTTTAAATCCTCTAAGAACATTTGACTGCGGAGGAAACGATCATGAAAGTAAAGAAGAAGGTTACGGCAGCTGGCATAATTGGCACAAAGAAAGTATATTTTGGGAGTTGCCATACTGGGCGGATCTTAACCTTCGACATAATCTTGATGTGATGCATATAGAAAAGAATTTCTTCGATAACATCATTAATACTTTTATGAATGTGAAAGAGAAAACAAAAGATACAATTAAGTCAAGGTTGGATATTGCGAAGTTTTGCTCTTAAAAAGATTATTTCAGTCTCAAATTTGATCGGCCAGTAAAAATGATCAATCTAAACTGATCATGGATGCTCATTGAGTAAAGGCTTATAAATAAAGCACAATGCATGGCAAGATGCTGTTTTGGATAGATTGGATTACTTCGACAACTTGTCGAATATATTGTTGTCTCAAATTTTGTCACAATATAGAAAAATTGAGCTACCTTATCAGGGGCACTGGATTCGTGTCATTATGAGTTATAAATCAAAAGTTAGAGACGATTTAGTGCAAAAATGTCAAGTTGAACAGGCAGTTAAAATTATAATTCTAAACTCTTCATCGATGTTCATTGAATAAAGGCTTATTAATGAAGCCCAATAAATGGCAAGATGCAGTTTTGGATGGATCAGATAACGTGGACACTTTGTCGAATCTATTTCTATCTCAAATTTTGTAATAATATATAAAATTAAGCTAACTTAACGGGGGCACTGGATTCGTGTCTTTCTGAGTTATACATCAAAATTTATGGACGATATAGTGCATAGATGTCCAGTTGATCGGGCAGTCAAAATGATCATTCTAAACTCATCATTGATGCTCATTGACTAAAGGCATATAAATGAAGCACAATGCATGGCATGACGAAGTTTTGGATAGATTGGATTACTTGGACGCTTTGTCGAATCTATTTTTGTATCAAATTTTGTCACAATATAGAAAATTGAGCGAGCTTAACGTGGGCATTGGATTTGTGTCATTATGAGTTATTAATCAAAAGGAACGGATGATTTAGTGCAGACATGTCAAGTTGATCGGGCAGTTAAAATGATCATTTTAAAACGATCATTGATGCTCATTGAGTAAAGGCTTATAAATGAAGCACAATGCAAGGCATGTCGAAGTTTTGGATAGATCTGATTACTTGGATGCTTTGTCGAATCTATTTTTTGTCTCAACTTATGTCACAATATCGATAATTGAGCTACTTTAAGGTGGTGATTGGATTCGTGTCATTCTGAGCTATAAATCAAAAGTTACGGACGATATACTGAAGACATGTCAAGTTGATCGGCCAGTTAAAATGATCATTCTAAACTGATCATTGATGCTCATTGAGTAAAGGCGTATAAATGAAGTACAATGCATGGTATGACGCAGTTTTGGATAGATTGGATTACTTGGATGCTTTATCGAATCTATTTATGTCTCAAATTTTGTCGCAATACAGAATATTGATCTAGCTTTACATGGGCAATGTATTTGTGTCATTTTGAGCTTTAAATCAAAAGTTACGTACGATTTAGTACATACATGTCAAGTTGATCGGACAGTTAAAATTATCATTCTAAACTAATCATTGATAAATGATCATTATAAATTGATCATTGATGCTCATTGAGTAAAGGCTTATAAATGAAGCACAATGCATGGCATGACGCAATTTTGGATAGATAGGTTTACGTGGACACTTTGTCGAATCTATTTCTGTCTCAAATTTTGACACAATATAGAAAATTGAGCTAGCTTAACGTGGGCATTGGATTCATGCCATTATGAGCTATAAATCAAAAGATACAGACGATATTGTGCATACATGTCAAGTTGATAAGCCAGTTAAAATGATCATTATAAACTGATCAATGATGCTCATTCAGTAAAGGCTTATAAATGAAACACAATGCATGACATGAAGAAGTTTTGGATAGATTGGAATACCTGTATGTTTTCTGGAATCTATTTCAGTTTCAAATTTTGTCACAATATAAAAAATTGAGCTAGCTTAACCTGGGATTTGGATTTGTGTCATTCTGAGCTCTAAATCAAAAGTTATGGATAATTTAGTGCTGACATGTCAAGGTGATCGGCCAGTTGAAATGATCATTCTAAACTGATCATTGATGCTCATTGAGTAACGGCTTATAAAAAAAGCACAATGCAAGGCATGACGGAGTTTTGGATAGATTGGATTACATGAACGTTTTGGCGAATCTATTTTTGTCTCAAATTTTGTCAAAATATAAAAACATGAGCTAGTATAACGTGGGCATTTGATTCGTGTCATTCGTAGTTATAAATCAAAAGTTACGGACGATAGAGTGTACACTAGTCAAATTGATCGGGCATTTAAAATGATCATTCTAAACTGATCATTGATGCTCATTGAGTAAAGGCTTATAAATGAAGCACAATGCATAACATGACGCACTTTTGGATAGATTGATTACTTGGTTGCTTTGTCAAATCTATGTTTGTCTCAAATTTTGTTGCAATAGAGAAAATTGAGCTAGGTCGAATCTATTTCTGTGTCAAATTTTTTCACAATGTAGAAAATTAAACTAGGTTAACATGGACGTTGGATTTCTATCATTCGTGCTCCAAATCAATAGTTACGGACGATTTAGTGCGGATATCTCAAGGTTATAGGCCAGTTAAAATGAACATTATAAACTGATTATTGATGCTCAATGAGTAAAGGCTTATAAGTAGAGCACACTGCATGGCAAGATGCAGTTTTGGATAGATTGGATTACTTGGACGCTTTGTTGAATCTATTTTTGTCTTAAATTTTGTCACAATATAGAAAATTGAGATACCTTATCAAAGGCATTGGATTCATGTCATTCTAAGTTATAAATCAAAAGTTACAGACGATTTAGTGCAAACATGTCAAATTGATCAGGCAGTTAAAATGACCATTTTTAACTGATCATTGATGTCCATAGAATAAACGCTTATTAATAAAGCCCAATGCATTGCAAGACGTAGTTTTGGATTGATTGGATAACTTGTACGCTTTGTCGAATCTATTTCTATCTCAAACTTTGTCACATTATAGAAAATTGAGCTAACTTAACATTGACATTGGATTTGTGTCATTCTGAGTTATAAATCAAAAGTAACGGACGATTTATTGCAGAAATGTCAAGTTGATCGGGCAGATAAATGATCATTATAAACTGATCATTGATGCTCATTGAGTAATGTCTTATAAATGAAACACAATGCATGGTATGACGCAGTTTGGGATAGATTGTATTACTTGGAAGCTTTGTCGAATATATTTCGGTCTTAAATTTCGTCACAATATAGAAAATTGAGCTAGCTTAACGTGTGCATTGGATTCGTGTCATTCGGAACTATAAATCAAAAGTTACGGACGATTTAGTGCAAACATGTCAAGTTGATCAGGCAGTTAAAATGATCATTTTTAACTGATCATTGATGTCCATTGAATAAAGGCTTATTAATAAAGCCCAATGCATTGCAAGACGTAATTTTGGATTGATTGGATAACTTGTACGGTTTGTCGAATCTATTTCTATCTCAAACTTTGTCACATTATAGAAAACTGAGCTAACTTAACGTTGACATTGGATTTGTGTCATTCTGAGTTATAAATCAAAAGTAACGGACGATTTATTGCAGAAATGTCAAGTTGATCGGGCAGATAAATGATCATTATAAACTGATCATTGATGCTCATTGAGTAATGTCTTATAAATGAAACACAATGCATGGTATGACGCAGTTTGGGATAGATTGTATTACTTGGAAGCTTTGTCGAATATATTTCTGTCTTAAATTTTGTCACAATATAGAAAATTGAGCTAGCTTATCGTGTGCATTGGATTCATGTCATTCTGAGCTATAAATCAAAAGTTACGGACGATATAGTGCAGACATGTCAAGTTGATTGGCCTGTTAAAATGATCATTCAAAATTAATCATTGATGCTCATTGATTAAAGGCTTATAAATGAAGCACAATGCTTGGCATGACGCAGTTTTGGATAGATTGGATTACTTGGACGCTTTGTCGAATCTATTTTTTTCTCATATTTTGATACAATATAGAAAATTGAGCTAGCTTAACGTGGTCTATAGATTTGTGTCATTGTGAGCTCTAAATCAAAACTTACAGACTACTTAGTGCGGACTTGTCAAGTTTATAAGCTAGTAAAATGATTATTCTAAACTGATCACTGATGCTCATTGAGTAAAGGCTTATAAATAAAGCACAATGCATGGCATGACAAAGTTTTGGATATATTGGATAACTTGTACACTTTGTCATATTTATTTCTATCTCAAATTTTGTCACGATATTGAAAATTGAGCTAGCATAACGTGGGCTTTGGATTTGTGTCATTCTGAGTTATAAATCCAAAGTTACGGACGATTTAGTACATACATATCAAGTTTATCGGCCAGCTAAAATAATCATTCAAAACTGATCATTGATGCTCATTGAGTAAGAGCTTATAAATCAAGCACAATTCATGGTATGAAGAAGTTTTGGATAAATTAGATTACCTGGATACTTTGTCGAATCTATTTCGGTCTCAAATTTTGTCATAATATAGAAAATTGAGCTAGCTTGACGTGGGCTTTGGATTTCTGTTATTCTGAGCTCTAAATCAAAAGTTATGGACTATTTAGAGCAGAAATGACAAGTTGATCGGCCAGTTAAAATGATCATTCTAAACTAATCATTGATGCTCATTGAGTATGGGCGTATAAATGAAGCACAATGCAAGGCATGACGCTGTTTTGGATAGATTGGATTACTTGGACACATTGTCGAATCTATTTTTGTCTCAAATGTTGTCACAATATAGAAAATTTAGATAGCTTAACGTGGGCATTGGATTTGGTGTCATTGGGAGTTATAAATCAAATGTTACGGACAATATAGTGCAGACATGTCATATTGATCGGGCAGTCAAAATGATTATTCTAAATTGATCATTGATGCTCATTGAGTCCTCTCATAGCTTAATGTGGGCTATGAAAGGCATGACGCCGTTTTGGATAGAGTGGATTACTTGGACACTTTGTCAAATCATTTATGTCTCAAATTTTAACACAATATAGAAAATTGAGCTAGCTAAACATGGGCTATGGATTTGTGTCATTCTTAGCTCTAAATCAAAAGTTACAAACTATTTAGTGCGGACATGTCAAGTTGATCGGCAAGTTGAAATGATCATTCTAAACTGAGCATTAGTGCTCATTGAGTAAAGGATTGTAAATGAAGCATAATACATGGCATCACGTAGTTTTGGATGGAATCTATTTTTGTCACAATATAGAAAATTGAGCTAGCTTAACGTGGGCTTTGGATTTGTGTCATTCTAAGTTCTAAATCCAAAGTTACGGACGATTTAGTACAAACATGTCTAGTTGATCGCACAGTTAAAATGATCATTCTAAATTGATCATTGATGCTCATTGAGTAAAGGCTTAAAAATGAAGCACAATGCATGGCATGACGCAGTTTTGGATAGATTTCATTAATTGGATGCTTTGTCCAATCTATTTTTGTCTCGAATTTTGTCAATAGAAAATTGAGCTAGTTAACGTTGGCATTGGATTTGTGTCATTCTGAGTTATAAATCAAAAGTAATAGACGATTTAGTACATACATGTCAAGTAGATCGGCCAGATAAAATGATCATTCTAAACTGATCATTGATGCTCATTGAGTTAAGGCTTATTAATGAAGCCCAATGCATGGCAAAACGCAGCTTTGGACAGATTGGATTAATTGGAAGCTTTTTCGAATCTATTTTTGTCTTAAATTTTATCACAATATAAAAAATTGAGCTAGATTAACGTGGGCATTTGATTCGTGTCTTTCTGAACTTTAAATCAAAAGTTCTGGACGATATAGTGCAGATATGTCAAGTTGATAAGCCAGTTAAAATGATTATTCTAAACTAGTCATTGATGCTCATTGAGTAAAGGCTTATAAATGAAACACAATGCATGGCATGACGTAGTTTTGGATAGATTGGATTACTTGGACGCTTTGTCAAATCTGTTTTTGTCTCAAATTTTGTCACAATGTAGAAAATTGAGCTAGCTTTACGTGGGCAATGTATTTGCGTCATTCTGAGCTTTAAATCCAAAGTTATGGACGATTTAGTACATACATGTCAAGTTGATCGGCCAGTTAAAATGGTCATTCTAAACTGATCATTGATGAATGATCATTCTAAACTGATCATTGATGAATGATCATTCTAAACTGATCATTGATGAATGATCATTCTAAACTGATCATTGATGAATGATCATTCTAAGCTAGTTTAACATGGGTGTTGGATTTGTATCATTTTGAGATCAAAATAAAAAGTTACAGATTATTTAGTGTGCACATGTCTAGTTGATCGGCCAGTTAAAATGCTTGTTCTAAACTTACCATTGGTGCTCATTGAGTAAATGCTTATGATAGAAGCATAATGCATGACATCACATAGTTTGCGATATATTGGATTACTTAAAGGCTTTATCGTAGCTATTTCAGCCTTAAATTTAGCCACAATGTAGAAAATATAGCTAGTTTAACGAGTGCGTTGGATTCGTGTCATGCTGAACTCTAAATCAAAATTTACTGATGATTTAGAGCGGACATGTCAAGTTGATTGGCCAGTTAAAATGATCATTCTAAACTGATCATTGGTGCTCATTGAGTAAAGGCCTATAAATGAAGCACATTACATGGCATGATGCAGTTTTGGATAGATTGGTTAACGTGGACGCTTTGTCGAACCTATATCTGTCTAGAATTTTGACACAATATAGAAAATTGATCTAGCTTAACATGAGCATTGGATTTGTGTCATTGTGAGTTATAAATCAAAAGTAACAGCCGATTTAGTGCAGACATGTCAAGTTGATCGGGCAGTTAAAATGATCATTCTAGACTGCTCATTGAGTAAAGGCTTATGAATGAAGCACAATGCATGGCATGACGCAATTTTGGATATATTGGATTACTTGGACGCTTTGTCAAATCTATTACTATCGCAAATTTTGGCACAATATAGAAAATTGAGCTAGCTTAATGTGGGCATTGGATTCGTGCCATTATGAGCTATAAATCAAAAGATACGGACGATATTATGCATACATGTCAAGTCGATAAGCCAGTTAAAATGATCATTATAAACTGATCAATGATGCTCATTCAGTAAAGGATTATAAATGAAACACAATGCATGACATGAAGAAGTTTTTGATAGATTGGAATACATGTATGCTTTGTGGAATCTATTTCAGTTTCAAATTTTGTCACAATATAAAAAAGTGAGCTAGCTTAACCTGGGATTTGGATTTGTGTCATTCTGAGATCTAAATCAAAAGTTATGGATAATTTAGTGCTGACATGTCAAGGTGATCGGCCAGTTGAAATGATCATTCTAAACTGATCATTGATTCTCATTGAGTAACGGCTTATAAATGAAGCACACTGCAAGGCATAACGGAGTTTTGGATAGATTGGATTACTTGGATGCTTTGGCGAATCTATTTTTGTCTCAAATTTTGTCACAATATAAAAACTTGAGCTAGCTTAACGTGGGCATTTGATTCGTGTCATTCTAAGTTATAAATTAAAAGTTACGGACGATAGAGTGCAGACTAGTCAAATTGATCGGGCATTTAAAATGATCATTCTGAACTGATCATTGATGCTCATTGAGTAAAGGCTTATAAATTAAGTACAATGCATAACATGACGCAGTTTTGGATAGATTGATTACTTGGTCGCTTTGTCGAATCTATTTTTGTCTCAAATTTTGTTGCAATATAGAAAATTTAGCTAGGTTAACGTGGGTTTTGGATTTCTGTCATTCGGAGCTCTAAAAAAAAAGTTAGAGACGATTTAGTGTGGACATTTCAAGTGGATCGGCCAGTTAAAATTAGCATTCTAAACTGATCAGTGATGCTCACTGAGTAAAGGCTTATAAATAAAACACAATACATAGCATGACGCAGTTCTGGATATATTGGATTATTTGGATGCTTTGTCAAATGTATTTCTATCTCAAATTTTGTCACAATATAGAAAATTAAACTAAATTAACGTGGGCTTTCAATTTTTGTCATTTTGAGGTCTAAAACTAAAATTAAGGACGATTTACAACAGACATTTCAAGTTGATTGACCAGTTAAAATAATCATTCTAAACTGATCATTGATACTCATTGAGTAAAGGCTTATTAATGAAGCACAATGCATGGGAAGACGCAGTTTTTGATAGATTGGATTTCTTGGACGCTTCGTCCAATCAATTTCTGTCCAAATTTTGTCAAAATATAGAAAATTGAGCTAGCTTAATGTGGGCATTGGATTTTCGTGTCATTCTGAGCTATAAATCAAAAATTATGGACGATATAGTGTAGACATGTCAAGTTGATCAGACCGTTAAAATGATCATTCTAAACTAATAATTGATGCTCATTGATTAAAGGCTTATAAATGAAGCAGAATGCCTTGCATAACACAGCTTTGGATAGATTGGATTACTTGGACATTTTGTCGAATCTATTTTTTCCTCAAACTTTGTCACAATATAGAAAATTTAGCTAGCTTCACGTGGGCTATGGATTTGTGTCATTCTGAGCTTTAAATCCAAAGTTATGGACAATTTAGTACAAACATGTGAAGTTGATCGGCAAGTTAAAATGATCATTCTAAACTGATCATTGATGCTCGTTGAGTAAAGGCTTATAAATGAAGCACAATGCATGGCATGACATAGTTTTGGATAGATTGGATTACTTGGACACCTTGTCGAATCTATTTTTGTCTCAAATTTTAACACAATATAGAAAATTGAGCTAGCTTAACGTGGGCACTGGATTCGTGTCTTTCGGAGCTATCAATCAAAAGTTATGGACGATGTAGTGCATAAATGTCAAGTTGATCGGGTAGTTAAAATGATCATTCAAAACTAATCATCGATACTCATTGAGAAAAGGCCTATAAATGAAGCACAATGCATGGCATGACGCAGTTTTGGTAGATTGTTTTACTTGGACGCTTTGTCAAATCTATTTTTGTTTCAACTTTTATCACAATGTAGAAAATTGAGCTAGTTTTACGTGGGCTATGGATTTGTGTCATTCTGAACTTTAAATGCAAAGTTACGGACGATTTAGTATATACATGTCAAGTTGATCAACCAGTTAAAATGATCATTCTAAACTGATCATTGATGTTCATTGAGTAAAGGCTGATAAATGAAGCACAATGCATGGCATGACCCAGTTTTGGATAGATTGGATTACTTGGATGCTTTGTTGAATCTATTTCTGTCTCGAATTTTGTCACAATATAGAAAATTGAGCTAGCTTAACATGGGAATTGAATTTGTGTCATTCTGAGTTATAAATCAAAAGTAACGGAAGATTTAGTGCAGACGTGTCAAGTTGATCGGGCAATTAAAATGATGATTATAAACTGATCATTGATGCTCATTGAGTAAAGGTTTATAAATGAAGCACAATGCATGGCATGACGCAGTTCTGGATAGATTGGATTACTTGGACGCTTTGTCGAATCTATTTCTATCTCAAATTTTGTCACAATATAGAAAATTGAGCTAGCTTAACGTGGGCATCGGATTCTTGCCATTACGAGCTATAAATCAAAAGATACGTATTATATTTTGCATACATGTCAAGTTGATAAGCCAGTTAAAATGATCATTCTAAACTTATCAGTGATGCTCATTGAGTAAAGGCTTATAAATGAAGCACAATTCATGGCATGAAGACGTTTTGGACAGATTGGATTACTTGGACGTTTTATCAAATCTATATTTGTCTCAAATTTTGCCACAATATAAAAAATTGAGGTAGCTTAACGTGGGCATTGGATTCATGTCATTCTTAGTTAAAAATCAAAAGTTACGGACGATATAGTGCCGACAAGTCAAATTGATCGGGTAGTTAAAATGATCATTCTAAAGTGGTCACTGATGCTCATTGAGGAAAGGCTTATAAATGAAGCACAATGCATAACATGACGCAGTTTTGGATAGATTGGATTACTTGTATGCTTTGTCGAATCTATTTTTGTCTCAAATTTTGTTGCAATATAAAAAATTGAGCTAGGTTAACGTGGGCATTGGATTCATGTCATTCTTAGTTATAAATCAAAAGTTACGGAAGATATAGTGCCGACAAGTCAAATTGATTGGCTAGTTAAAATGATCATTGTAAACTGATCATTGATGCTCATTGAGTAAAGGCGTATAAATAAAGCACAATGCATAGCATGACGCAGTTTTGGAAGATTGGATTATTTGGACGCTTTGTCGAATCTATTTATGTCTCAAATTTTATCACAATATAGAAAATTGAACTACCTTAACGTGGGCTTTGAATTTGTATCATTCTGAGCTATAAATCAAATGTTACGTACGATATAATGCAGACATGTCAAGTTGATCTGGCAGTTCAAATGATCATTCTAAACTGATCATTGATGGTCATTGAGTAAAGGCTTATTAATGAAGGACAGTGCATGGCATGGTACAGTTTTGGATAGATTGGATTACTTGGAAACTTTGTCAAATCTATTTCTGTCTCAAATTTTGTCACAATATAGAAAATTGAGCTAGCTTAATATGGGGATTGGATTCGTGTCACTCTGAGTTATAAATCAAATGTTACGGACAATATAGTGAAAACATGTCAAGTTGATCGACCAGTTAAAATGATCATTCTAAACTGATCATTGATTCTCATTGAGTAAAGGCATATAAATGAAGCACAATTCATGGCATGACGCAGTTTTGGATAGCTTGGATTACTTGGACGCTTTGTCGAATCTATTACTGCCTTCAATTTTGTTACAATATAGAAAATTGATCTAGGTTAACGTGGGCTTTGGATTTGTGTCATTCTGAGCTCTAAATCAAAAGTTACAAATGATTTCGTGCGATGTCTCAAGTTGATCGGCCAGTTAAAATGATCATTCTAAGGCTATCATTGATCCTCATTGAGTAAACGCTTATAAATAAAGCATAATGCATGGTAAGACGCAGTTTTGGATAGATTGGATTACTTGGACATTTTGTCGAAGCTATTTTTGTCTCAAATTTTGTCAAAATATAGAAAATTGAGCAAGCTTAACGTGGGGATTGGATTCGTGTCATTCTGAGTTTTAAATCAAAAGTTACGGACGATTTAGTGCAGACATGTCAAGTTGATCACGAAGTTAAAATGATCATTCTAAACTGATCATTGATGCTCATTGAATAAAGAATTATTAATGAAGCCCAACCCATGGTTAGACGCAGTTTGGGATAGATTGGATTAATTGTACGCTTTGTCGAATCTATTTCTGTGTCAAATTTTGTCAGAATATAGAAAATTGAGCTAGCTTATCATGGGCACATGATTCGTGTCTTTTTGAGCTATAAATAAAAGGTTATGGATGATATAGTGCAGACATGTCAAGTTTATCGGCCAGTTAAAATGATCATTCTAAACTAATCATTGATGCTCATTGAGTAAAAGTTTATAAATGAAGCACAATGCGTGGCATGACGCAGTTTTGGATAGATTGGATTACTTGGACGCTTTGTGGAAACTATTTTTGTCTTAAATTTTGTCACAAATTTTGTCACAAATTTTGTCACAGTGTAGAAAATTTAGCTAGGTTAATGTGGGCTATGGACTTGTGTCATTCTGAGATTTAAACCCAAAGTTACATACGATTTAGTACATACATGTCAAGTTGATCGGCTAGTTAAAATGATCATTCTAAACTAATCATTGATACTCATTGAGTAAAGGCTTATAAATGAAGCACAATGCATGGCATGACGCAGATTTGGATAGATTGGATTAGTTGGACCTTTTTTCGAATCTATTTCTATCTCAAATTATGTCACAATATAAAAAATTGAGCTAGCTTAATGTGGGCATTGGATTCATGCCATTATGAGCTACAAATCAAAAGTTACGTATGATATAGTGCAGACACGTCATGTTGATCGGCCAATTAAAATGATAATTCTTAACAGATCATTGGTGCTCAATGAGTAGAGCCTTATAAATGAAGCACAATACATGGCATGACAAAGTTCTGGACAGATTGGATAACTTAGACCTTTTGTCGTATCTATTTTGTCTGAAATTTTATCACAATATTGAAAATTGAGCAAGCCGAACGTGGGCTTTTGAGTTGTGCCAATCTAAGATCTAAATCAAAAGTTATGGACGATTTACTACAGACAAGTCAAATTGATCGGGCAGTTAAAATGATCATTCTAAACTGGTCATTGATACTCATTGAGTAAAGGCTTATAAATGAAGCACAATGCATAACATGATGCAGTTTTGGATAGATTGGATTACTTGGACGCTTTGTCGAATCTATTTTTCTCTCAAATTTTGTTGCAATATAGAGAATTGAGCTAGGTTAACGTGGACTTTGAATTTCTGTCATTCTGAGCTCTAAATAAAACGTTACAGATGATTTAGTGTTGAAATTTCAAGTTGATCGGCCAGTTAAAATAATCATTCTAAACTGATCATTGATGCTCAATGATTAAAGGCTTACAAATGAACCACAATTCATGGCATGACACAGCTTTGGATAGATTGGATTACTTGTATGATTTGTCGAATATATTTATGTCTCAAATTTTCTCACGATATAGAAAATTGAGCTAGATTAACGTGGGCTTTGGATTTCTATCATTCTAAGCTCTAAATCCAAAGTTACGGACGATTAAGTGCAGACATGTCAAGTTGACCAGCCAGTTAAAATTATCATTTCTAACTAATCACTGATGCTCATTAAGTAAAGGCTTATAAATGAAGCACAATGCATGGCACGAAGAAGTTTTGGATAGATTGAATTACCTGGATGCTTTGTCAAAAATATTTTAGTATCAAATTTTGTCACAATATAGAAAAGTGAGCTATCTTAATGCGGGCTTTAGATTTGTGTCATTCTGAGTTCTGAATCAAAAGTTATGGACGATTTAGTGCAGACATGTCAAGTTGATCGGCAAGCTAAAACAATCATTGTAAACTGATCATTGATGCTCATTGAGTAACGACTTATAAATGAAGCACAATGCAAGGCATGACGCAGTTGTGGATAGTTTGGATTACTTGGACGCTTTATCTAATCTATTTTTCTCTCAAATTTTTTCTCAACATAGAAAATTAAGCTAGCTTTACGTGGGCATTGGATTCGTGTTATTCCGAGTTATAAATCTAAAGTTACGGACGATGTAGTGCGCACATTTCAAGTTGATCGCCTGTTAAAATGATCATTCTAAAGTGATCATTGATGGTCATTTTATCTGCTCGATCAACTTGAAATGTTCGCACTAAATCATCCGTAACTTTTGGTTTAAAGTTCAGAATGATACAAATCCAACGCCCACGTTAAGTTAGATCAATTTGCTATATTGTGACAATATTTGAGACCTAAAGAGCTATGACAAAGCCTCCAAGTAATCCATTGTGTCCAAAACTGCGTGATCACTTGCAAACCAAAACATGGCGTCCAGGAGATATTATTAAGGCCCTAAGGAAGCCCAAAATAAACCTACCACGCACCAGCCACCAGAGGATCAGGCGAATCCCTTTCCTCCAAGACTTGCCATATATGGACCGAAGTGCACTTAATGTGTTCAGATTGCAATATCTCTATTCCTTGCAACTTGGGCACGTATTGAAGACTTTCCAAAGCATCCAGGATGTACCTAGACACCTTACATTCCACCCAAAGCTCTCAAGATTCAAGCATATACACTTTCCTTGTTGGCCAAACTAGACATTAATGGCCAACAACCATATATTTTAAATGTATGATTTCCTTTTCTCTTTTTTAGGTTTAGGACCATTGCTAGGAGCACTATATAAGCTCAGAACGACCTCATTGTAAAGATAGACCACCATTGAAATTAAATTTGAATACAAAGTATTTTCTTCAAAGCCTTGTCTTTGAGTCTTGTTCTTGTTCTTTAGAAATAAAGTGTGTGATTCACTTCCTTTCTATTGAAACCACGGCCAGGTTAGTTTGAGAGATTCAAACTCCCTTGGTTCACCTTTGATCGTGTCATTCAATCAAAACCCCCTCCTTTTAGTTCCCTTGCCCGCTTAAGCCAAGGGAGATTCCCGGTCTTGCGAGTCACGGCCGTACCGCTTGTGAGAATGATATTCAATCTTACATCATCTAGGGTGGTCAGGGCCTTCAGTAGGGTCATGGCCAGCCCTCACGTTCCTTATGCCCTGGAATCTTACTGGCCGTTCCACATGCTCAAGCCTTTCTCAAATGGATGCGAGTTGGGTTTGAAGTGTGGTGAACATGGCCATCATGGCCTCGGTTGCATCCTGCTTTCCTCCTTCTACCATCGTATGCTGCAAGAGAAAACAAGGGTGAGTTGCTCCTTAGAATTTCTCTAGTAGTAGGTTTGATAGTAAGTTAAAACTTAGAAGAAAAGGCAAAATAGTGAAAAGGAAAATTTGCAAAAGGAAAAAGACAATTAATGGTGCAATGTTTTAGGATTCCTGATGAGGACACCGGACCGTCTGGCCGGCCAGAAGATCAAAATGGCCAACCAGAAGGCCTGCGCGAGACAGCCAGGCAATTTGGCGAGTCTTCCGGGCCAAGCGGTACCGCCGCTTGAATGAAACTTAAACTAATGCAAGAACAAGAAACAACACAAGCTAAAGGATAGAAACAACCTGGTTTAGGAGCTTTAAGCTCTGATACCAAAATGATACAAGCCTCAATTCCAGGCTTATATGCGCGTGGGCTCTTTGGAGAAGGTTAGGTGAGAAACTCGACCTTAGACTTCTGGGACAGGGGTTTTTGGGTTGGTATTGGATGGAAGGGTGAAGTGAACCACACGAGGGGTGATGAACCTCGTGATAAATCACAAACTTAGAGCTAGGAGGGCTGGTCTCAACTAGGTTCTAAGCGCACAAGATTCTTGAGAGAAAACTTGTAAGAAAATTCGATCTTTATTAATTAGCAAAAAGGTTGTCGAACTACAGTGCTGGAAGGAGCCTTATTAATATGCTCGACAGCTTGACCTTCTAGGGTCGACTCAAATAAGAAAAGGAAAATTTACAAAAGTGCACAAAAGGAAAAGATACAAAAGTGTATAATCGAAAAAGGACCTATTCCTAAAATGTCTTTGATTCAATAAAAGTAAATATTCTAGATCCTACCCTACAAAACAGAAAGAGGCGAATATTCTTATTGAAAACTTACCTTACTTACCTCACGGCCAAGAAATGGAAGGTGGTCGTCCTTGTGGCATGCACGCGCCTTGCTCCTAGTCTTCCACTTGGAGTAGGGTTAGGACTCTTTGGGCCCTGACCTCTCTTGCCACTAAAACCCAATTCTCTGATGTCCCTTGTGTTGTTGAGAAGCCATTGGACTCTTCTTTGCACTTCTGGCCCATTGTCCTTAGTCGATCTTCCTCTAGGAGCTTGTCCACCCATAAGCTGAACTTGTGGAAGAGTGCTCTAGATCTACTCCTTGTCATTGCTCCTGGTGGCACTACTGGTGTGGATACTTCCTCTAGATGCATGTCCTGAAGCTGGTAGCTTATCTGGTCCGAGTTTCCTTGTGTAGAAGTTGAAATGCTCGTGCACTCGGCTGGATCGGCTGGACTGTGCGAGGTACTGGCCGGAATGCCTTCAGGACCGGCCAAGTTGATCCCGGAGTTGGTGGCATAACCAAGGGGACCGGCGGTGTCATCCACGTCGCCACCAAGTGTGTCGGAAGCTTGGGCCTCTCCGCCGGCAATGCTGGTTGGTCTGGTCCTATTGGTCAAGGGTCCGGCGGTACTGCTTGGACAGGCAGGCGTGCCAGATGGCCCGGCTGTCTCGGGCAAGCTTCCTGGTCGGCCAGTTTGGTCTCCTGGCTAGATGTACGATCTGATGTCCTCATCAACATTGGATTCGTGTCATTCTAAATTCAAAATGAAAACGTACGGACCATTTAGTGTGCACATGTTAAGTTGATCGGCCAGTTAAAATGATCATTCCAAACTGATCATTGGTGCTCCTTGAGTAAAGGCTTATAAATGAAGAATAATGCATGGCTTCACGCAGTTTGGGATACATTGGATTATGTGGAAGTTTTTTTCGTAGCTCTTTCAGTCTCAAATGCTGTCACAATATGGAAAATTTAGCTAGCTTAAGGTGAGCATTGGACTCATGTTATTTTGAGCTTTAAATCAAATGTTAAACAAGATTTAGTGCCAACATGTCAGGTTGATCAGCTAGTTAAAATGATCATTTTAAACTGATCATTGGTGTTCCTAAAGTAAAGGCTTATAAATGAAGCTTATTGCATGGCATCACACAGTTTGAGGTACATTGTATTACTTCAAGGCTTTGTAGTAGCTCTTTCAGTCTCAAATGTTCTCACAATATGGAAAATTGATCTAGCTTAATGTGGTTGTTAGACTAATGTTATTTTGAGCTCTAAATCAAAAGTTAAAGATGATTTAGTGTGGACATGTCATGTTGATCAGCTAGTTAAAATGATCTTTCTAAACACATCATTGGTGCTCCTTGAGTAAAGGCTTATAAAGAAGTATAATGCATGGCATCACGTACTTTGGGATAGATTGGATTACTTGGATACT